>QEPC01008752.1:7423165-7434681 GCA_003113815.1 Sphenodon punctatus | reverse complement strand
CCCCCCTGTACATAGTGCAGACACACACTGGAGTGGAGTGCCCCAGCAGGGCCCATTCCCCCCTAACTCCCCCCTGTACATAGTGCAGACACACACTGGAGTGGAGTGCCCCAGCAGGGCCCATTCCCCCCTAACTCCCCCCTGTACATAGTGCAGACACACACTGGAGTGGAGTGCCCCAGCAGGGCCCATTCCCCCCTAACTCCCCCCTGTACATAGTGCAGACACACACTGGAGTGGAGCGCCCCAGCAGGGCCCATTCCCCCCTAGCTCCCCCCTGTACATAGTGCAGACACACACTGGAATGGGGTGCCCTGGGACACATTCCATCTTCTTCCCCAGGACCCATTCCCATGTCTGCAGCTAGTTCCTGCCAGCCACAGGTGGTGTAACCCCCAACCTCCAAGTTGGAAACCTGTGCCCAAACAGAATAGGCAAAAATCTTGCTCCAGCCACCGGCCACGCAATCTATAGTCTGAGGATAATTCAGTCTTTCCAACACTAGACTCACAGGACTAGTCCCATATGGTGGTTGGGTTGCTGTATTTTTAAAGCACTTTTCCTCTGCTGCACTGCCTAACCCCAAGAACATCCACAAACTATTAATCTCCCTCTGGAGAGACAGTGCTTCAACAGGGCTCGCTCTGTGATCAATTCAAAAGCGATTTCAAAGCATTGATTCTTTTTCACAATAGATGATCTATATCTATTCAGAGCAGCTCGACATTAAAGGCAGTTCTGATCACGCTCTAATCCACGTTCGACCCAAATAGCCAGGTTTCTGAATCTCTGAAGCTTTCCATTCCCTCCCTCCCTCTCTTTGGCAGAATAAGCAGCGTTCAGGTCAGCTGAAAACAGGAGATGCTGAATCCCATTAAATGCTTCTTTTAGTCTCAGCTGCTTTCAATAATTGTTCCATTATGCATTTTCTCACAGCTCAGTGCTGCTTGGGGCTAATCATTATTCTCTTTGAAGATTTACAGCCGTTAGCGCATCGGAGGAGGATACAAGCAAGTGAATGTGTTCGAACACGACATTTAAAAAACAAACCAAATCCCCAAACAACCCGTCCTTGGGACTGTCATTCAGGAATGTGAGATGGGGCTGCAGGGTTTGGCATGTTAAAGGAACGGGGCTACAAATTATTAATGCAAAAATCCCATGCTTTCCCAAATATTCTACCCTTCAATTCATAAAGGGTAGAATCTTAGCACAGAGAGAGAGAGAGAGACTAGACCATAAGGGTGGGAACCTCGTAGGGATGGGCGAACAGAACACGGTTCGGATGTTCAGTTCGAAACCCAAGTTTGGGTTCGGTTGTTCGGTTCGGCTGAACTTTGCAGAACACTCGAAAATAGCGCTATCGATACTGATATCGAATTCAAAGATTTTTTTTTTGGTATCGGTATCATTTGACCCTGAAACCACCCCTGGTCTCCACCCCTGGTGCCAGGAAGTCTGCTCCTCAGCTGCCTCCCCTTTCCAGTCACGTTTTTCCCGCCCGAAGTCACGTTTTTCCCACCCCCGAACTCAACCGAACTTTTCGGAAGTTCGAACGTTCGGTTCCGACGTCCGAACAGACCGAGTTCGGGCCGAACTCCGAACATCTGAACCGTGTTTGCCCATTCCGAGAACCTCGAGCCTGAGGGCCAAATGACTCCTATGGACAGTTTTAATTTGGCCCCTTTCCAGTTCCTAGATCTGGCCCTTGGATCCGGTTCCTGCCTCCAAGTCCTGAAAAACTGAGCCCGGGGTAAGGGAAAAGAGAGGATGGCATGCATTCAGTCATAGAGGATGGATCAATGGTAATAGAGCCATGATGTTGACCCTCCTTTTCCAGACTGCACCCCTTAAGAACTCTCAGCGCAGCGGGCCGGTGCGGTTGCACTGGGGCCCTCAAGCCTGGGGGCCCCACACGCATGTAGAGTGCATGTGCACACCAGAGGGGAGTACCCCAGCAAGGGGCCTATTCCATCTTTTGCACCAGGCCCAACATCTCTGCGGCTCTCGGAGTTTGTGCTAATTTTCAAAGTGGCCCATGGCAGCGAAAAGGTTCCCTTCCCCATCCCCACCCCCCTAGACTAGAAGCTAGACTGAATGTTTATTCCTTGTCCTGTGGAAGAGGAGCTAGTGTAGCCTGGCTTTTGGACTTAGGATTGGAACCCTGGTCTCCCCAGGCCCATCTTAACTAGGAACTCACTAGATGGCCGCGGGCAAGTCACAATGGGTGCTTTTATACGGATTGCACTGATGGCTCTCCTCCACCTCACACCCAGGCAGGCCGTCTCTTTAAAGGCGGCCTACCAGATGTGCAGGCGGAGCAGAGGTGGAGCAGGCCTTCCGGTCAGTTTCTGGAAGACCTAGAAGAGGCCTGAAGCACTCCAGAGTGCTGCCGGACCCGGACCCACCACCGCTGCCGGATTCGGGGCTGAAGTCTCGGCACCACCAGGTAGGTCGATCCCTGGGGTGGGGTGTTGTTTTTTTAAAAAATTGTTTACCAGGCTGGGGAGGGTGGGGGAGGGAAGGTGAGCCCTGGTGCCCCTTCCACCCACACAGCCTGGAGGGGGGTGTGGGGAGGGAAAACCGGGTTCCCCACTGTCCACCCGAACGGGTTCAAAACCTGAACTTTGTTCAGCCGGTTCAGGCGGGGGGCAGTTCGGGTTCGGGGTGTTCACGAACGGCCCAAACACCCCGAGTTCGGGCCAAACACTGAACCCCCAAACTCTGTTTGCACATCCCTATGAATAACTCACAAGTGCCCTCTAAAATGTGCACATATGGCAACCCTACCGGGTTGTTGTGAGGGTGAGGTAGATAAGGACTTTGAACACTGAAAATGCTATAGAAATGGTTAATAATAATAAATAATAATAATAATAGGACCTTAGCTGCAGCTGTTTCTCCTCCCTTCAGGCTCTGATGCAGAGAGCAGAAAGGGGAGGTTGTTTCTCCCCACTCCCATGTGCCATATATGGCCAAGGCCACCCTCTCTCCTTAAGTGAACTGGCCCACTGAGAGTTCGGAATGGAGCCCGGGGAATTCCGATTTACAGCCCTGTCCTCCCTCCCTCCTGCCACAAAAACCACATTTCCTCCATTATTTACCGTGAGCACCACTGCAGACAAACCGATACCTGTTTTATTCTCTCCAATCAGGGCCAGCTCTACAGTATGGGGGGGGGGGGGGGGGGCAGAGTCTTGGGAGGGTCTCTGGAAGGGGAAGCAGTTTACTACACTTGCTATCACAGCCAGTATGGCTAATGAACCATGGACCAGAATCAAGCAGGTAGAAGGACTCATGTATGTGGGAAACAACAGGAGCTTGCTTGTGTAAGCATCCAGTTAGAAGCTGAGTCAGACACCTGGAGGCTGCTTAGTAACAGCTTTTTTAAATGATGGTGGAAGTTGAACACACACACACACACACCCCTGCTGGTGCAACATGCACGTGGGCCCACGAGAGTGCACCTACTGCAGCTCCACCCATGCGCAGAACGAGAACAACCATGCTGTATTTGCTGGGCGAGGATAATTCCCTATGTACGGCCTCCTGATCCGCTAAAGCCACCGGTTCTCTCAGGCCGGCCAGAAGGGGTGGGGATGAGCAGAATGTATCCGGGGGGGCGAGGGTGTAAGAAAGGAGGCAGCTGTTTCAAACCCCCCTGCACCCTGACTGAGTTGGGGGAAATACCAAAACGTTAGGGTTGCCAAGTCTCCAGCTTGGTTCTGGAGACGACTCTGGAGTTTTACAACCCTGGGTAGCCTTCCCTGGGTGTGTCGTGGAAAGGTGGTGGGGGGGGGGGGGTATGTAGGGTTGCCATATCTGCAAATGTTAAGGCACCAATGCAGGCCCTGCAACATGTATTTTTCATAAGTGTCCTGGAAAAAAATTGCAGAGAGGCAGAGCCCTGTGGATTTTGAATTTCCACCATTGCTGCCAATGGGGAAAATGCAGATTCCACAGGGCCCTGCATATAGTCTGAGACCCTCTGCTCCAAATAGCGGAATACCTTCAGCTCTTATTGACTGCACCGAGGTGC
This sequence comes from Sphenodon punctatus, assembly GCA_003113815.1. Lineage (NCBI taxonomy): Eukaryota > Metazoa > Chordata > Lepidosauria > Sphenodontia > Sphenodontidae > Sphenodon > Sphenodon punctatus. The sequence continues at coordinate 7,430,642 of QEPC01008752.1, read as the reverse complement.
TCTCAACCCAGAGGAGGAGGAGGAGGAGGAGGAGGCGGCGGCGGCGGCATTACAATCCTGCACTTTTCCTGTTTCTACCTGGCGACTAGGGTTGTTGCAACTTGCCACTTAACCAAAAGCAAGCACTCAAAAAAACGACTAAACCAAATGGGTGAAGCAAAAGGGACCTTCCTGCCTCTTTCTGACCTCTTTAGAGCATTGCGACATCACACTGCTCCGCTGGCATGGCAGCCATGGCAGAAAGAGGGTGGGAGTGGGAGAGCCTAGCCCCGCCCCTTCCCCTATACGGCTCCACCCCCTGGAAAAGAAATCCTAGGGGCACCTCTGGATAACATGGGGTGAAAATAGGAGCATGGTTTATCTGGGGACCCCGGGGATGATGCATCCAAACCTAGAGACTCAGATCAAAATGCAGAGGGGTGGTAACTATACGGCTGGAACCCGCTATCTCCATACTGTGGGCTACCATGGACCAAAGCGTGCCACCCCCCAAACATTTCCTGCTACCCCCTCTGCTACTGCACCCACTGGAGAGGTCGATTAGCTTCATGCTATGGGTAGCAAAACCCTTGCTCTCCTGACAACAGTCTGTGCCACCCCCTTTGGCCCCTGGAACCTATTTTTCTAGTGTTGCCCTGCCCTGCCCAAGAAGCGTTGTGGTAAGGAGCACCCGTAATTACCAAGGCAGGTGCTTGCTAGAAACATAATTTGGACTGAATTAGAAGCCAGTCTTGCCATGATACAGGTCTAGGAGAAAGTGAAACACCGCCGACGGACAAGCCATTGGAGCTACCCAGCGTGGCTTGCTTTCCTGCAGATGCCAGGACTCCTAGCATAAGAGCTTTCATGGTGGGGTACTTTACACGGCTAGAGTTGAGCGAGTTTCCTATTTTGAACCCCGTTGGTGGGTTACTCTCTTTTGAAGCCGTACTGCCCCCTGGTGGTGTTTCACAAAAGGCCTGATTAAAGGGACGGTGCCCGGTCGTCACTTCCAGAATATTTAAACTAAGAGTGGTGAACCCGAGGCTCCGGAGGCAAATGTGGCCTGCAACTTTATTCCCCCCCCGCCCCTTTCCAGTTTCTGGATCTGGCCCCATGTCCAGTTCTTAACCCGTAGCACAGAGACTGCGCTCAGGGTAAGGGAGCGGTACGAGCGGAGAGGACACGCACGCGAGAACAGTGCACGCATCCATAGAACAGAACTATGATCAAGCTCCTTTTTTCTTCCCGAGTTCATCCCTTCAGCACCCCCGTCTCTCCAACTCCCACGTGTGGCTCTTGGGAGTTTGTGCTAGTTTTCAAGGTGGCCCCTCTGGGACAGAAACGGTTTTCTATTAGTTACAAAAATGAATGGAGCCCCATCGTGTCCGTAACGAACGTTACGAAAACAGATGAATTTGCTCTCATCTGCTTTCATTTAAAAACAAAACAAAAAACACCCCACAACCTGTGCATGTTCAAAATGGCTGCTGGGCCGTTCTGCGCATGCACATACAGCCCTTTCCTGAAACAGCATTAATTCTGCCAGGGCCATTTCGGCAAAGGGCACGCATGTGCAGAATGGTCCGGTTGCTATTGGACACACACGGACGTGATTTTTTAAAATAATTTTTTAATTACAAATACAAATCACTGCGCATGCTCAAAATTCCCAAAATGGCGCTGGCCATTGTCAGCGTCATTTGGGGGAAAGGGATGCACATGCGCAGAACAGCCCAGTAACATGTGCAGTGATCATTTAATTATTTTTTAAAAATTATTTTAAAAATGAAAAGAAAAAACAACCCCAACACCAAAATTGAATGTTTTGTTTACAAAACCCTCTGAAAGCAAAGGATTTTTTGTAAATGAAAACAGTTGGGGTGCCTTCTGCACACCTAGGATCTGGCATGGGTACCTCTCCAAAATTAAAGAAGCAAAGAACTCATTCAGCTTCTCTGTAATATCCTTATCCTCCCTGAGCGCCTCTTTTACTCCCTTGTCATCTAACGGCCCAACTGACTCCCTAGCAGGCTTCTTGTGTCTGATGTATTGGAAAAAGTTTTTGTTGCTTGTTTTTGCCTCTTTAGCAAGCCTCCCTTCAAAATCTCTCTTGGCCGCCTGCCTTATTAACACTTTACATTTACGTTGCCAGTGTTTGTACTAATTTTCAAAGTGGTTGTTGTCAGGGAAAAGCTTCCCCATCCCCGTGCTCTAGAAGTGATTAATAGAAAATCCGACCAGAGCACACCTCTCGTTTCCCAGAAAATGTTGGGAATGTCTTATTTTTCTGGGATGCGACTGCCTGAAATGCTCTGCTAGGTACCTGGGTGTTTACGGTAAAGGCCTGGAATTGGCTACGACTTACGTCGATACAAACTAGCAGCTAGCGTCGATGCAGTTATCTTAGTTTTATGGCTGTGCGAGTTCAGACCGAGTGCCTTGGGCTGCACATCAAAACAGATTTCCTGGAATTGCTATGCCAGGCATTTCCATAAAAGATCAATCTGCTGTTAATCACGATAAAACCTGGAATGTTAATTAAAAGGGTGAAACTAATCATGCTGCAAAAACTTCCAAATCCCAGGCCAAATGCCACAGGGACTTATAGACCAGATGGAAATGGGTGAGAAAACGGTAGTAAGTAGGAGAGCTATGTACCTGCCTTCTTTGTGGGGTTGAGTGGATGTGCGAGAGATTGGAAACTGAACACCAAAGGGACAGGGAGTAAAGGAGGAGTAGCAACTAACAGCAGGCAACAGCCTAAAACGTTTTGAAAAGTTCTTCCCCTTCCATTCTCCTGTGAACTGCTTTCCTGCTACACCATCAACTTCGTCACCCCCCCCCCCCGCAGAATGTGGCGTAAATCACCTTGATTTTGCACCCCCACTAACACTTGGAGAAAGTTACAACTCTTAGCCAATTACTTCAAGTTTCCAATCCGTTCCTACCAAATGGGCAAGAGGAGAATGACAGCAGGGTTTAGTCACACAAGCACTTGTTTAGGGGCAGGGGCATAGCTGACTCCCATCCCTAATGGTGATACATCCAAATAGAAATGTCAGCAAGACCCTTGGTAATGCGAGAAGGGATGGAGGGAGAGAGAAAATATAGTGCCGTCGGCACACAGGCGATACCGGAAGCCTTGAGATTCAATGCGCTCGCCCTGGGATAGAACATAAAGGAAGAAGAGGGCCAAGGACAGAGCTTTGGGGAGTTCCAACTGCGAGGGGAAGCAGCTTGGAGGAGGAACCAGCAAGAGAGACAATGGGTGCTTTTAGATGGACGGCAGCTCCGGTTCCGCCAGAACCTGGTTGGCCCTGTTCATTTAAAAGTGCATCAAGCTTGGAGCATGCCCAGTTGAGACACTAAAGCCCTCTGGAGACTTGGTCCTGGGGCATGCTCAGTAGAGCCCTAGAAAGCCTTCTGAGCTCTAAGTCTGCACACATGCTCAGTAAGGCCAGTTGGAACGGAGCATGCTCAAGAGCCTGATCTCAGACTACTGGGGGTGGCCGTAGGAGAAGGAGCTTACTCCTGGAGCTCCCGCCTCGTCATTGCTGGAGCTTCTCCAGCGAGACCTCCCGCCGGGACCCTCATCTGCTGAACCTGTTGGCAGAACCAGAGACGGACCAGTTCAGGTGGGATATGCCTAATATAGGCCAGCCAGAGTAACGAACAACTCTGAGGGTCTCAGACCTTGTGGGGCTGAGGACCCTACTAAAGAGACTGGTCTGAGGACCCTACAGTTATGGTATAAGCCCTCTATGAATACACTATTGGTGACGTAGGCCTTGGCTATAAGGGGAGGTTGGAGGCCAAGGGTGGGACCCCTACATAGCGTACCCCCTCCTTAGGGAGGCTACAGCCCGGCCGAGGGCTGACTAGGCGTGGCAGTGGGGTGTTGCTAATTCCCCCAAAAGATACCCAGCGCCCGGAAGCCCCCCTGCTACAGTCTGTCCTTCAACTACTGATTTATTTATTTATTTATTTATTCCCTGCTCCCTAAGCGCCTTCGTCCCTTCTCACTTGCTGCCCCCCATGCCTGGAACTCCCTCCCTGTCCACATCCGCCTTGTCCCCTCCCTTCATACCTTCAAATCTCTCCTTAAAACTCACAAAAAACGCTCTGCTCTGTCTGACTCTTTATCCTGCTGAGCCACTATTCCTATACCTACGATCGGTTTACCCTTATCCTTGCCACATGGACCTGCCTGCTGTCATTCTCATCGTAACCAAGCCAAGTACGTGCACTTGAGACCTCGCATCTTCATGAATGTTAGACCCCTTGTCTCTCCCTCTGTTCCCCTTCCTAAGTCTCTCCCCCAGCTCCTGTCTCTCAGATTGTAAGCCCTAGGGGCAGGGACCCTGTCTATTTTATTACTTTGTAAAGTGCCAGGTACATTGCTGGCGCTATATAAATGTTTGTTAATAATAATAATAATAATTCTAAGATCATATTATACGAGCTGCGGCTTCCCTCACAGCATCGGCATCAAAAGTCCGGGCTAGAATGGTTGGGACCATTCCTTTTGGGTGGACAGCTTCCATGGCTTAGAACTGTTGGTTTTATGTTAAACTCTGGGCTTCTATATGTAACCAAGATTTATTCATTTTATATTTGGCTCTTGTAAAATTTTATATTTTGTTTTTAAATTATTTTTAAAGTACTTTTTTTGTATACTGTTAAGAACCTGATGGCTAATTCAGTTAATATATTAATTGTTTGATAGACAGATACAGGCCGCCTCACCCTCCGGATCCTGGATCGACATCTGCGGTCAGCCGGGGGCACCCTCCTTGAGGTCCCCCCCAGGCTTCCCGGGTGTCAACCACGAGGAGGGCGTTCTCTGTGGCTGCGTCGCGGCTGTGGAACTCCCTCCCAACGGAGGCCCGCCTGGCCGCTGACCTCCCGTCTTTCCGTAGGCCGTGTAAGACCTGGCTGTTCCGCTGGGCCTTTACCGAGGGAGATGGGATGGGTGGGTTGGGCTAGGGAGAGGTTTTTGGTATTGGGTTATTAATTATTATTATTATTATAAGCATTTATATTATAGCGCTAGCAATGTACCTGGTGCTTTTAAAAAAAACAAAAAAACACCATGAGATAGACACGGTACCTGCTCAAGAGCTTATTTTAACTTTGGGATTATTAGTTGCGTTTAATGTATTTTATTTTGTTATGTATTTTAAAATGTTGTTAGCCACCCCGAGATGCTTATACCAGGAAGGGGCAGAATATACATTTAAATAAATAAATAAAGGCAGTGCAGGTAGCTGCCGCGGGCAGCAAGTTCAAGGGGGCATCTCTCTCCCGCCCTGATCTAGCTGCTAAGCTCCACCGCAGGACAGCATGCAGCGGCTTCCCAATATCCTTGTGCTGCTCCTGGGCAGAGCTTATTCAGCAAGGGGCAGAGCTTGTCTCTCTTTTTACTGCTCAAAATGTTAGGAGGTCTGTGGCTGACCCAGGAAAAGCTGGGGCTTCTCCCCCCAGAGACTCTTGGGGGGAAGAAAACCCAGTCTCTGGGCTAAATCCAGAGATGGCCATCTTGCCCATAGCCACAACTGGGATCACAACTCTGAGACCTAATCCTGCATTTGGGACAGAGCTGGCCGTTGCGTGGGAGGCAGCGAGGCTATAGAAGGTGTTAGATAGATCTGGGTCCCCTTTCATCTTATCCTGCCCCATGGTGATGTTGGAAAGGGCCTCAAACAATTTTCTGGCCTCGGCATTTCCCAAAAGGCATTGGGAAGCCAAAAGGTCTACGTTTCGGAGCTAATCATTCAAGGGAAGGCCCCTTCCCCTCCCCATTCTGCTCTAAGCATATTTTGGAGAAGCTCAGCTAAAGAGCAGAGCGGTGGCGGAAGTAGTTTTCCATGGAAGAGAAGAGCGATTGAGCTCTGCCTGGCTTTGCGTTAAAATACCTCCCTTCGGCAGTTTATGTTAATGTGCAACATACAAAGGCAGAGTGTGCTCTGCCTTGTGGGTTGTAAGGTGCAAAGGGGAGTGGAAAGATTGGGGGAGGGTGGCGAGATGGGTTTGCTAACATCCCCACAGCGCCTTCCTCTCGGCACGTAGAAAACCAATAACGTCTGAGTCACTGTTAGCCACCCCCAGCACAATCCTGGCACCGTGTCAACAATGCCCAGACACATTGTTCGCTAGAAGGAAGCTTCTATTGACGGTAGATTGTTCCTGTTCTGTTTCTAGTAAGGAAGCTGCACTGCACTGGGCAACAGCAACAAAGGCCCTTTTCAAACAGACTCCTCCAGCCCCCTCGCCTGTGTGGGTGGGTGGACGGGGGGGGCGTCCGTTTGAATGCTGTGGTGGGTGCAGGGGGGATGGATGGGTGGGTGGATGCACTCTGTGCTCCACCCACCTCCCACACACGGAGCAATGGGCGTTAACGCCAGATGCTCCGTGCATGAAGATGGGTGGGGGGTCTGTGGGAACACCCCCCCACAATACTAGAGTGATTATCATCGTCATAAATTATTTATATAGCCCCAGCAACGTGCCTGGCATTGAGCAAGCCTCAAGCCCCAGCTTGAGGGGCGTACAATTTTGGACGGACAAGGCTGAGGGGGACATAGGGAAAGGCCGGGATGTATTCATGCAGTTGAGACGTTGCAGGTGCACCTGGTTAGCTGTGGGGAGGAGGAGGAGTGGTCTCTGCCCTCTCTGCCAGCCTCTCCGTAGCATCAGTGTGGGCTGTGGCAGCCCCTGCTTCCAAGGGACCCACCTAGAGATGACTACTGTTCGTTAGGGCCGAGGATGCTGCTGCTCCCCCTTGCATTAGGTGGCAGAGAACAAAGTAGACAGAAAGGGGTTGTCTTGTTGATACCAGTTTGAGAGGCAGAAATAGCCCAGATAATTTTGTTGACTGGATCCACCTCTGTTGGCAAGAGTATGAAGCCTTTGAACCAGACAGAGCCCTTCCTCAAGCATGACTTCTTAAATGACAGAGGAAGGGCCCGGTGTGGCCCAGAAGCGTACATTCTCTCCAAACGAAGTTACTCTGATAAAAGAGTTCGTCTGACCTACTTTGTCAGGAGTCATCTAGGAGCACAGGAAGTAGTAAGGATTCGCACAACATGTGGGTTTGTGCCACTGCCCACTCAAAAGTGTTGGGTGAATGAGCCCTAAGGGTGTGTTCTCATGAGCTTCCCCAATCAGCGCTGTTAGTTATTCCAGAATAACCAACAAGCTTGGACCACAAGAGAGATGAATCTCCCATTATTTAACCATGCATTAACCACCCTGATTGTGAGAACAACAGGGTGGTTAAAGTGAACTAAGGGGTTGACAGTTCAGAAGAGGCCATTGTGAGGATACACCCTTACACTGCAAAAGCAGTGAACATGGGGCCTCCGTCCTTAGCTGTGAAAAATGCATCTGCTCATTACTGGAGACAGACAGAGCCCTTCAACCTCTTCCGAACCCAGAGGCAGAACAGAGGAATTGCTGGGCCGCAGGGCTCTGGGAGTTTCGGGGGGGGGGGGGG
>QEPC01008752.1:7406110-7416368 GCA_003113815.1 Sphenodon punctatus | reverse complement strand
GTCAACGTAGGATCTGGTCTCATGTGATTACGCCTAATGAGACCAGTATTCAAGCCTCAAGCATCTCTTTCTTGAGTGCCTCCCAGGAGAAGCCCTGAGAAGGACAATGGGGAGGAGATGGAATGAGAAGAAACTAAGTGGAAAGTAGATGTAGGAGAGCGTCTTCCTCTCTTTATGCACTCGGCATTCTGGGAGAGGTGTGTGCCCGTGTGAGGGCACGAAAGGGCAGAGCTTATTTGCTATGGGGCGGGGCTTACTGGCCAAGGGGGCGGGGCTAGGGTTGCCACACACGCAAATTTCCCCAGGACACTTGTGAAAAATACATGTTGCACGTCGCCTTAGGCAGGCCCTGCAACATGTATTTTTCATAAGTGTCCTGGGGAAAAGTTGCATCTATGGCAACCCTACGCGGGGGCTTGTCCCTCTTTGGCTGCTGGAAATGTTGGACGTTACGTGGTCAACAAGGATTGCCTAGGAGGGAGGATTCTGCTGCATATGACACAGGCTAGGCCCACCTTGACTAGTTGAGCAGAAACCTTCCTGCTTGCAAGTCCTCCTGCAGTGTCTGCCTGAGGTCGGCTTCATCCCAGAAGAAACTAGGCCATGCCTCAGTTTGGCCACCAGCAAGAAAGAGTTTGGCTCGCTTTCTTCCCCTGGAGACCAGCCCCTGTGTAGTTTAAGAAGAGTACTTTTTCACCTGAAGAGCTACCACACTTGCATTCAAATGTGAATGCCTCTAAAGAAAGAGCTAGTGTGGACAGCTTATTCCTAAATTACCAGGCTTGCTCCCTTTTATTTATGGAAAAATATCCTTGTTAAGAATTTTATTGCAGGGATAATCTAATCAAGGGGGCGGGGGAGCCTCCTCTGAATATATCCATTTTAATGAGCTGTTTGGAGAAATGTTTAGGCAGGCAATACCGACCTGAGCTCATTCCTGACCGAGCAGATTTTGCATGGGTCTTAATGCTCACGCTGCTGGCATCTGCTTGTTTGGATAACATTTCCAAACGAAATTATGAGTTACAAAAGCAGAGACACTCTGTGCATTTCCTCGTCTCTAATGCCGACTGATCCAGCCACAATAGGAATGAAATGAGAACAACCAATCCTACAGAGAGCTTCTCCCTCCACACACAAAAAAGAAAGAAAAAGAAAAACCAGAGTAGGGGGAGTGAGAAGAATGCAGGCTTCCAGACCCCCCCAACATATTGTGCTGGACAGTTCTGTAAAGCAATAGAGAAGGACTAAATCCAGCATACAAAAGATCTAGTACGCAGCTGGGCAAAGGGGTCAACAGTGACTGAAAATGTTTCATGGAGGAATTCCACAGAGTCAATACACACCAAAAATGCTAATTACTCACGCTCAAAAAGGGACTTGTTTTGTCATGGCCTGATCCTGTGAGGCGCTGGGCACCTCTCCGCTCCCATCAAACTATTGGGAACTGAATGCATTCACCACTGCTGTGGAAGTGCTCAGCACCATCCAGGAGTATGCATTTTAGTGCTGAGCTGATCTTGTTCCCATTAAACTCAATAGACCAAAAAAACAAAAACAAAATCCCAATGAGAGCAGGGTTGGTCCCTCAATGAATGGAAGCCCTATTTGAAACCGGCAGACAGTACAGCATACAAAAAAGGATATGGTGATACCTTGGATTATTCCGTTCTTTACTGAGCTCAACATGAATTGGTTCGAACCTTCACCCATTGCTCAGCAGCAGCAGGAGGAAAACAGAGGCGCTATTCAGCTTGAGAGCATCATGAAATCCAGAGCTCCCCCCGCCCCCCGGGAATTTCAGTTACCACAAACGCGAGGAAGCAAGTGTTTGATCATATCTTGCATTTTGATTGATGTCTGTTAACCCTGCATCTTCCTGCCAGCATTGCTAGTTTGCTATTCTATTCCCTGAATATGAACTCGGCTAAACTATTTATTCTGCAATGAAAATATGACCTTAAATTTAGGATTAAAGAAAAAGGGTCAGCGTGCTAAAGAATAAAAACAACGAAGGGAGGATTTTAAACAAAACCCTAGATGTTTCTACAGTAAGCGGTACCGCACATTAAAAAAATAGACTCTGTCCAAGATGGAGCCAATCACGTCAGTGTCCCATTTCACACAAACACGGATAAAATGGGCGTTACATTTTATTATACATGTTGCAGGGCACCCATAGAGCAACCTGAAGCCCTGCAACATGTCTAATAAAATGCAACACCCATTTTATCTGTGTTGGAGTGTCTGCGTGTGAAAAGGGCCAGCGTTCCATCGAAGCTGCAGTGAGACTCAGCTGCCTCATACTACTCCTCTTTGCTGCAAGTCCACCTGCCACTTTGGTCCTTCTTGCACGGGTGCAGGTGCGTGGGGTTGTGTGTGCGTGCGTGTGTGGCGGTGGGTGGAGATGGGTGTCGGGCCGTTCCATGGGCGCACACCCACCTCCACGCACGGATCCACCGCTGTTGTCGCCGGTTGCTCTGTGCACGGGTGATGGGTGGAGGTGGGTGTACCGCACACGGACTCCCATCCACCACCCGCGGCATTCCTACAGACGCCCACCCATCCTCCCCGCACCCGTGGCGGCATTCCAACGGACACCCCCCACAACCGCATGTGTGCGAGGGTGGGGGCACCTGTGTGAAAACGGCCTCAGTCTGCTCGCCCACTGGTTTTTCTCACTGGTTACTATCCCAGCCAAGCTTCTCATGCGGGGGTGCTGAAGATGTGTCCTCCCATACGCATCAGCAGTTTGGTCTCCGACGGTCAAGTATGTCTTGGGTGAAATCGGCAAACAGTCCTTTCTTGACCTCTCAGCCAAGGACACCCCTTCTCAAGTTGTGCTGCTTCTGCTACTGACAGTCCTCGCCTTTGCGTTCCCTGGGGTCTGCCATTACTCCACCTGCCTGCACATTTTAAAACTCTCACCTGCCCAAACCAAATCAATATAATGTATTTATATTTATTTATTTTGTTAAGATTTCTTGGCCGCCCCATCCTGCTACAGCAGCTTGGGGTGGCTCACAACGCATTAAAACATATACAAAAATAATAGAATAATATAATAAATAACCACAAAATAACATTCTAAAACCAGAATAAAACATATCCCAGGCGGAACTGAAAAAACCCCCCAACCCTTCCCTTCATCCATCTCCCTCGCCAAAAGCCTGGCGGAACAGGCAGGTCTGACATTGTCTTCGGAAAGAGGGGCGGTCCGGGGCTAGACGGAGCGGCCACCGAGAATGCTCTCCCTCATCGTCACCACCCGGGAAATCTGGGGGGATTTAGGATTATGGATTAATCAGGCCGGGCCATTATGGATTAATCGGAATCCACATTGGACATGCAGATTGTTAAGTGTAAAGTGATGCGCATAGGGAAAAATAATCCTCACTTTACATACACGATACTAGGTTCTGATCTGGGTGTAACCACTCAGGAAAAGGATCTTGGAGTCGTGGCTAGTTCCTTGAAGACACTGGGTGATTTCAGAGGAAACGAGGCGGCATTCGCCCCGTCCTGGAATCACCCAGATGATTCCCCGCCAAGATCACTCTGGCATGTCCAACAGACGTGCCGGCTGATCCCAGCGGGGAATCGGGGAGGGGGCGGGGCTGCGCGACGCAACGTGCGGCCGCACGACCCCAGCCCCCCACCCTCCCCTGCCGCCCGGCCTCTGCGGAGATGGGCGGGCGCCACGGCCAATGCGGCTGCAGCACCTGCCCGATTTGACCACGGCCCAGAATCCCGCCGGGGATTCCGGGCTGTGGTCGCTGGCCAGACGTTATTTTGTTGGTTCCCGCTGGGGATCTCTTTGACCACGCTTTCGGGGATTGTCCAGCGGGGAGCCCCGGAAGCGTGGTTGAAATTGACCCCATGCGGGAATCGACCGTGGTGAACATCTGGTGGCCGCCGAACAGACGTTCAGGGCATTTCGGCCCCATGTGGGTATTGACCGTGGTTCAGTGTGATCTCGTCACGTCTGAAAATACCCACTGGTTTACTGTATGGCAGCAGTCAAAAAGGCAAACTGAATGCTAGCCATTATTGCGAAAGGAATAGAAAATAAGAGGGAAAATATCATAATGCCACGGTATAAATCTTTGGTACGGCCTCATCTTGAATACCGTGTGCAGTTCTGGTTGCCCCGTCTCAGGAAAGGTATAAGAGAATTGGAAAAAGTTCGGAGAAGGGCAACAAGGATGACAGAAGGGATAGGTAGACTTCCATATGAAGAGAGGCTCAACAGAAGAGGGCTGTTTAGTTTGGAGAAGAGGTGACTGAAGGGGGGAATAGGATTATAAAATCATGAGCAGTGTGGATAAAGTAAATAGGGAACTGCTGTTTGCCCTTTCTCACAATAAAAGAACAAGGGGACTCTTTCTGAAGTTAAAACAATTAACTTGTTTTTAGCAAACAGTTTTTTTATTTAAAACAAACAAAAGGAAGTACTTTTTCACTCAGTGGGACAACACAATCGTGGGACTCCCTTGCCAGAGGAAGCTGTGAAAGTCAACAACATGACTAGTTTCAAATGGAAGCTAGATAAATTCTTAGAGGATAGAGCCATAAATGCTTACTAGCTGGGGCTTAAACCCCTGGCTACCGGTAGTTGGGAGTGGTTAGCAGCAGATGGGTCACACCTCCATGACCTGCAGTTGTACTTCTCGCAAGATACTGTAGCTGGCCAATGTCGGAGACAGGATGCTGGGCTTGATGGACCATGGGTCTGACTCGGTATGGCACTTTGTATGTTCTATAAGCCTTTTCAGTGGGAGTGGAAGGTTCTACGACCATGAATTTTCAATTTTTTTGCCTGTGACACCCCATTTTGAGACTTAAATAAATCCTGTATCCCCACACAGCAACAATGATAAGCAAAGTATATCCAATATCAATCAAAGCTGTGACCTCATCATCCACAGATGGCATGACCATGCTTGGTGTCCCCGCCCACAATTTGGGATGCTCTGGTACTCAGCACCCCACAGACTTGGGCCCTTATGCATGAAAGAGGATTCTAAGGATTGTGTTTGTATGACCTGATCTAAATCCAACGTTTTGTTCCCAAGGACTTTGCAGACCAGCTGTTTGTAAGACGGAAACCAAGATCAAAAGTTATTTGGGGGTAAGGAACAGGATTTGTGATAAGTAATCTTGGAGCAGTGTCAAATATCGCTGCTGGCCTGAGAGACTTGTAACCGTTTGCAGATTTTATATTTTGCATGAAGTATCTGGAAAACAAATACTTTATTGTGCTGGAAAGTATCAAATGAGCCAATTTCACTTTCCAATAGCATACAGCATTTGTTTCCAGTGCAAGCGACCTACAAGAGATTTGACCTCCAAAGCAAACCATCCTCATACAAGAAAGGCTACAGGGGTGAGAAGAGCTTCCTAAAAGGAAGACCGTTATGCTGAAATACTCTAATCCACAAAGGTTATACTAGGTTACAAAATTCAAGCCAACTTTTTTTTTTTAAGGACCCAGAATTGGCTAATCAACTGAAAACGGAAATCAGGAAGGAAATGAATCAGAAATTCTGTAGAAGAAGATTAGCAAGTGGCTGCTTATAAGAGCTACAGCAGGTTGAAACGTACAGAACTTGAGCTGTTTTTTTCCCCCCAGTGGCTTGGTGGCATGTCTGATGAACTTCTGCTCTGGTATTACAGCACTCAGATAGATAAATAAATAAATAAATACATACACTGGATAGGCATTTAGAATAACGTGGGAGCTCAGAAAGTGAAGCTATAGGAAAATAAAGCTATCGCGCCGACAATGGATTTTTCAGCGTTGGAAGGAACCTCGAGGGGGCAGGATGTCTGTAGTAACAACATCCCTGACATATGGCTGCCCAATTTTTGTGAGATATATTGTGCTATTTATTATTCAAAAGCAAACTTTTTCCTTTAGTCTTGACTGCTATTGAAAGTTAACTTTATACACCTATTAAAAACGAACAAAAACATTTACCTGAACTTGAAAGCTATATTCTGTCATAGAGAATAGTAATACAAAAAACCCCCCCAAAAAAGGGGGGGGGGGGAAGTGGGCCAAAATGTTGCATTAACTTTTCGGTACGATAAGATATCAAAGGTATTTTAGAATGTCTAACTGAAGTGAAGATGGTTACGGATAAGGGGCTTAGTGTAGGACATCACTCGCCTGCTTGCCTCCGGTGAGTATACTTCTTGAGCTGTCAAGTGCCTTGGCCTCCCTTTCCCATTGCAAGTCCCAACCTGGGTGAGTAGCCTAAATAGGCAAAAGCTTGAATATTCTCACCAATGGGAATCGATTAAATGTGAGGTATCATTCATTAGCTACTTTGGGCGCAACCCTCGTTCATCCAGGTGCGCGCAAGCAAATTGTTTGCTGAAGTGCTGCACCAGACTTAACTGTGTGCCAAATTCTCATTCACGCGGTCTCGTTACTCACCACTCACTCTCCCTCGTTAAGTCCAGGTGTCAGCCTTAGGTGATCTACCAGGACCGAGGTGCTCTCCTAGATCATCCCCTCACCAGAGATGTTCCCGGGGCGCTAGTCTTGCTCTCCTCCCCAGAGGCAATCGCCGAGAGGCTGATTTCCCTCCCCGCTTGCAGGGCAAGCTGAAAATGTACGTGGCAGCAAGTGCCTAGGCATCCCTTGCCCATATGAACTGGGGTGGCCACCCACACCAGCAGACAGGTCCGCTGCTCATAGGCACTGTGCCCGGGGGACACAGCCTTTGCAAATCACAGGAACTGGCCACGAGCACTGGGGAGCCCTGATTCCCCAACGCGCATGCCGGGACGTGTCAACTTCACAGGCCATCCCAGCGTGCTTTCCCCTCCCCCATAGTCCGTGGCAGGGTGAGTACGAGGCGGATGCTGCTGGAGCCATGCTGGGATCTGTCCATTAGAATCCTGCCCCGCTCAGTCCACCTGAGCGGGTGCTCGGTGGCTGTGCCGCTCAGCGCACACGGCATGGACTCCACCCCACGGCCACGCTCGTTTAAAAACACCCAATGATGCCTTGCACTGTGAATGAAGATTTGACGCCCACTTATGTCTAGCAAAGCACTTCAGCAGGCAACATTACGCACCTGATGAGGACTGTATCCTTTCTCTATAGCCTGTCCTGAAAAGGAAAGATGCTGATGGATTGCAATCTTAACCTTACTTTCGATGCAGCTTTTCTGAGTGAGTTTTCCTATGTTTTTTTTTTTTTTAAAAAGTTGACCAAGGGCACAATCCTCTGTCTATTAAGGTCAACAACAGCAGAGCCATTGACTTTAATGGACGGAGGGTCAAGCCCTAAGGGCGTAATCCTGAGCCTACAGAAGTCAATGGGAATTCGCTACTAGCTAGTAGTCAGGATTGCATCATAAAAAACAGAGGGTGCACTGCCTGTTCCTCACGTCCGGTCCTATGGTAACATATGGTGAATCAGACAGCTGTCAGCAAAGAAAAATCATCCTATCTTTAAATGCTGCTGCAAACCAACCTTTATCTTATCTGTGGTTCTGCTTGGCAAGCTACGATGGCCTATCTTTAGCGCAGCTCAGTATGCTAGAACATCTGTAAGCTAGAACATCTGAAGCGCTCCCTTCCACTGAGATTGTCCGCAGACGAGGAGAGAGGCTGAGGCAAAAGCATACAGCGATATAAACTGCATGGGTATGCAAAATATGGGTCAAACCAAACACATAGGCAGCCCGGAAAACCACGGCTGCCACCCTTCTGGTCAGCGAGCGGCATGAAGCAGACGTACCTGCCACCAGGAGAGACGTCCCACCGTCTGCAGGACCCGAGGGGCGGGGACCGCGACAAACAGGGACCGGCCAAGGTGGCTCCCCCCACCCCCCAGCCAATGGGCTGGCCCGCTGTGTGGGGCAGTCCTTGGTACGGGATTGTGCCGAGGGCACATCCTGGGCCAACCGCCTACCCACCCTGGGGCAGAAGCAGGCCCACGTGTATGTCAGGGCTGGGGAAACTATTCTCTCCCGGGGTCCACTTTGAAAATTAGTATAAGGTCCAAGGGCCACGTAAAAGTATGGGGTGGGGGGTGCCTAAGGATTGCACTCAAAAAAAGGAGGGTCCAGATCATGGATTTGTGCCATGGATCGGTCTTCTGTCCTGGTGTGCAGGCCCTCAACTCTGCTCCCTTACCCCGAGCTTAGTTATTCTATGGCTGGAAGTAGAAACTATGTCCAGGAGTCTGATACAGGAACTGGAAAGGGGCCGGATAAAATCATACTGCAGGTCACATTTGACACACACACACACACACCCCGGCTGTATGATTCCCCACCCCTGCTGTACGTGAACTAATTGCAGCTATGACAAAGAAGTCAAATTGTAGGTTACAAAATGATGACACAGCTTGGAAGAACAGCTTTACAGCTGGGTTGGCATTTTTGGGTGGGCGGCTTTCAAAACACAGTTGGTTTTCACATCTCCGTACATTTCAAGTACTGATCAAAGTGGGATTAAGCTCCGAGACCCCTTCATCTGGGCAGGCTATTCTATTCTAAGACGTGGCCTAACGTTCCAAAATGATGTAACGTTAGGCTACCTCATTTTGTAGCCTAAAGCTCAGGTGCTTTTGCTTGTTTGCTTTTTTGTTTTTAAGATGTGTATAAAGTTAGACCAAAGGAAAATGTTTGCTTTTGAAAAATAAATAGCACAATATATCTCACAAAAATTGGGACAGCCATATGTCAGGGATGTTGTAACTATAGACATCCTGCATCAAAGCAGCTTTACAGGCCCCCTTCTCCAGTAACTGCTCCCATACACACAATGTGTTTATTACTGGACAGTTGTAAAAAGCATAAAAAAGTTCCCCCACTTTGTAGCTTGTGAGTTAAGGTTGCAGGGAGGTGAATAATGGAGAGGGATTGGGTTAGGGAGTGTGTGTGTGTGTGGGGATCTACCCCGCTGCTGGACAGGACAGCCAGAGGGGAGCCGGGGCTGGCTGGGGGGAGGGACACAGCCATTGGAGCTGGGCAGGTGGCTCAGGTTCAGAGGGCCCCTGACCATGTTCTGATGATGTTGAATACGAGGTCGGTAGTTAATAAGGTAACATGCAGCCGACCTTGTATGTATCATGGAAACCTGGCTAGACACTGAGTCGGGGGCCTATTTTGGCCGGGTATCACGTGCAGCATCAGCCACAGGTGGAGGGACTGGGTGTGGGGAGGCAGTGTAGCCATGATTTTTAGGGAGTCATGGTCTATTTGGAGGTATCCAGTGCAATTCATATCGGGTATTGAGGGTCTCTGGCAGGGGACAGAGTGGGAGTGCTGCTTGTATACCGTGCACCTACCTGCATGGCAGCCTCCCTACATGTTCTAGTGGAGTTGATATCGGGGGTGGTGTTGCAGCCCCCAAAGACATTAGTCGTGAGGGACTTAAATATCTACGCCAATGCCAACCTTGGGGGAGCGGAGCATGAGTTCATGGCCACCATGGGCCTGTCCCAGATGGTCATCGGTCCGACGCATCAGCGGGGGACATACCTTAGACCTTGTGTTTTGTACCGGCCTAGTGGTGGGGGTTCCGTTAGTGGGGGAGATAGCAGCTGTGCCCTTGTCATGGACGGATCTTTACCTCCTGCAGGCCTCTCTCCCGGCGCACGTCTGCCCCTGGAAGGGTGCAGAACCAATATGAACGATCTACCCCACCGGAGACTGACGGAACCGGAGCGGTTCCGGAATGCTCTGGGTGAGATACCCTCTGGCCTTGATGACCTCGTTGCATTATGGAATACTCTGTTGACGGAAGCCATTGATCACACAACTCCTAGGCGTCTGCTTCCCAGGCGGCAGCACCGCAGGCCCCTTTGGTTCTCCGAGGAGCTGTGGGTGCTGAAGCAGGAGGGGCGACGGTTGGCGCAGTGGTGGGGTCATTTGCGTACTGGAGCCGACAGATCGCATCATAGAGCCTATGCTGTGGCAATGGAAAGCATGCACGCCCACCCATCCACCCGCCGCAGCGTTCACACGGGGGGCACTCACCCATGGCTCAGGCAGCGGCCCCTGCGTGGCTCTGCCTGGGGTAAAAAGGGCCAGGGTCCAAAAGCCAAAGGCAAATGCCACCTAGGCACATTTTTAAAAGGCATGCTTATGAAAGATACAGGTTGCAGGGCCCCTGTAGGGCTGCCAGAGGCACATTTTTGCAGGGCCCTGCAGCCTGTATTTTTCATAAGTGTCCTGCAAAAATTTGCCAAGCAGCTCCCCCAATGAGGCAGCCATCTTGGCTGAGCCTGGGG
>QEPC01008752.1:7375755-7390882 GCA_003113815.1 Sphenodon punctatus | reverse complement strand
GTCTTATCAAGATTGAGCTTCAGTCTGTTCTGCCGCATCCAATCCGCCATGGCCTCCAAACATTGGGAGAGTAATGAGACGGCAGGACCTGGGTCAGTTGAAAAAGAGTGGTACAGCTGAGTATCATCAGCATATTAGGGACATCGCACCCTGAATCCTCTCACGATCTCCCCCAGGGGCTGCATAGACACATTTAAATAATAACAGACCCCCCCTGGCTTCACAGGCCATACAGAGGCCTGATCGAGTGGTGGAGGGTGCATTCAGTGACCTCGCTGAAGTACTGGCAGCACAGCCACTCCTCCAGCCCAACATCCAGCTCTGGTATGAACGCCTTCTCCGCCAGCTTCCTCATCAGCAGAGCTCTTTTAACGTCCAACCAGTTCCGGAGGAAGAGAGGCGTCATTTTGTTCTGGGCAAAAAGTTCTTGGCGTGGTCCCCACAGCAGGACCTGCAGCGAGAGCGTTGCCTTCTCGATGAGCATCCTCTTTTTGGGGTCTGGGTGAAGCAGCAAGGTGGCCAGGCGTTGGAGCCCTTTGGAATAGATGGACCGGGCTGGGATGGCAGGTGAGACATCGCCCCCAAGCTCCAAGGGATTTGCTTCATGCAAGATCTCGTAGACCAAAGTGCCAACCTGGAGCTCATCTGCCTGCTGGTGCTGAGCCACAGACAAGTGTTTGGGAGCTGCCTCATCCCCTTCCGGCTCTGGGAGCTGAGGAGCAGGAGTTCTCGTCTGTAGGGCTTTTGAGAAGTTGGTGATGAGCAGCCTTGATGGTCGCAGCTGTGTGGCTGGGTCTTTGCCCTGTTGGCTCCTGGGGGAAGGTGGGCATCTAACCAGGAGCAAGTTCTCCATGCGAATGTCGTGGTGAGTGACGTTCTGTTTCTTGAGGTGATCTAGGCCCAGGCACAGCTGGAGAAGCAGTAGACAAGCCAATCGTTCGTAGTGGCCAGGGCTGGCGTGGTGGAAATCTTGGGATTCCTTCACGAAATCAGCCAGGGATTGGTAAGGGACTTCCGGGGAGATGAAGACTTGGATCAGACGAGGCAAGGGGCTCCTGCTCCCGCTGACAGAACTGGTTTCCTCCCTTTCTCCAGGCCCTGTTTGCTCCCAAGAACCTTTTGCAGGCAAGAGATCTTCGAGGATGGGCTCGGCAATTTGGCCATACAGCTGCTGAATGTTGAAGTGCGCTGGGATAGAGGTCTGTACGGAGCGACTGTGGGGAGGAGACTTGGGCACCTGTTAGAGCAGAAAGCACCGCTTCTCAATCAGCTGGATAGGATAAACGGGACAAAACTGGAGACGGGACCACATCGAGCCAGGA
Organism: Sphenodon punctatus; assembly: GCA_003113815.1. NCBI lineage: Eukaryota > Metazoa > Chordata > Lepidosauria > Sphenodontia > Sphenodontidae > Sphenodon > Sphenodon punctatus. The sequence goes on along the minus strand of QEPC01008752.1, from coordinate 7,389,560 downwards.
CTTGATTAATGATTACTACAGCCTGGCATCCCTCACGCGTAGGGTCCCACCTCATTCCAGGATTTCATCCAGAGGGAGCCTTAGTGTGAGGGCCTAGGACTCGCACAACCTTTCTGATGTGGGCCAGTGACCACTCCCTGCCGTCCCTGAAAGCCTTCTGCAGGTTACTGGGGGCACCCCTGTGTGATTGGAGAAATCAGGGTTCCCCTTGGATCCCAAAGACTTTGGGTTAAAACCTAGAGTCTCCAGGTGAAACCCAGAGAAGTGGCAACCGTACCATGCTTGGATCCCTTCTCCCTCGCTGCCCCGCACGCCTGGAACTCCCTCCCTGCCCACATCCGCCTTGCCCCCTCCCTTCGTACCTTCAAATCCCTCCTCAAGACCCACCTCTTCCGCTCTGCCCTTCCTAACTTCTTTTAACCATCCCCACCCAGGATTATCCCCCACCAGTTCTCTGCAAACTCCCAACCAAGCCAAGAACGTGGACCTGAGTTCTCGCATCCTCATGATTGTTGCATCCCTTGTCTCTCCCTCTGTTCCCCCTTCCCTGTCTCCCCTCCCCCTGTCTTTAGATTGTAAGCTCTCGAGCAGGGACTGTGTCTATCTTATTCTCTGTAAAGTGCCAGGTACATTGCTGGTGCTATATAAATGCTTATAATAATAATTAATAATGTCAGGGCTTGTTCTCACAAGCACTTTGTTGGAGGTAAGTACCTCCTACTTGCTTTAACCTCTCCTGTGTTCCCATGAGCAAAGGGGTGGGGGTCGGATATGATCAGAGGAAGCAAACCTTGTACTGAACCTCTGGGACTGCTGGAATTTGGGAGTCACAGATGGGAATGGGGCCGAAGCCTGAAAGAGTCCCAAAATGTCATAACAATAAGTGCTTCCGGAATGAAGATAGGGCCAACTTCTGTAGCTGAAAACCCCCATTGATATTTTAAGCAGGGTTCCCTCTGCCTTAGGAAATCAAGGTTCGTTAGTTGGGTGCCTGTAATTTTCATGCTTACCTTAGATGCAAGAATTTGCTGTGGTTGCACAGAAGCGTGGAAGATTCGGTAATAGAGGCAATCTCCTGTTTCACAACATGGCCCCTTGTCCAACAGTTTGAAATCTGCCCACTTCTTCTTTCCTGACAGCACTTCTCCCCTCAGTAGCTGCTCTTCCTCCTCTCCTACCAAGATCTCCTGCATCCTCGCTGCAAGGTCCCTCAGAGAGGCCAGGTGGCACCCCATGACCTTCTCCAAGATGTCCGCCCGGCTCGTCACCTCCTTGAAGAAACGGATGAGTTCTCCGTCGGAAGTGGCGAATGTCAGTTCCTCTAGGGTGACGTCGCTGAGGGAAAGGGAAAGGTGGGCGCGACACAGGGCCTTCCGGAACCCAGCTTCACCCAGACTTTGGGATTTCGACAAATATCTCTTGGGTTGCCCCGGAGGCCTCGCCAGCGGCTCATCCCAGTTGGGTGCCCTTGCCTTGGTCATGACGTTACTGCAGTAGCTGTGACTCCCTGCCCGCCTGTGGGCGGGGCTCCCAGAAGGGCCATGCTGGAATGCGGCACTGCTGGCTGGGAGGCAGTGGGGAGTCTCAGGCAAGGATCTAGTTCTGATGAGCTGCTTTTTTGGCAGGGGCGGAGGCCGAAGGTCGCAGCAGGCCTGAGGGGAGAGCTTCTCGGGTGACCCTCCTCGGCAAGTCTTGGAAGGCACCAACTGTGCCCGGCTTTCTCCTGTCAGGGAGAAGGGCGTGGCGGTTACATGAGCAGCAGCCTCTTTATCTCCCCCATCTCCCTTCCCCACTGCTCCTTTTGCCTCACAAGGCTCCTCCCAGACTTACTGCCACTCTCCAAATTCATTCCCCCGCCTTTCTGCACTGTGACCGATGAGCTCGAGCAGGGAAGAGAGCATTCCAGATCCTCCTCTGGCCTCTCATCTGGAGCGGGCAGGGCTACATCATCAGGGGCAAGCAACCACTCCTCTTCCTGATGGAATCCCATCTCGATGCTCCATAGGGGTGGGGCCATGCTGGATGGGGAGCAGGGAAGTGGCCGACCCCATTTCTGATGCAGGGGCCGACCCCATTTCTACCATTGAGTAGGGTTGCCACCTATGCAAATTTTAAGGAACCCTTCTGAGAGGGCTCAGTGGAACCCAGGCCCCAGACTCTGAAGGGGCCCTTTGCAAGTGACGTGGGTGCCGCTAGGAAAATTTCAGAACGGGGGGGGAAATGAAGCCAGCACATCACCCCCACCCACTCTTAAATTTCCTCCCCACGAGGGGAGGTTTCAAAGTGGGTGTGGGGGGCGGAGGGCCAGCCTAGGGTTGCCCCCTATGCACATTTTTAAGGAACACTTATGAAAAAATACATGTTGCAGGGCCTGCTGGGTTGCTTCCCCTCAGGGAAGTGGCAGCACGCAGCTCAGGACAGCTCCCCTGTTTGTCCCCCCCAGTCAGACGAGCCAGGCCTCTCCTGCCTCCCTCATCCCACTTAGGGTGGCCAGATAGCCTGCTTTTAGAGGACACTTATGAGGAATACAGATTGCAGGGCTGCACTGGCTCCACTGCAGCTCTGCAGCCTGAATTTCTCATAAGCGCCCTCTAAAATTGGCCTATCTGGCCACCCTAAGCCAGAGTCAAGCGTCCTTTTTGCAGTTTCAGCCAACGTTTGCTGACATTTTAGTGGGTGCAACCCACCCCACCCCCCTGTTTTCCTCCGTTCCCAGCACGCACCCAGGGAATCAAATCCCAGAATCTCCATGCTGCCACCCGGCCTGGCTCAGTGGTTTGTCTCCTGGGGAGGCCCCTTACCTAGATTGGTGTAGACGAGGCTGCTGCAGTGCCGCTCCGCTGTGTCCTGCGCAGGAGAAGGCAGGTCAGTCTGGCCGGGGGAGCTGCGGAGGATGGCGCTGGCGTGGCTCGTTGCTTTGGCCGACACTCTCTCCCTGAGGGAAAGGAATGATGGGTGGAGTCAGCCCATAATTTATACAGGGCGGCCATAGAGGCACATATTCCCAAGACACTTATGAAACATACATGTTGCAGGGCCTGCCTTGGCACCAGTCTGAGTCCTGACTCACTCTAGTCATTTAGACTAGGGTGCGGTATAGCCTAGTGGACAAGGGTTTGGACACGATCTTTCCAGGAGACTTATGAAAAATACAAGTCGCTCAGGCCCTGCAACATGTATTTTTCATAAGTGGTCCTGCCAAAATCTGACTCTACGGCAGCTACCGGGTGGCCGCTTTTTTAAACGGTTTGACCCTGAGACTCCCATAGGCTAAAATGGGAGTCTCAGGGTCAAAGGGGGAGAGGTGGCGGCTCTGCCCACAAACCAGCCCATGCCCTGGGCCAGAGGACTCATTTGGCTGACTAGGCTGCAGAGTGGGCCTTCCTCCAGCAGCCCCCCTATCCCCCCCGCTCAGGGTCAGTCGAGGCAGTGCGGATGCTCACGCTGCAGCTGCTGCGCACGCTGCAGCTGCTGCGCAGGCACAACTCATCCCCAAGCAGCAAAATGAGCACCACCTGTTCCCTGTCTTGCCTCCTCCGCCTCAGCTCCTCCTTCCCTGGCAGGAAGCACCACAGCTTTGACATCCCCTGTGCCTTTCCGTCAGGGAGTGCAAACACTGACTGCAGGACAAGCGCGACACCAGAGGTTTGTGGGGAGGGGAGGGCCGGGGGCTGAGAGGCTCTCACACGCCCCTCTTCCAACATGCCCCCACCCCCCTTTCTTATCTCATGGCGATGCCACGTCAGAAAAGAGCAGCAGAGTCCCCTTGCCCCCACCCCCTTTTTTAGGGTCACCACCCCCCTTATGGAGTCACATGAAGTCACGACACTCTGAAGGGGGTCAGGGTAGGGCTATGGTGCAGTCTGGCGGTGGGCACAAATGCCATCCTGCAGGGGGTTTCGTCCTTGCCCTGATGTCGGTGGTGGTGTGAGTTTTTAGTCTTCTCTCTACTGCTGTCAGCATTCGAAGCTTTACAATCCTTATCCAGTTTCCCCCTGGAACGCTGTGAGGCAGGCCATTATTATTTCCATTTTGCAGCTGGGGGAACTGAGACTGAGAGATTGGCCCAAGGCCAGCCAGCGTGTTCATGGCAAAGACCAGATTTGAACCCTGCTCTTCCACAGCCAAGTCCAAAAACCTTGTCCACTAGGCTGTACTGGACCCTAGTCTAAATGACTCAAGTCTTGTCGTACCCAGGACTCTAGTTTTGATGCAGGAATGAGTGGATGAAATGGCAACTCTGCTCTTGACTCCAGTCCTGCATTCAACTCTGACACGGTAGCTAGGTCAGGGAGGAATAGGATCGCCATATATGCAATTTTTTCCAGAACACTTTTGAAAAATACATGTTGCAGGGCCTGCCTAAGGCACCGAGGCGAGCCCTGCAACATGTATTTTTTCAAAAGTGTCTGAAAAAATGAGCATATATGTCAACCCTAGGGGGGAAGGACTAGTGTAAGGAACACACAGGAGGGGCAGACCTTGCTGCTTGCTTGGGACCCCCATGCTACCACACCAGGCTCCAACGCTTGACCCTGCTCAGGGGTGTTACTGGTCATCCACACTTCCATCACCGTGAGGCTAGACTACGGCGAGGCGCTCTACATGGGGCTGCCTTTGTGGACTGTTCAGAGACAGTAGCCGGTGCAGAACGCGGTGGCCCATTTTCTGATGTGGGTGGGTCTCTGGGGCTGCATGCTTCAAAGTCTGCACTGGCTGCCAGTAGCGTTCCGGGCACAATTCAAGGGGCCACTTTGGACCTTTAAAGCCCTTAACAGCTTGGGCCCTACATCGCTGCCTCCCCCCCCCCCCCTTAATGTTCTGCCATGCGCTCGTAGCCAGCCAGGGGGACGCCCGCTTGCAAGTCCCACCGGTGCACCCTGTCCGAACAGCACTGGCTTGCAGAGAGGCTGCTCCGCTGCTTTGGAACTCCCTCCCCCTGGAGGGTCCCCAGCATCCTACCCTGAGCCTCATTCGAAGGCAATGCAAGACCTATTCGTTAGGCTGGCTTGGCAGGCGGGGACAGAGTTTCGCAGGCTGTTCATTGGCGCTGTATATGGTTTGACTGATTTTTATTTATATATATTTTTTTGCTTGTAAGCTGCGCTAAGGCTGTGGGAAAGGGCAGGGATATAAATTCAAATAAATAAATAACTACTACTGACTAAGCAAGTTCAGAGGCAAGGGCTTGCAAAGGAGGGGAACTGTCCCCCCACCCCCGGCCAGTCTCCCCCAACTCCACCCCTTCATCTAAGTCATGAATGAAAAGGTGAACCGGCCCCCCCCTCCCCACCCCAGTTCGACATCGCCCCCACTATAATCATTACGCTCCGAGTGCGACTTTCCAACCACTTCCTCTTTGTTCTGCCCAAAGCCCCTCACCCGTGAGCCTGCAAATCCCAATCTTTGTCTGGCCTGCTTGCTCTGAGGCCTGGTTTGTCTTGACGTTGCTGTGGCAAAGGCAGCCTGAGGGGGGAACAGGAATGCCCGTTACCTTCGTGTTTTCCCTGGGAGAGGAGGAGGGTTCTCGCTCTCTTCAGTCTCCTTCCTTTCTGAGCTCACCCTCGTGCCGTGTGGATCGACCTTCTGGTTTGGGTTTGCTCCCCCATTGTGTTCTTCTCCTAGACCAGCCACCTGCTCCTGAGGGGTTGGGGGGCCCAGCAAGAGCGGGGCCCTGCCGCTCTCAGACATACGGATGAATTCTGCGGCTGCAGCACAGTGCTCGCTGGACAGAAAAACGCTTGCCCTAGTGCCTCCGGGTAGGACGTTGCCGCGAGGAATCAGCTTGCACAACCCATTGTGTAACCCTTGTGCTCCACCACGGGAGGATGTGCTCGAAAAAGCGGTTTCAAAACATCGCACTGAATTAAAGCAGCCTCCCTCATGGGCCAAATAATTCATTCTTGGCATCAGTGCCATAACATGCTATTTTTGCACCTTGACCCTGTTGGGAACTAGTCCCTTCCACTTAATTCGGGAAGTCCCTCTCTCCGGACTTCATGTAGAAGGGCCTGGAAGGTTTTCGCATTGTTATTATTTATTTATAGGGATGGGAATTTCGGTTCTGGATAAAACCGAAAGTATCAGAAAATGGTCATTTCAGGATGAATCCGAAATTTTGGTTCTTTTTCGATGCGTAAAAATGCCCAGTGTCTGCCCTTGTCAGCAGTTTAACCAGGTTGTGACCAACCCAGACTCATGTCCCTAAGGGTACGGGAGGCAGGTTTTCCTGAGCGGTGGCCCCTTAGCCTTGGCTTCCCCCACAGAAGCTGTGGTGCGGCCTTGGCACAAGAGTTGGCAGGGCCGAGCATTCTACCTCCAACCCAGTTGGAAAACTTCCACCTTGGTGGGCTCCTTTGCAAGCAGCCTCAGTGCTGCTAGAGAAATGTTCAGAGTGGGCGGGGGCAGAGTGTTAGCCCTGCTCCCTCTCCCACCCACTCTGAAATTTCCTAGCGGTGCACAAGCTGCCTCCCCCTACAGTCCAGGGCCTGGGCTCAACTGAACCCCCTTGTTCCATGGTAGCGACATCTCCTGGCTCTGCTTGACACTATAAATCAAGTCACAAACTGGTGAAGGAACCAGCAGGTGCAGCGTGTTCCTTGGCTGTGACCGGTCCCCTGCTGCAACAGCTTATCCTAGGCTGGCCACCTATGCCAATCTTTAAGGAAAACATATGAAAAATACATGTTGCAGGGCCCTTCCTAAGGTGCAATTTTAACTCTGGATCTGGCACTGCTTATCAGTCTAAGGTGCCAATGCAGGGCCCTGCAACATGCATTTTTCATAAGCGTTCCTTAAAAACTGGCCTAGGTGGCCACCTTAGCTTATCCCGGCAGCCCTGCCCCTCGCGTTGTATTTTTTTCCCCTGCTCTTTGGTGTAGAACTTGACAGACGGTTCCTAAGGCTTCCCGTCTGCCAGAAGAGTGTGCTCTGCTCTCTCAGAGAATTCGGAGGCCCTGCTAACGTGAGAGAGTCTCCAGCCAGACGTGTCTTTCTTCGATCGAGGATGAGAAGCAGAGGTAAGAGAAGGTAGCACGCAGCCAGCACATTGCCCGGCCGGTGCGTTCCGGCGAGGGCACGGCAGAACAGCAGCGAAAGGCTGATTGCTTTTGGCTACTGCTGGCAGCGGATGAGACAGTATGCACCCGCTAGAAGCTGACATGCAACAGCTGCAGGTTTGTATTTACTAACATAACCCTGTCTGGCCTGGCAGGGTTGGGGTTTAGAACTGGTGACATCAGCTCCATCTGCACGAGCCTCTATCCTCTAAGCCAAAACCCCCGATTCGCTCAGCTCTGAGAATAGCAGGCTCATGAACCTGTGAGTGGTTAGTCACCATGCACACCACTAGAGGGGGCCTCTGCGCTAACCCTCTCTGGGGCTACGCTCATTTATTAACCCCCAGTTACCTTAAGAGCAGAAGGGAGGGACTAATTCTTATCGCCATTGATTTCAAAGGCGTCATCTTTAATAAGTAGCACCCGACGACTAATTCGTAGCAGGTTATTAGAGGTAGCTATTTTCTAGCCTAGCTATTAGTCATGTATTTAATCGACTATCGATTACCTGCCAGGAAGTGTTCCAGCATCATTTAGCAAGTGTTTTAAACAAGCTGATGAGCAGCCAGACCCAGAGTTAAAATTGCACCCCTGGTTTTTAAAGCTCTAAACAACATGGGCCCCTGGCTATATTCAAGCCCAACTCCTGGAACCTCACCCTACTGGCTCTCTGCACCCAGATGCCACCCACTGTTTGGGGATCCCGCCATCACGCCTAAAGTCGGCGGACGATTGGGTCTTTGCTGTGGCGGGTCCATCTGTGTGGAACGCCCTCTCTCCAGATGTCCACTTAACCTCCTCACTTAGCCTCCTCCTCCTCACTTAACCACCTCCTCCTCCTCCTCCCTTAACCTCCTCCCTTAACCACCTCCTCCTCCTCCTCCCTTAACCACCTCCCTTAACCTCCTCCTGTGTGTGTGTGTGTCTAAACCCCACCCTGGTTTTGAGGGGTACATACTTCTCTTCCTACTCCAGAATAAGGTCAGTTTAGTGCTCTGTTCATCCGAACGGCTCAGGAGTGAAGCAGAAGTAAGGCCCAACTCCACTGAATTAACTGTTCTTTGGAAAGTGGCCCTAATGGAGGGTGGCCATAGATGCAAATTTTCCCAGGACACTTATGAAAAATACATGTTGCAGGGCTTGCCTAAGGCACCAAGTCAGGCCCTGCAACATGTATTTTTCATAAGTGTCCTGGGAAAATTTGCATCTGTGGCCACCCTATGCTAATGGAGGGGGGAGGGAGGAAAGGGAAGGAAAACAACAACAACACAGGAAGCGGTTTTTTATAGCTGTATTTTCCATGCAGCGATACATATCAAAATGTGCATGTTCCATACCGACAAGACCTTCTACAGAACAAACGGGGGGGAGGGTCCCAGCTCCTAGTTGCTTCATAAATTCCCTTCCCCCCGGCCCTCCCTCCAACTTAAAAAAATAAACAAAAACCCACCAAAAACCAGCTAACCCCCTCCCCCCAGACACGGAAGAAGGAACTGCTAACTGTGCGGACGACATCGCTCGGACTCTTGATACAACATGCCGTGCAAAGCTCATTCAAAGGCCTGAGACAAATGATCAGCAATGGGGAGGGGGGTGGGCATTAAAAAAAGCGATGACCCGCCCCAGTGACTGGGAATCTAAGAGAAGAAAATATTGGCATCTTCAGCAACATTTAAAATAAGGAAACTCAACCGAGCCCTACCGTGCACTCGGTCACAGCGGGAAAGGAAAAAACGAACCTCACTGATATTAAAAATCCACCCAAACAGCACGGATCTGGAATAGGATTTGAAGCCAAATAAGTTTGGAGCTTGGGTTTTGAATGAAAGAGAGAGGCTCAAGCTTCTGGGAAGGATCCAGGCCCATTGGTCTGCTGAAACCCATTGCAATGACATGGGGGGATTCTCTTACCTTGGTTTGGCGCTGCCGGCTGAGGCCAGGTGGTGTGTGTGAAACCGTGTCGGGAGAGGTAGAAGGTGTGGATTAAAGCTGAACTAAATAGAAAATGTATCATCTGCAGTTAATAGTTGGCATGCTGGGCAGTTTGCCAGTTATCCGGCTGTTAACCGATGGCTGCAACGGTTAACCGGCAAACCAAATCATGGGATAATATTACCATGGCTGACCAGTTTACTGCGTTACTGCCTAACCAAGCCTTACCCTTGCTAGTTTGAAACCATGTTGGAAACCATAAGAATAATTCTTTCCTGACTGGGAATGACTGCGGTTCTCCGGGTGAAAAGCTTACAAATTCTAACAGCAGGGACGAGCCTTTTCAAATGCAGAGTAACACGGACAATGTGATGGGGGTAGGAAACATTTGCCCCAAGGTTACAGACCAAGCTTACATTCTCTCCTGCTACCTCCGTAAGAGATTGCACGAGGCATCAACTTTTCCATGTTATGGGAGAAACAACTGGTGAAGTGGCAGAAATAGGCACTGAATTGAGCAATGCAAAAGGTTTGATACCTACCGCATACCCTCTCTTTTTGTTTTCTACTGATGCTTATGATCCACAGTCTGGACAGTCCAGGTAGATCAGGCAAAGGAGTTGGGACATGGAGAAAAGACATCAGGTCAATGAGAAACGATGGTAACATACCTAGGCTAACATTCAATTTGGGAACATGGCCAACTTTTGTAACGGGAACAAATGATGTTGACATGGCGTTGTCCCCCTTTGGACACATTTTTGCGCAAACACCTAAGAACCCCTACATCCACACTGATGTATCTTGAAGGTTATGTGCAAGGGGAACCCCCACATGCAACGGGGGGGGGGCGGAGGGACATAGACATCTCAGTGTAGTAGACCCCTACAAAGATATTGAACCCAGAAAGAGTGAATCCCGATGATTACGCCACTGTACAATGGTTGAAAACAAGTGAACGTGATCGCCCCACAACGCTAACAGAGTGTTTGAAGCACCGCAGGTATAACGTGAACATGAATTGAGCAAAGGGAAATGAGATGGTGGGTGGCATATCCGTACTCCCACCAACACAACAGACCACCCACTTCAACATGTTCCCGATACAGGTTGTTTTCTGCATCCGTCACATGTTTTGGAAGGATGGGGGCAGAGCTGTGATAAGGAGACACTGGGCTACATGTAGACTACAGGTCTAACAAATACGTAAAGGTTAAACATGTATGTAATGTGAAAGCTGAGAACTGGAAACTCACTTCATGCAATGGAGAAATGCTAAGTCATGACCTTGAGTGAATGCATAATCAGAAAAAGCCGAACACTTCTGCAGACACTAGCAATAGGCCATTGAGTTGCAAATGGATTTCTTCCTGTGGACGGTGACTGAAAGCACAGAGTCTCCTGGCGGGAAAATCAAACAAAGGACCCTGGAAAAGTACTTGGGGGGGGGGGAGAGAGATGAGACAAAGGGGGGGGGGGGGTGAGAGAGCTTCTTGAGAATCATCAGAGCTTCATCTTCATCAATACCCTTGGACCTTGATTAGGCTAAGAGCCTAAGTCAGGAGAATCCAAGTACAGATAGGAATGCGTTATTGGTTATGTTGTTTGGATTTCTGTACTCCTGGGTATAATCTCGTGCTTATTAATGATTTATTCATTAAACTTCTTTTAACTGAACTTCGTATGGTCCAGTGGAATTGCTAATCCTAACACTGGCCGGACACAGTTTGGGGTTAATTCTGTGTTTGCAAACACAGACGAACCTAGAGAGAAAGAGTCTGTGCTGGGAAACTCTGTGGCTGAAAAGGTGACAAGAAGGTTCCCCCGTTGCAGGTTGAATCAGTTCTAGAGAGAGAGCTGATCCAGTGAGAGCTGCAAGCCCGGGGGAACCAAGTCATGACAGCCTAGAGTGGGGGAGTGAGCCCCCAATCCCATGACAGGGAGTCAGTAGCAAATGGTAAGAAGGAATTCTGGGCAATACGGTAAATGACAATGCGGTAAACAATGCACCACAGTATTTGTGCAGTAACATGGTAAAACGGTGAACTGGTTAACAGCCGAATAATAACTGGCTACTGCTCGGTAACCGGTTCTTGCCAGATCCGATGCTGCGGCTCCATCTGGTTACCAAATAGTGGTGGATAACTGTTACAGGTCTAATGTGGACAAGGAAAAGGGGCCCTGGACTTCAGCGACGGCGCACCCAGCTAGGGTGGCCATAGATGCAAATGTTTCCAGGACACTTATGAAGAATACATGTTGCAGGGCCTGCATTGGCACCTAAGGCTTCCATAAGTGTCCTGGAAAAACGTACATATATGGGAACCCTATGGACAGGATCCTTTCACCCGAGTCGGGGCCTGGTTTGAACGAGAGATTGCCTAGGTCAGTGGTTCTCCACTGACGGGTTGTGACGATCCACTGGTGGGTCCCCAGAAAGGCTTAGGTGGGTGACAGAGGCCAAGAGAGGAGCTGGAGGAGGCCATGGCGGCTGAGGCAGCAGCAGGGATGGGGAGGCAGCATGTCAAAGCTCACATTGGTGATCTCACACTTCAGCTCCTCCCTGGCGTGTGCGGAGCAGCTTCTTCCTCACCTAGGATATAAGGAGCTGCCTGAGTCAGACCAATGGTCCATCTTAGCCCAGTATTGTCACAACCTGACACGGGAGCAGAGTTTCAAATCTGGCTCTTCAGGATCCCCGGCAGAGGCCTCACCCAGGCGCGCTGCTACATGAGACCCTCCAGGATCCCCGGCAGAGGCCTCACCCAGGCGCTACCTGAGACCCTCCAGGATCCCCGGCAGAGGCCTCACCCAGGTGCTACGTGCCAAGCATGCGCTCTGCCCCCTGAGCCATGGCCCACCTCACAGTCCGTGTGGGAGCCTGAGGTCCGGCCCGGTCTTGGGAGGGACGGCGTCTGCTCTTGGTGTCTATATTGGCCCCCACACAGCCTGCTGCATCTGGGCTGATCAGTGTCGGCTCCCTTGGCGCCAGCGTGGGACTCTGCAGAGTCATTGATCTCTGCCGTGCCTTGCACACTCTGCCAAGGTGGATGCCAGTGCGTCCTGGACTTTAACAAACAACAACCCCAAAGCAAACATATTTGGGTGTGTTTTTCCCACCAAAGGGTTAAGAGCCATTTGTCTAGGTTAGCTGCCTAGGTTGCAGGCCCTGCAACATGTATTTTTCACAAGTGTCTTGAGTGAACAAACCGCCCCCTGGAGCTTGTAGAGATTTTCAAAATGGCCCATGGGACGGAAAAGGGTCCCCAGCCCTGTCTCGAGAGGCTGCTCCGTTTCCTGACTGTCTTCCTGTAAAAGGGGGTGTTTGGATAGAGGCAGAGCTAGGTGGCACTGGGCTCTGCCGACAAAGAAGGCATGGGGTCCCCCTCAGAGTTAAGGCGCCAGTGCAGGCCCTGCAACATGTATTTTTCATAACTGTCCTGACTCAAACTGCAATTGTCCCAATGGGGAAACACACATGAAATGGGTTCCTGCGTATAAATAAGAACACTCTCTTGACACGAAATAGACACATTAACCATGGATTTATTCTCTTGATGAAATCAAGCAATTTCAATGGAAGCAGGATCAGCTCTGCGGTCTGCCCGGCGTCCGTCCCTGGTTTTTCATGGCTAAGGGCCTTTGCTTTGCATGGAACTGGAGCCTTCGCCGCCCCTGCCTTGCTGCTTGTTCCCAACGTGAAGCTCACCCTCTTCTGTCTGCGGCAATCACCGTCACTTGCCGGGAGACGAATGTTGCCACAGACAAAGGGAGGATTTGACTTCTGGTGGGAAGCAAGTCTGACAGCGTGGATTAACCTCACCCTATATTGTGCTGCTGCAACAATTGCGGTGGCCATTTGGGGCCTTCGACTCACAGCTGGTAAGGGAACCCTAATTTGCCCGAACGGCATGGGAAATAAGATGCGCAGTGGCGTAGTTCTGGTGCCTTCCAGCAGAGGGAGATGGCAAGCCTAGGACGTATCATTAAAGGACATTTGTTACCCTTCCTTAGGACCTTCCTTGTGAGGGTTTCAGAACAGATGGTGATAACGCTTAAGTGGATTTGCAAAGGGCCGGCTACCAATGGGTACATTTAAAAGGAATGGGCAGGTGTTATTAGCCATGCGTTCTGTATGGACGGTGGCCACAGATGCATATTTTCCCAGGACCCTTATGAAAAATACATGTTGCAGGGCCTAAGGTGCCAAGGCAGGCCCTGCAACATGCGTTTTTCATAAGTGTCCTGGAAAAAAATTGCATCTAAGGCAGCCGTATCTGTACGAGGGGATCTCTGTGGGTTACAGGTTGACAATGGTGCTTTTAGACAGACGCGGAGGCAGCCTGGCCCTGGAGCGGCTCCGGGGTCTGCACCCCTGTGTCTGTCCGCTTCCAGCCCCGTCTGGGTCGGCTTCAGATTTACCTGGCGGGTTCCCCGGCCCACAGTGCCCCCCCCCATAGAGTTGCAGCCAATTGCCCGGCGCTCTAGGCTGGCACTCGCAACTCTAAGGTGTTGCCTGGGGCAACGGCCGGCGGCACGGGGAGCTGCAGCGTGGGCCCGCCGAGCAGACGGACAACTGTTCCGCTTCAGGATGGCTGGTGCTCGCTGGCCCCCTCTGCTGGCGGTTCTTGGGGATGTTCCAGAGAGCAGCTGGTGGGCCCCCACCCGAGTAGGGCCCATTCCCCCCTAGCTCCCCCCCTGTACATAGTGCAGACACACACTGGAGTGGAGTGCCCCAGCAGGGTCCATTCCCCCCTAGCTCCCCCCTGTACATAGTGCAGACACACACTGGAGTGGAGCGCCCCAGCAGGGCCC
>QEPC01008752.1:7354018-7367033 GCA_003113815.1 Sphenodon punctatus | reverse complement strand
GCAGACACACACTGGAGTGGAGTGCCCCAGCAGGGAGCCCATTCCTATCTAGCTAGCATAGAGATGGTGGGTCAAAAAGCCTGGAGTCTCTGGGTGAAACGCATCCTACTAGTAATACCCCTGCCCTTCATCTCCTTCCATACAAGAGGGATGCAGGCAGGAGCTTGATAGAGCAGGGACTGTAAGATATCGTATGGTTTTTAAACTAAATTTTGCACTCTTCCATTTTCCCTACCCTTCATAACAACCCCAGTGTGGAAGAGTCTGCTGGTAGGCCCATCCAGTGCCGACCACATAAGAGAACTGGGTGCGTCTGCCTGCCTTATCGTTCCCAACTAGAGCTGGAAGCAAATATCCTGGCTACTCATCTGAGAGCTATTCCTAACCAAAAGATTTGGAGAATTGGAGAAACAGGTGCTAGGTAGGGTGGGTGGAGCCCTTTTCATCTTGGCCACCCCAATGCCTGCTCTCTCTTCCTGCTAACAAAAATTAGCGTCCACTCCCATTAGCCCGTTCGCTTGCTTCAACACAGACCTAGCTTTCTGGGACAAAAGATGGGTTGATTTTATTGCTTGTTTAGGAGGATCCAAGGGGGCATTGGGGTTCTAAATATTTGCGGACACCCCTTATTAAAAACTCTAGAAAGGATTCTTAAAAAGGCACCACAGCTCCCCAGCAAGGCCTCCACATTCAATTGAGTTTCACGACAGTCCAACAGGCACAGATATGATGTACCACTGAACCACCCCTCCTCTCTCTTTCTCTCTGCTATGCCAGAGTCCTTGGCTGCCCAGGAAGACTTCAGTTGGAAATTGATATAAAACCATTTAAAAACAAGCCATAAACAACAACCAGAGAAAAGTTTCCAGATCGTCTCTTTAAAAAAACAAAAACAAAAAAAGACACAAGGTTCTCCGAGCCCAGAACGCAGACTTGTTGTCTTGAGAAATGCATAGTTGGTACAAAAATGTCAGCTACATTGAGAAGACTTTAAAACCACAAGCTGTGTGTGTCCCACTCCTCCCCACTTGGAGAAACTTTGGGGAGGGGTCCCCAAGGTTGTGGGGCTGGGGAGAGGAGGGAGCACAGTATCTCACAGTTCACAGAGAATGAGGTGTGCTCTTAAAATGGAACATGCCTCAGTGAGGTCTCTGGGGTCATTCCTGGCAATGGATCGGCTCAGTTAATTTCTGCGGCAAGATTGACAAAGGTGAACCATCCTTCCATCCGTTCACCTCTAAGCCCTTGTGATATGAACTGAGCTGACGGGGCTCCTTGCAGATTGAGGCCCTTCCATGAGTTTTTCTGCCTCGATCCTGAGGGTTGCTGATCCACCTGGCTGGACAAAGCTGTTGCCAGGAAGCAAAGAAAGAATGCTCCAACACAACCCTCTGCCCTGTCTCGGCCTAGGACCGAGAGTTAGAAATCACCCTCCCCTCACAGTCGCTCAGATCATCTTCATGTTGAACTTCCGGGCTCCGCCTTGGCCAGTGTTGGTGACAGGGCCGTCAACTTTGCGGAAGGAGTACTCCACAGAGAAGTTATTCTTGTGCTGCCCTCGTCCCCGGCTCCACACGAAGAGGAGGAGGAAACAGAAGAGGACCACCCCAAGGAAAGTGATGCAGCCCATGGCCGTTGACACCAAGATGGTTTTGAGGTCAAGGGTAAACTTCAAGAAGACTTGTGTGTCATTGTGGAAGGTGTCGTTGAACTCGCTGAGGTACAAAGTCCGGTTTGCATAAAGGGATCCGTCAGCAGAGTGCCCCTTGACACTTAAAGTGGCAAAGTAGGTGTCGTTGCCCCCAGCGTTGCTAGCAATGCAAATGTAGGTGCCGCTGTCTTGGACCTGGGCGTATCGGATTTCTAACGTGCCTCCCGGCAACACCGTGGCTCGCCCAATGCTCTTGGTAGTGATCATCCTGTGCTGAGGCGAGACCCAGACGATTGCCGGAATGGGTTCTCCATCTGCGCGGCAGACGAAAGAGACAGGCTGCCCTTCACGGGCTGTTATGTGCTGAAGCTTTCGGTCCTTTATTTTGGGCTTTTGGCAGGTAAAGTACTCAAAGAGAACGGAGTCTGGGAAGTCGCGCAACGCATCGCCCTGGATCTCGGGCGGGGAGGAACACACGGGCTGCTGCCCATCGAAGTTGAGTGTCTTACGCCGCTGCAGGATCCAGAGGAGGCGGCAGTCGCACACCAGTGGGTTCCTATCCACTCGGAGGGTTTCCAGGGTGTTCACTGAATGGAAGGTGCTCTCCTCCAGGGTAGTCAAAAAATTGCTGGAAAGGTTGAGGAGGCGGATTTGCCTCAAGCCGTAGAATGCTTGAGTCTCTACAGAGACCAAGAGGGTTCCCACCATGTGGAGCTCCCGGAGTCTAATGAGATCCTTGAAGGCGGCTTTGGGCACAATGCTGATGGGGTTATAAGACAAGTTCAGGTACATGAGATACACCAGGTTCCTCAAGGCAGCTATCGGGACTGCTGTGATGTTGGTGTAGGTGATGGAGAGCGATGTGAGGTTGAGGCCTTGGAAGCTGGTCGGTGAGATGTCTTCCAGCAGCGGCCAGTTGTCAATCTCCAGCCGCAGGAGGTTGAAGAGCTTCTTGAAGTTCTGGTCTTCCACTGAGGAGATGCTGAGGTGTCGAAGCCGGAGAACCTCCAGATTTTGGAGGTAGGAGAGAGATTCTGCTGAAATGGCTGTCAGATTGCATTTCTCAATAGTCAGTTGCTCTAGGCCTAGCAGGCCCGAGAAGGCCCTTTGGGAGATATACACCAAATCATTGTCTCCTACCTCCAAATTCTTCAAGTTCCTCAGGTCCTGGAACATGTAGTCCAACAAGATGACTATTTTGTTCTCACTGATATCCAAGAGGGTGAGGTTGGTCAGTTTGGTGAAAACCCCGGTGGGGATGAGTTTGAGCTGGTTGCCGCTCAACCGTAACGTCTGCAGGTTGAAAAGGTTGCCGAAGGCCCCCGGCTCCACATTCGTGATGATGTTCTCACTGAAATCCAGCTCTTCCAGCAGAGGGTAAGGGGCCAGGTCCCCTGGGTTCAGGCAGCGGATGCGGTTCTTGTTGAGCTCCAGGATCTTGGTCTCGGTGGGGATCCCCTCGGGGATGGAGGTGAGGCGTTTGCGATGGCACACCACAGACTTAATCTGAGGGGCACACTCGCAGCGAGCTGGGCAGGCTGCCACCCAGGCTGTGCTCAGGACAATCAAATGGAGGACCAGGACCGGAAGCCAACATGTCATTGTGTCGAGCATGGTCTTATGGTTGCACTACCATTCTTCTCCCATGCACCTGAAAGAGAAAGAGAGAAGTGGTGTTAACTGGCATAGCAATAAGACGGGCTAACAGGCCAAATTTTTGTCTTATGCGACAGAGACCGATCCTAAGCCATGTTTTGCTGACGGCAAGGCAAACTCACGATGGGCCCTTGTGGGCAGCGAACTCCAACGTCCACAATTTTAGCCTGATTTCTTTTCCTCTCATGGTGATGGGCTTGACGGTCCCTTGGGCCCCTGGACCTTGGTGAGGTGTATCCATTCCGCCCCACCCCCAGCCTCTTGCTTTGGGGCTTGATCTGACACCCAGATATGAGTTAATATTTTAACATCATAGCCCTCTGCTTTAGCCCTTTTCTAACGCCCCCATCCCCAGAGTATAACAGGGATAAATTACAACCCTTCTCTGAGGTAGTAACACTGTTTTACAGATAGGGAAAACGGAAGCACCAAGTGGGAAAGTGACTTGCCCAAGGTCATAGGGAGGGTCGATGGGAGAGGCAGGATTAGAACTCAGTGCCTGACTTCCAAGCCTGCATACCAGCCATTCTCAAATGTTTGCATTTTTGATGTTGTACTCTGTACTCTTTGTAAGCAGCCTGAGTGCTTTTTTTGTGGGGGGAAAGAAGGGTGACATAATAAATACAATGGGCGCTTTTAGATGAGTGGGGAGAATTTGCATTAAAAAAACCTCCTGCAATCCATCCCCCCAGGATGTGTGAGGTGGGGGCGGGGGTGGGGTGGAGTGCTTTTAAATGAGCAGCCTGCGACAGTGATGGAGGGGGATGGAGGTGCGACAGTGATGGAGGTGCGACAGTGATGGAGGGGGATGGAGGTGCGACAGTGATGGAGGTGCGACAGTGATGGAGGGGGATGGAGGTGCGACAGTGATGGAGGTGCGAGAGTGATGGAGGGGGATGGAGGTGCGACAGTGATGGAGGTGCGACAGTGATGGAGGGGGATGGAGGTGCGACAGTGATGGAGGTGCGACAGTGATGGAGGGGGATGGAGGTGCGACAGTGATGGAGGTGCGACAGTGATGGAGGGGGATGGAGGTGCGACAGTGATGGAGGTGCGACAGTGATGGAGGGGGATGGAGGTGCGACAGTGATGGAGGTGCGACAGTGATG
Source organism: Sphenodon punctatus (assembly GCA_003113815.1). Lineage (NCBI taxonomy): Eukaryota > Metazoa > Chordata > Lepidosauria > Sphenodontia > Sphenodontidae > Sphenodon > Sphenodon punctatus. The sequence continues at coordinate 7,362,617 of QEPC01008752.1, read as the reverse complement.
GAGGGGGATGGAGGTGCGACAGTGATGGAGGTGCGACAGTGATGGAGGGGGATGGAGGTGCGACAGTGATGGAGGGGGATGGAGGTGCGACAGTGATGGAGGTGCGACAGTGATGGAGGGGGATGGAGGTGCGACAGTGATGGAGGGGGATGGAGGTGCGACAGTGATGGAGGTGCGACAGTGATGGAGGGGGATGGAGGTGCGACAGTGATGGAGGTGCGACAGTGATGGAGGGGGATGGAGGTGCGACAGTGATGGAGGTGCGACAGTGATGGAGGGGGATGGAGGTGCGACAGTGATGGAGGTGCGACAGTGATGGAGGGGGATGGAGGTGCGACAGTGATGGAGGTGCGACAGTGATGGAGGGGGATGGAGGTGCGACAGTGATGGAGGGGCGACAGTGATGGAGGGGGATGGAGGGGCGACAGTGATGGAGGTGCGACAGTGATGGAGGGGGATGGAGGTGCGACAGTGATGGAGGGGCGACAGTGATGGAGGGGGATGGAGGTGCGACAGGGATGGAGGGGCGACAGTGATGGAGGGGGATGGAGGTGCGACAGTGATGGAGGGGCGACAGTGATGGAGGGGGATGGAGGTGCGACAGTGATGGAGGGGCGACAGTGATGGAGGGGGATGGAGGTGCGACAGTGATGGAGGGGCGACAGTGATGGAGGGGGATGGAGGTGCGACAGTGATGGAGGGGCGACAGTGATGGAGGGGGATGGAGGTGCGACAGTGATGGAGGGGCGACAGTGATGGAGGGGGATGGAGGTGCGACAGTGATGGAGGGGCGACAGTGATGGAGGGGGATGGAGGTGCGACAGTGATGGAGGGGCGACAGTGATGGAGGGGGATGGAGGTGCGACAGTGATGGAGGGGCGACAGTGATGGAGGGGGATGGAGGTGCGACAGTGATGGAGGGGCGACAGTGATGGAGGGGGATGGAGGTGCGACAGTGATGGAGGGGCGACAGTGATGGAGGGGGATGGAGGTGCGACAGTGATGGAGGGGCGACAGTGATGGAGGGGAATGGAGGTGCGACAGTGATGGAGGGGCGACAGTGATGGAGGGGGATGGACGTGCGACAGTGATGGAGGGGCGACAGTGATGGAGGGGAATGGAGGTGCGACAGTGATGGAGGGGGATCTGGAGCAGCGTGAGTGCTCTCCCCGGTCTCACTGACAAACAGCTGGGGGGGGGGCAGGGTGGAGCAGCGCGTACACTCTCCTCAGCTCCCTGACATCTTTGTCGGTGCAGCTGGGGAGAGTGCCTGCTGCTCTGGGCCCCCTGAACCCAACAGCTGTTTGTTGGAGCAGCTGGGGAGACTCACGGGACATTTAAAATGCAGATGAGTAAAACACTGCATATCGAGGTTTTACTAATCCGGGAGTTTCGTGGACAGCGCGCAGGAGAAGCATTTAAACAGGCGGGTCGTTTGCGTATTTAGCTGCAATCTCACGGGTCTGCGTTGTGTCTTAAAACACCCGGTGTAATATAATAAATAATACGTGTCTGTTCTAGAGACACAGGCCATTCAGATTTGGTTGTTATTATTTATACAATGCCAGCAAAGTGCCTGGTGGTGGATAGTTGGGATTAGAGTCAGGTCCCTGCCCCAAGGAGTTTACACTCTGGGATGGACAAGGGACAGCCTGGGGAACGTAGGGAGAGGCAGGGTTGAGAAGTTGTAGGTGCACGTGCTTTCCTGAAGGGTAAGACAGAGAGAAAATGTGTGTGAGTGTGGGGAGCATGTGCGTGTGTGTATGTATTTTAACTGGGGTGCAAACCTGCGGTGGGTGCCCAATTCAGGCCCCTCCTAATGGCAAGGGGTCAGGGTCTCTAGGCTAAGGGGCAGGGCTTACCCATGAGGTAGTGCTGCCCCGGTCTCCTCCCCCCTTCCCCAGCGTGGCAGCAAACCCAGCAGGAAGGAAGTTTTAAGAGTGGGGCTACACTCCACTCTCGTACTGAAAACTTCCTTCTTGGCAGGATCCTTTGCAAGCCGCCTGAGCACTAGTAGGGAATTTTCAGAGTGGGCCGGAGCAGAGTACCAGCCCTGTTCTCTCCTCCTCTGAACAGTTCCTTCCAGCACTTAGACTGTTTGCAGAATCCAAGACCCGGGTTCAGCTGAGCCTCCTCCTTCCCTGGTAGCTACGGCCCTGTGTTTGCTATCGCCCGTGGGCGGCCCTTCAGGAGGCAGAACGCAGAATGCTTGTAGCTGCACGTAGCCGGGGCTCCTTTCTGACTGCAGCCCCCGCTGTTTGTACACTGCAGATCCGAGGAGGCGACCTTGTCGGATTTTACATTAGGAAAGCTGCAGATTTCATTCTTTTTGTAGATTAGGGATTAATACCAAGCTTCTGACCTTGAATCATAATGCAGAGGCTCCCTCCTCGGGATGATAAAACATTGTCCTAGTTTTCCAGGAATTAGCATTTCCCATCAGCATAACTCAACCCCCCCCACCCGGCCTCTTTTCTCTCATGTCGCTCTCTCCCCCTTTTCAGAGAATAATTCTTTGTCCTTTTTCTACTCACTTCCAAAGAGGGCTTTGCTTCACCCTCTATTTAAACCCCACCCTGGGTAAACCACAAACCTCCCAAGAGTCCCTACTTAGGAGGGACGGCCTCTCTTTGGATGCCGAATCCCACAACTGCTCCTCTTTCAGGACAGAGGGACAAAGTGGCCGGTATTCAAGCCTGAGTCCCCCGCTTTCCCGTGGCCTCCCGAGAAACCCCTTGGGAGGACAATGGGGAGAGGATGGAATGACAGGAAACTAGCCTCAATGAGACACAGGAGAGGTCCTGCCCCTCTTTATTCATTCATTATCAATTATGAATCATTAATCCTCCTAACAGCAATGGGCCAGTATTAATTATCAATCACTAATAATAACCAATTATTAATTCTCAATCACTAATCAAATCAATTATCAATCACCAATTATCAATGATTATAGTGCAAGTGCTGTCCCTGGCACCGTGCAGTCAATAGTTATGGACAGGTTCCTACCCCAGGGGGCTTATAGGCCAATAGGTGCCGAGGCAGGCCCTGCAACATCTATTTTCATAAGCGTCCTGGAAAAAATTGCATCTATGGCCACCCTAGGTGCAGGGCTGCTGTCGCTGTTGCCACTAACCCTGCCACCCCTGGGGCCACTGTTACTGTCCGGGGTGGGCCCCTGGGTACAGCAGCAGCCTTCAGTAATGGCGGCAGCAGCGGCTCTAGGCCCTGGCGGCAGCAGGTTGCTATGGCTACCGCGGCTGGGGGGTGGGGCCTGTACGAGAGACGGCCCTAGGCCGTGTGAGGCTGCCTTTGCTCTGCCCTAATCCCTCCCAACCCCGTCCCCTGGTTCTCCCCTCCTTCAGTTGTGCTGAAAAAGCAGTCACGTTGGCCAGTGCTAACCTCCCTGGTCACCTCAGTAAATAAGTCACTTGTAACATTACATTTTCTCTCCCATGGGAAATTCTGATATTTGTTTTTTTTTAATTTTCGAATTGAGCAGAAAAGTTGCAATACCGAGGCAAAACCTCTTGACTGGGAAGCCTCCCCCGGTTTGTTCACCCGAGTCAAAATATTCCGTTCTGTGTCTGATGCTAAAACGTTCAGCTTCCATCGGTTCGGGGGAATCCTCCCAGTTCCTCGTGGCTGTGACTCCCACCTCCCCAGCAGGCTCTCATCCCTCGGGCCTCATGTGATGGAGAGAGTCATGGCTTCCTCCCACCCACACAGACAGAAACCCCCTCAGCCATATAGGACAGACACCCCTCAGCTCCATAGAAGAGACCAACCAGGGACCTATGCTCAGTGCATTTTCCTAATTGGCAGCAACGGAAAAAACACAGTGAGCATGAGTCCCTGATTACAACTTTGTAGAACAGACACTGCTGCTCCACAGAACCCCATAGAACAGACACCCTGCTGCCCTACAGAACTGGTATTGCTGCTCCACAGAACCCCATAGAACAGACACCCTGCTGCCCTACAGAACTGGTATTGCTGCTCTATAGAACCCCATAGAACAGACACCCTGCTGCCCTACAGAACTGGTATTGCTGCTCCACAGAACCCCATAGAACAGACACCCTGCTGCCCTACAGAACTGGTATTGCTGCTCTATAGAACCCCATAGAACAGACACCCTGCTGCCCTACAGAACTGGTATTGCTGCTCTATAGAACCCCATAGAACAGACACCCTGCTGCCCTACAGAACTGGTATTGCTGCTCTATAGAACCCCATAGAACAGACACCCTGCTGCCCTACAGAACTGGTATTGCTGCTCTATAGAACCCCATAGAACAGACACCCTGCTGCCCCACAGAACTGGTATTGCTGCTCCACAGAACCCCATAGAACAGACACCCTGCTGCCCTACAGAACTGGTATTGCTGCTCTATAGAACCTCATAGAACAGACACCCTGCTGCCCTACAGAACTGGTATTGCTGCTCTATAGAACCCCATAGAACAGACACCCTGCTGCCCCACAGAACTGGTATTGCTGCTCCACAGAACCCCATAGAACAGACACCCTGCTGCCCTACAGAACTGGTATTGCTGCTCTATAGAACCTCATAGAACAGACACCCTGCTGCCCTACAGAACTGGTATTGCTGCTCTATAGAACCCCATAGAACAGACACCGTGCTGCCCCACAGAACTGGTATTGCTGCTCCACAGAACCCCATAGAACAGACACCCTGCTGCCCTACAGAACTGGTATTGCTGCTCTATAGAACCTCATAGAACAGACACCGTGCTGCCCTACAGAACTGGTATTGCTGTGTAGAAATGGAAATAAAATAAATAACTTAAAAAAAATGTTTCTGCTGGGGCTCCTTCTAGCATGGGGCTCCATAGAGCTGCACCAGTCACCCATGCCTAAGGATGCCCCTTTCCTTGTCAATGTTATACTGTAATAAATAAATAAATCATAATTATAATTAATTCAATTTATTTATATAGCACCCCCCCCCACACACACCGAACAGTGCTTGGAGTGCTTCACAAAATCCATACAATAAACCAATGTAAAATCCATTAAAAATCCTGTTTAAAAGGGAAGGTAACTAGGGAGGATAGACTACATTTATGGGAACCCGCAGGGGACCCTAAAAGTGCCCGGGGTATTCAAAACAAAGTCTTCAGATGCTTTTCCAAGGTGAGGCATAGAGATAAAAATGGGGAGCTCCTTTGCTACGCGCACAGGTAATACCTGGAATTTCGAGTACTGTGGCAGGTGTCTGACGAACTGAGTACCAAGCAAGCAGGCACTCAATTAGCCAAAAATACAGAGTAATGGTAAATCGCTACCGGCATCGGAAGGGAATGTAAAAAACAAAACAAAAACCAGTACCGGAAGTCAGAAAATGGGATCATGTAGCCCACTGAGCACTAATTAGGTACCAATTTGTACCCAATGTTACCGGCTAAGGTCGAATACCGGAATTTTTGATGGGTACACTCATTTTTGTGGCCACTCAATTCAGCTCTAGTGAGGCGGGAGGAACCGAGGCGAACATCTGGAGGGAGTGAGGCCCCGTTGCCTGCCGACTTAAAATGCAAAGGCGGGATCCCCAAACAGCGGGTAGCACCGAAACGCAGCTAGCCAGTAGGGTGACGTCCCAAAAGCAGGTCTCTGTGGCAGGACCTTACCACAGCACCCCATGTCCTGGCGACCGCAAGTCTTGGATTTCTGTAACTTCCTCTTCTGTCGGTCGCTTGCAGCTTATTCAGAACGCAGCAGCACCGCTGCTGACTGGTTTGGGCAGGACTTCCTGACAAGAGAAAGGCCGTAGGGACGTTCGGCCTCCTTTTGGACACGGCTTCACCTCTGTGATGCCGTGATGCTCTGAAAAGGGTGAGGTGACATGAGAAAGGGGCATGGCGGGCCCTTTGCCACACCTCCTTTCCAATGTGGCCCTGTTCCCTGTGGAGCGCGCTGACGTAATCCCACTGAAAAAACCCTCCAATCAACACAATCTTAAATTCAATCTGCTGCTCTACAGGCAGTCAACGAAGAGAACGCAGGTCATGTGAGATGGGATCATAGCTGCTCAAACCAGTCAGCAGCCGTGCTGCCACATTGTGAACAAGCCGCAAGCAACAAAGAAGCACCACTGCAAAGCTCACACAAAAGGGAGTTATAGAAATCAAGCCTCATGGTCACTGCCAGAGCTTCCTCTCTCCCAGCAGCCTCTCGCCTGCCAATTTCTGGCGTTCTCTGCCTCTCTCTCTTGAGCTAATAATGCCTCTTTTTGTCTGCTTGTCTTATCGATGTCCGTCAACAGCATCTCGGTCTCTATCAGCCCTCTATCTGCAGCCTTTATCTAAGCATCTCGCCCGTTTCGGCGAGGCATTGCTCTGCAATCTTGACACCAGATCTGTCTCTCTCCGCTGAAGCGTATGTCTCTGTCTCACAGCTTCTTTTTGACACATAGGATGCCACGGCACGCGCAGCAAGGGGTAAAACCGTAAAGCTCAGCGTCTCCTGCCCCAAACGACAGAGGTGTGGCTAGTTTGGAACGAGCCCTGCCTGGGGCAGATGACAGGATGGGGCCCTCCTGATCCCTCGCCCAGCAGCTGGGGGTAAAGTTGCATTATTCGACATCATGCCCCTGCCCCTGGCTTATGGGCCCCAGCGCAACGGCACCACCTGTCTGTTATAGCTACGCCTGCCACCCCCTTCACCTGCCCTAGACAATCCTGCTCCCTAAACTGCCTTCACCCCTTATCTCCCATGCTTCCCCCTTCGTCTGGAACTCCCTCTCTGAACACAAACGAAACGCTCTGCTTCCTCCAATGAAATCCGTCCTAAAAAACCCCTATGTCTTCTCTCCGGGTTTCCCTAAATCCTTGCCCCCCACAGACTCTGTCCTCACGGACGTGTCCTCTACTGGCCTTCCACTCGGGGTCGCCCTTCTTCCCCGGAACTAAGCTAAATGTGCCCCTGTGACTTCTCAACTTCACGAATCTCTCCCCGTGTTCCCCGCGCCCTTGTCCATCCATGACTGTAAGGCCCTCGGGGCAGAGACCTGACTCTAATTAATGACTGTACAGTGCCCAGGTACGTTGCTGGGGTAATAATAGCATAATTGGTGTAATAACTAAAAGCCTAAGCTATTGATGGTTAGAGGCTTAGCTTTCATAGTCGCATTATGAAAAGTGTGGCATATATGGTACCAATTTAAGGCTCATGACCTGCAGTTTTGCAGAAAAATCGCAGAATACCAAACAGTTGATTAGTTTAATCACAACCACGGAAAGAACGTGCCATAGAAAGCAGGAACTGTCTAGCTTTCCCTGGTCGAAAGAGGGAGCCCTCTGCTGGTGAGTCAGGGTGATGATCCTGTTCAGCCCCATGCCTGGACTAGATAGTTTCGAGGGTCCATTGGGGGGTGCCTTTAAATTAGAGCTGGTGCTATTCAGTGGGCTCATTTTAGCTGTAATGGCAACTCTAGGCCTAACTTTTCCACAGGTAGGGTTGTCATACCTCCCCTTTAATCCTGGCAGCTTATGTAAAATACATGATGCAGGATCCCAATGCAGCCCTGCACCCTGTATTTTTAATAAGCTGCCAGGATTAAAGGGGAACTATTCACATGACCCTGGAGGAGGCGGGGCCATATCAGAGAGGGAGGGACAAAGGGAAGGTCACGCCCATTTCAGATGCACCCCACCCCTTCGAGAGCTCCACGCCCTTCGAGAGCTCCACCATCTCATGACGCTCTGCTGGGAGAGTCCCTACGGCCCGCTCCCTTTCGGCCATGGTTGTCCCTTGCCAGCCTGATTCTCTGTGTGAGCCACAGGCCCCTGCCTGACCTGGAGAAATCAGGGCTTCCTCCCGAGCCCAGAGACTTGGGGAAGTTGAAACCCGAAGTCTCTAGGTGAAATCAGGAGAGGTGGCAACCAGACCTGAAACGTATCTGCAGGCACTACCCGCATTTTCGAGTACTGTATTTGGGTGTGTAACAAGCTACTGATCGGGCATCTGGATACCCCCCAAATTGGTAATTTCTGGTACTAATTTGCCGATTTTCTGGGATGGTATGGTTGGGGTGTGGCAGGTTCTCTGGTGGAGGGGGCTTGACTAGATGACCCTTCATGACCCTTCCAGTCTTGTGACTCTGAGATAGAAAACCAAAATGAGATGGAAAATCAAAAAAATCAGCACCTGAAGTCGATATTCGTTATTCAGTGGGTATCCCCATTTTTGTGGGGACTGGTTTCAGCTGCGGCAGCGGCGCCTCCAGGTAGAAGTGTTCACATTATTAATAATTATTATTATTGTTTTTATTAGCAAGCATTTATATAGTGCCAGCAATGTACCTGGCGCTTTACAAAGTAATGGAATAGACATGGTCCCTGCCCTCGGGCTTACAATTTGAGAGACGGGGGGAGGGGGGGAGACAAAGGAAGGGGAACAGAGGGAGAGACAAGGGGTGTAACATTCACAAAGATGCGAGGTCCCAGGTGCACGCGCTTGGCTTGATTACATCGAGAATGATGGCTGGCTGGTCCGTGTGGTGAGGATACGAGTACACAGAGCTCAGGTAACAGATTGTAGTGGATGGAGGGGATCAGCAGGAGTTAGGGGAGGG
>QEPC01008752.1:7338437-7349807 GCA_003113815.1 Sphenodon punctatus | reverse complement strand
TGAAGAATTCAGTCCGACCACCCCATCTCAGGCTGGTTCCAGTCTTTCACCTCCCCATTTCTAGTGCTCTATGGGGAATGTGGCCAAAACCTCAGAGGCATCCGAGCCTGGGAGAAGAAGCAGTAATTCCCTTGGGTGCAAACAACCCTTGCCCTTGGCCCCCACCTGCCTCCAGTGACATCGCCTGGCGGTACAGCCTAGGGGTGCCTGCAGAAATAAATCCAGGGGCAGCCAGGAGAGCCCCCTTTGCCCCGCCCCTTCAGATGTGACCACACCCTTTCCCCGAGTGCAACGCTCAGGAAAGGGGCACGCGGTCACAGCAGAAAGAGGCGGGAACGTGCCGTCACGTTCCGACAGGGCCACGCCCCCTCTCCAAGCATCAGGAAGTGATGTCCCGTCTCAGCCCTAATCATCCCGGAGAGGCTCGTTATACCAGCCAAAGCACCGTCTGGTGTATGACATACAGGAGAGGGAGGGCTTGCACGGAGCACAGGGGCTAGTAGCCAATGTTAAAACGACAGAATATTGCAAAGTTGGGTGTCATTTAATACTGGGGAAAAAAGCTCCCCTCTTACGCACCAATTGCGGCTAGTTCCGTACGGGGATCCTCTTCCCTGCGCCTCACCGTACCTCCCAGACCATTGGATGCTCCCAAGGAATAACAGCTACATGTTCCTTCCTTCTGCTCGTCCCCGAATCCCAAGGCGGGTTTGCTGTCAGCTGCCATCTTCCTGAGCCTAATACCTGCTGGATTGCTTTGAACGGCACCCGAAACCGCCGCCTCATTGGCTGCCGGAGCGTACGGACTCCCTCCCCGTCCGCCTGCTTTCCATTTTCAAAGGCAAGGATCAAACTCCGCTGTCTGCACGCGCTAATCTCACCGCGCGGCCTGAAAATCCTCACTGCAAGCACGATGGCCTGTCGGCGAGCTGAAGTGCTGAGCTTTGCCTGCGCCCCCGCCTCCCGCCCGTCGCTGCTCTTCATTATGTATGCCAGCCCTAGCCTACCCACACAGATTGCGGTTCTGCCCTACTTAGTTCCAGCTAATACCAGGCAGTCTGTCGGGGGGTGAGCTCTCTCGCTCTTCCAGATTAAATTGGCAGCGAGGAAAAAGGGGGAGAAAAATGTATAGACGGTGTCGGAATTAGCTAGCGCTCCGCATGACAGTGTGAGGAGAGATGGCGGCCGAGGGGGGAGGTAAACCCCAGGCCTCTTACACATACTGGGCCAGTTGTGTATTTTAATGTCGGGGGGTGAGGGACGGGGCTGAAATGGAATCTGCCATTTCAAAGATGATTATTCCTCAGCATTTCTATAGCCCGTTGCAATCTGTAGCGAGTTCTCCCTCGCAACAACAACTCTGTGAGGAAGGTTTATTATTCCCGGTTTACAGATGGGGAATTGCGACGGGGAGTGACTTGACGCAGGCCACCCAGGGAGTTCATAGATAAGATGGGATTTGAACCCTGGTCTCCCAAGTCCAGCACTTTATCAAACAGGCTACACAATACAATACAGTTTCTCCAAACCATTGTTAAATTGGTCTCCCCTGGTTCTTTCATCTTCTGCCGTTGCTGCTGCTTGACGCTTCAATGCTACCAGTATTGGTTACATCAGGATAGGATTAGTTTGGTTTCTATTGGGTAGTCTTCCAGACTTTTTCCACACTCTTGGATCAAAGACTTGGACCTTAGAGAAGGGTTCAAACCCTGTTTTAGCTGGGGTGTGGGTATGCAAATTAGTGGTGGGGATATGCAAAAAAAAAAAAAAAGCTTCCCAGGCCAGACGATCCTGTGTTCTGGGAAGGAGGAATGTGACCCCTTATGTCATGTTGCCTATATAAGGGGGTCACATCACCTACCTAATGGGGGGTTGCGGTCAGCCCAGAACTGCTCTGCGCTGGTGGACTGAGGAGTGCTGCTGGGACATTTGCATGGGGGTGCGGGGGAAACTCCAGAGGCTACTTGCGACACCCCCTCCTCTGCCCCCCAAGAGACGGAGGAGTGGGGTGGAGATAGGGTTGCCAGGTAGGCAAACTTTTTCGAGACACTTGTGAAAAAATACATGTTGCCAAGGCAGGGGCCCTGCAACATGTATTTTTCAGAAGTGTCTTGGAAAGGTTTGCGTATCTGGCACCCCTAGATTGGAGGGGGGGGGGGAAGGCGAGGATTTCCATGTGTGTGAAGCATGGGAGTGGGAGTGAGTGGAGGAGGCGCTTGGGGGGGTGATTTTTTGTATTGGGTTCAAGTATATTTGTACAGGGATATTGTTGGGTTTTTAACATATTTTAAGCTGCCTTGAGTCCTTCGGGAAAAAGGCAGGATAGAAATCTAAAATAAAATAAATAATAATTTGCATAAATGTCTGCATTCATATAACATAGTTAAGTAGGTCAATCGCACACACGCAGACATGCTCTGACACGCGCGCACATGCACGCACACACACACGCGCGCACATGCACGCACACACACACACACCCCCCTGGAGTTGGCAGGCAGAGGATCTGCTCTCTCTCCCATCCCACTCAGCAGAGCGGCACATCCCCCGGCTCTGGAGCTCGACTCTGGGTGCAGCCAGATGAGACAGGCTGGGGAGGCTACTATGCTTTCACTGGCCTTCCCCCCACTCCCTGGGCAAGTGACCCACATGATGCAGTAGCTCGTGTGCCCAGGGCCTGCCAGATGTCCCCCCCCCTCCCCCTCTGCCCTAGGGCGAGTTGAGCAGCTGGCTGCTCTGCGGACGCATCCTCGGAAAAAATTCAGCTGGGGGAAGGCTGCCCGTGGCGGAGCAAGTCGTGTGTCACTACAACGTTAGTGCCCGCCGCGCCAGCTCTCAGTCCGACTGGGGGCTGCCGGGCCGGGCCGGGCCGGGCCGGTAGGGTGGGTAGATATGCCAATTTTAGAGGACACAAGAAATACAGGTTGCGGGGCTGCATTGGCGCCGGTGCATCCCTGCACCCTGTATTCCTCATAAGGGGTCCTCTAGAATTGGCACATCTGGCCACCCCACGGGCCGGGCACCTGCTCACGGGGGAGGTGCCTTGGCCCATCCCAGCCACAGTGGCTCCGATAGGGGATGGCCTGCCCGGCTTCCCTGCATCCAGCCGGCTCCCCAGGTGTGATTTGCAGTGTGGCAGCAGCGGCTGCCTGCCAGGGGGACCACGTGGGGAGGAAGCCACTGCAGCACCCTCGCCCCTGGCTCTTGCACTGCCCAGAGGCCAGGCAGGACATTTCAGCGATCTCTCTCTTAGCCTTTGGGATGGGTGGAATGGGCAGCATCACTGGGAAGCTCAAGGCAGGACTTTTTCCAAAGCCACATGCTGGCCCCTGGACTCCTCCAGACACTGGCACGGCTGCAATCGCTATAAAATCCCTCTACCGTGCGATGTTGCTAAATGCAGGGAAAGACTACAGGGCGGTAAAGGAATCCAGCAAGGGGGTAGGTGTCAGATACCGCAGGGCTGGGACGATCGATTAGACCGATGGCAGAAGCATCCTTCGGAATGGCAGGGTTTTTTCCCTAGGCACAAGGGACCCACTGGATAATGCTTTGTAGGTTAGTGCACTCAGGGCACATTGGAGATCCGCAGGACCATGCCAAAAAAAGGGATCGGGAAGCCTCTTAACCCCCTGCCCTCGCATTCCAGAATGGCCCTACCCCCCCCCCCCCAATTCTGAAATCACCCAGGGAAACAGGCTCGACCTGGACTCTGGAGACTCTTGGGTCAGAACCCAGAAAAGGGGGGGAGCAGCCCTAGAGAGGGGGCTGCATGGCGCCAATAGGCTATGGGCATTGGGGAAGGAAGAGAGAGAGACCAACAAGACAGATGCCGCTGACCAGATTTTCGTGATGAGCCGGTTGCCAGCAGCACTCCCATTGAGAAGAACATGCTTCCCTGGGTTGCTAAGCCTGTTTGTGTATGTGGAGCAGCTCCTGCCTTCCGATGCGGGCACGCCACTCTCCGCTGAGCTCGATGCGAGCCACACACATGAGCATCTGTCGGCAGAGATTGGCCTCCAGCGCCTGCAAGCGACGATGAATGAGCGCGCGGCAGCATGAGAAAGCAAAGGATTTCCAGCCGAGTCGGTCTTTGGGATTCAGGTAGAGCGCCAGGCTTTACTCGCGCACCAAACAAGCTCCAGGATTCTCCAGGGCCTCTCCGTGCAGGACACCATCTCATGGTTTATTAGGAACAATAAATGCTCCCCTTCCTCAGGCTGTTACTAACCCACCCCCAAATCCAGCAGGGCCCTAGGGCACCGGATGAGTGAACAGCATTAAGGGGATTTATGGAGCTCCATTCCCATTCAAAGTGCCGCAGTGCTTTGTGGAAAGCAAGGAGGCTATTAGGAGCAGAGCTAGTGGAGTCTCCTCATGGCGTGCTCAGGAAGAGCCCCTACCGCACAGCTGTAAAGCCAGGGAAGTTGGGTACCCATGTCAAAAATGGCGGCGTGCTCCCCTCCTATTCGCTCGACCCGCCCACACTGACGTGGCCCTTTAAAAGAAAGGAAAGGGTCACCATAATTAAGTGTTTAATATTCATTTAAAGTTTGCATTAGGGATGGGCGAACAGAATCGAGTTCGGAAATTCGGTTCGGTTCAGTTCGGAAGTTCAGTTCGGTCAACCAAACTATTCGAATTCGGTCCGAACGCCAAACTTCCGAACAAAGTTTGGAGATTCAAACCCCATTGAACTAAATAGAATATTATCTTTTAGGGATGGGCGAACAGAGCCGAGTTCAGAAATTCGGTTCGGTTCGAAAATAGAGTTTGGTTCGGTCGACTGAACTGGTTGAGTTCGGTCCGAACTCTGAACCGTATTCGCCCATCCCTAGTTTGCCTACCCTCCTCTCCAAGGGCCTAGGCTCCCCGCATGGCAGGCCTGGACGTTACACCTAGGTTACTTCTAGCTTACGCATGGGCGGGGCATACCTCCCAGCATTTTGCGTGGCTGAAGAGGGTCAGGCCTCGCCTCCTAAAACAGTAAGCTCCGCCCATGGTATATTAGCTCTGCCCCCTCATGGTTGCCTGCACGTACACACCCCCTCCCATCATTCCAGGTGCAGAAAGAGGGACAGACGTTCTCCTGCTTCTCATTCCATTTAGTATCTTGTAATTCTATCCTCTCAAGGGCTTTTCCTGGCCACATAAGCGTTCCTTAAACAAATTTGCTTAGGTGGCAACCTTAGAATTTGTGGAGCCTAGGGAGAGGCCCCTCACGACGCCTTCCCCTATTGTCCAATTCCCTCGGGGACACTCTGTGGGACCCTCAAAATGGTCATTTGGGGGCCCCTTGCCCCGCTGAAAACAGGGACCACGGTGGGGCTCCCAGAAGTAGAGAAGACAGTCAGGCCTAGGGTGCTCACCCCAGGTTGCCTGGGGGTAAGTCTGGTCCTGGCGCTGCCCAAAGGTTCCCTTCTCCTTCCAGGCTTTCATCCAGAGGAGTGGAAGGAAAAGGGCCAAAGGTAGGGATGGGCAAACGCGGTTCGGAAGTTCGGAGTTCAGAGCGAACTTGGTCTGTTCCGTTGACCGAACTGAACTCGAATTTATAACTGAACCGAATTTCCAAACTCCGTTCTCTTCGCCCATCCCTAATGGCCACACACACACACACTGGTTTTGAATGGCCGAACTTGGTTTGGAATTCAACCGAACTCGGTCTGTTCGGTCGGCCGAATCGAACTCGAATTTAAAACCAAATCGAATTTCCGTACTCCGTTCTGTTCGCCCCTCCCTAGCCAAGGGGTTGCCATGGCTCCTTTATAATATAACCCCGCCCCTTACGGCGCATCATGACATCACAATGCTCTACAGGGGTGGAGTCACCTCAGAAAGGGAGTGGGGAAAATTGGTGGCCCCGCCCCCTTTCTGATGAATCTGCCTTTTGTTGCCCCTGGAAGCCCCGATTTCTCTGGGTTACTAGGGTCTTCCTAGCTGACCCAGAGAAACGGGTGACTGGGTCAAAATCTCACATCTCTGGGCAGAAACCAGGAGGCGCCGGCCACACATTTTAGCAGCATGTGTGAACACCCTTAAGTCGCTGATGTTGGTCTCCATGACACGTCCTTCTACGGAGTGGTGTCCCACTCCCCACGCGGTTGTCCTTCCCACCCGCTTGGTCGGAGGACCTCAGCAGCAAGAGATCTCTGTCCCTTTCATCCTGCGTTGCCTCGGATTAAAAAAGGGGAAGCTTTTAGTCAGGGAGCTAGAGAGCCATTTTTGTGATGACGGTTTGCACGGGAAAAAATACTGTCTCGGAGGATAATTTCCAGCTCTGATCCTATTATACCAGCCGAGTGATTCCCCTGCAATAAACTCCCTTTGTTCAGTAGGGTTTGGGCTCTGTAGGAGATTATCTTGGAAAGTTTTTTTTACTGTTGTTAATTTTGCCACATTTAATTTTTTTTGAATGAATGAGGCTGAGAAGAACCATATTATGTCCCACTCCTCCCCCCACCCACGGCTGCAGGGGAGGACAGATTAACTGGCAGTCTAGGCGCTGAATTGAATATCCTTCTGCATGGACAGCTGGGCAGGCTCCAATAATCCTTCAGATCCCGTTAAAAGGGAGATTTAACTTGTATTTATTTATTTCAATTTCTCTCCCACCCTTTCCCTTAGGCTCAGGGTAGTTTACGTTTCAGCTCACTAACGTTAACCGTTAACACCTAACGTTAAACTAATTCTCTCAACAAGGCACTGGTGGGATGGAGCTTTCTGCTAGTGGACATTCGGGGAAGGGTAGGGTGGGGTGCGGTGCCAGGGTCTAGTAATCAAAATGGCCTCAGTAACCCAGAATCCAACTTGTTGTCTCTTCAAGCTCCCAGACTTTCTAAAGTCCGTCGCCCCTCCTGCCTGGTTTGTGCGCTAACCAGATGGAGTGGGTGCAGGTTTTGGGAATGGAAATAAATCACAGGAAAGAAAGCGATGTTGGGGGCTGGGGCAGAGGAACACAAGCCTCAGAGGCAGGGTAGCAAGGGAACAGTAGGCGGGATGGGGTTTTGGCCTGGAAGAGACAAGGAGCAGGAGATAAGCCTTGTTTGTTGACCCGGGGTGAGGAACTTCTAGCCCATGTAGGGTTGCCACCTGTGCTAATTTTTAAAGACGATTTGGCCTTAGGTAAAAAATGACTACTACTAATTTTTAAGGAACACGTATAAAAAATACATCTTGCAGGGCAGGTGCCAAATCAAAGACAGAGGTCTGTTCTGGGTGGGGTGGGGGGAAGGAGCCTGATAATTCAAGCCCTGCACCAGCTTCTTCTCCCCTTCTTCCGCATGCCGACAGCGCTGTAAGTGTCCCTGGCGATCTATAAGCCCAGATGAGTCCGACTCGTAGCACGGAGGGAGTGGAGCACAAGCGGAGGAGACAGAGGAAAGCTCTCTTTGCTTAACTCCAAGCGGATGACCTCCAAGCCAATCCGATCTCTCCCAGGAGGAGATAGGGCCTCCACGCGGTTGGCTAGCATTGATGGGCATGGAGAGGCTGAATGGAAGGAGCTCCCCGTAGCCCCGGTGAAGCGAGAATGGATTTCATTCTTGCGAGAATTGAAAATCTTTAGCGAGATCTCTCAAGACGTTCTCGCTAAGGGCTTGAGATCTCGTGACATTCTCGATCCTTTTTTAAAAAAACCCCACACCCAACCCCGCTCTTGCATGTGCAAAATGGCCACCCTGGCCGTTCTGCCCATGCTCAGAACTGGCTGCCCTTTTCCAAAATGGCACCCACGCGGCCCGTGCCATCATGTCTCCAGTCAATTATCGTACAGTGCCAGGCACGTTGCTGATGCTACATAAGCAATAAGACTGCCACTTCAATTTATTCATGCCCATGTATTAGGGGGCCCCCGTGCGCTTGCACAACCTGCATTTGCCTGGGTCCGGCACAGAAGGGCTGCCCTATCCTTCCCCAGTTCCTGAGTCTGGGTACTTATCAAACCCCTCTGGCAACCCTCCTCTCTGGGTTTCTTCCACGTACCCCTATGCGTATTACGGCTTAGAGTGGGTGCCCCCCCCTCCGCCCATCCTTTAACCCAACCCAGCGTTGATCCACCAGCCTGCGTGAGTGGAGAACCCAGCCTCACAGGCTACCGTCAAAGTGAAAGGCAGCAGCAACAGGCAACCCTAGCCAGCGCTTCCCCTGCACGGGCAGTTTCAGACCAGGGAGATGGAGAGTTTCATTGTATCCGTTACAAAGAGAAAATAATTAGAGACCTCTGCCTGCTGGTGTCCCGGGGTATCTGTTGATTTCTCTGTTGTATGCATAATGAACGAGCCTTTGGTAACCGCACACCAGTTTTGGTTACTGCTTTGACCTGGTGATCTTCATCTTACAAAGAGATAAGCGCGGCCGGATGGGGTTACCCGGCAAAGCGAAGAGCTAGGGGGCGGGGGGATCTGGACAGCGGAGGCAGTAGCTTCTCACGCTGCTCTGGAGTCTAAGTAGGGTCTTGACCAGGCTTGGTCATTAGAGTCCCGCAGCCGTTCTCAAGAGAGACAGGGCGTTAACCCCGGCATCCTGGCCAGATGCCAAATGGGTATAATTACATTCCAGTGACCTAAATTTCTCCCAATGCTGTCAAGCAGAGACACGATTTAAACAAAAAAACAAACCTAAAAAACTGTATCTCAGCTTTCCGGCTATGGATGGTGGCTCTGGGCAAGTTGGGGCAGCTGCCATGCGCCATCCCCAACCCAGAGCCAGGGAAGAGGCCAAGGGAGCAGGCCCTGCTCTGCCACGGACCATTTGTGGTGTGGCCTCTCTGGGGAAACGCCACTTTGGATTTTGCTTTCCTCATCGGTCCAATGTTGGGCAAGGATGCCCAGTCGCTATTGTAAGAGCCAGCCTACATGGAATAGGGGGGGCAGGATCTCATTTCCCGAGGCATCTCGCAGGATCAGGAATGTGGGAAAAAGGCTCTGTCTAATCAAACTCAAGGTCCAGGATACTCACCCCCAGCACACACTCACTCATGCACAGCACCCCCGCATTCACTCTCACACAGCAAGCACTTTACAAGTTCGCTCACAGACAGCATGAATAAGCCACATACTGCCTCACACCGAGCATGGACTCCCAGCAGGCAGACTCACTCACACAGGGACACCCCCTTCCCCTTCGCACATGCCTTCCCTCACAGTGCGAGGCTCACACGCAGACTGGGCACTATAACAGGGCAGGCCCCAGCCTGGGGTAAGTCCCCGTAGGATCAGACTCCTGTGTCTGTCTCAGTAGCGATTCCAAAAATCATTCAGTCTCTATGGGAATTAGCTCTCAACAACAGTATTTATTCAGGCTGCTTTCACACACACCCAAGACAAAAACAGGTTCTTATAAATGCTCAAGATAACACCAGGTATTATAGATGCTGGAGTTTTGTAATGTGTGAATGCACTAGTCCCCTTTTCTGTAGCGAGATCTCGCAGCCCTGCAAGAGTCACATCTGGTGGGTGTGACGAGGCTGTAAGGTCTCACTCCATAAAAAGGGGAATAGTGCATTCACACATTACAAGACTCCAGCGTTTATAATATCCGGTATTATTTCAAACACTTGTAAGAGCCTATTTTTGTCATGTGTAAAAGCGGCCTCAGTACCATCTCCACACGATCGCTCATATACAGTTCTCCACAATAATATCAAGCCCCAAGGCCTTCCCCCTAGCCAGGCAGCAATTCTCTGGCCAGCTTGGGTTTCCGTCAAGCCCCGCTCAGCTCCGTCAGCATTGCTCAGCCTGGCCTTCAGAACCCTAGACAGAAGCCTTCTCCCCACTTGCAGCCCTCAGCTCTCACCTTTGTCAGCAGGGCTTCAGGACCTTGGAGAGCCAGGATGGCAGAGGAGTCTTTTGGGGGGCCACGCAGGAGAGGGCATTCTCGGCACTCCCTTTCGGTGGGGACCCGGTTGGGCCCGGATCTTCCCTCCTTTCGGGGAAGGTGTAAGACCTGGCTGTTCCGCCGGGTGTTTGGCGGGGGAGATGGGTAGTGGTGGGGGTGGCAGGGTGAGGGTTTGGTGGGTGGGATGAATCCCCCCCCTCCCTTTTATGTGTTGTTTTAAATTTGCTGTTTTGAGTAATTGTATGCCACCCCGAGCTACCTGTGGCAGGAAGGGCGGGGTAGCAATTAAAAAAAAATATATAAATCAATATTCATGGATTTGGCTTTGCTCTCTGCGACACTTTCTCTCCTCTCCGTTTGCATATTCAGATAGAAACATCCAGCAGCCGGCAAGACAAATGGGCATCCCCGCCCCCCCTGCAGCTCTCCCTTGCGATATAGATTTCAGTTTTCGCTTGCCTTTCACTAATGAGGAAAGCACCTGGGGGATTGCTTGGGCTAAGTCAAGCATGCGCAGCATCTACTCAGATCTGAGGCAATGGGGCAGGGTACCTTATTATTAGCTCGTTCCTCTGATAGTCTGGCCTCCCCTATGGCTTTACATAAACTCAGGAGATTGATTGCTAATTAGAAACCTACTTGAAGGCCCAGATAGAGGGTTTCCCCTGCCCCCGTCGACTTTGAATGTAATTTAATATTAATTTAAAGCTAATATTCCTTTGGCGACAAAGGAGGCGAGCGCAAGACAGGAAACTGCCAGGCTCAAAGTTTCTAGCACAGCGAGCGTTAATTCAGGATATGTTCACATGAAATGGAGATTATCTAGGGTAAGCTTAGGGTCGCCACCTAGGTACATTTGTAAGGGAACACTTATGAAAAATACATGTTGCAGGGCCTGCACTGGCACCTAAGGTGCTTGTTTCAGCTCAAGGACGAAGGGTGGGTTTGCAAGGGGGAAGGGTGTTGTATGAATGAGCATTATTGATGCAAGACGTGTTGCACATGTGACGCAGATACCTTCCAAGAGGGACAGTTCCTCCTTGGGTGATGAATCCCATTGTCCCCTCTTTCAGCGCTCAAAGTCTTTCTTTCAGGACAGAGGGACAAAAAGGCCGGTATTCAACCTTCAGGCATCTCTTTCCTGGTGGCTTCCCAGGAAAAGCCGTTGAAAGGGCAACAGGGTGGGATGACCAGACACTGAGTGGAATAAGCAGGAGGGGAGCATCTCTCTCTCTCTGCACTTGGAACGCTGGGAACGGGGGGGGCCGAGGGGTGATGCTGTGCAAATGCGACTGGCTATGTGGGGCAAGCCTATTGTACGGACGGAGCTGACTTAGGAGATCAGCCAAAGAGCGGGCTACTTGCCTGCTGCCGTTCCAGCCAGGTTTAATTTCACTCTGGCTCTGCAAGCCAACTGACTCGCTTCCATGGACCATAGTAACCACGGCGCTGGCTCTTAACGATACAGCCCTGATGTCTTTTTGCTTGGACTTGTGGCCTGACAGCTCTCTCTCTCTCTCTCTCTCTCTCTCTCTC
>QEPC01008752.1:7290089-7337915 GCA_003113815.1 Sphenodon punctatus | reverse complement strand
GCCTTCGTCACCTCAAGGCTAGACTACTGCAACGCGCTCTCCGTGGGGCTGCTCTTGGCGATGGTTCGGAGGCTGCAGCTGGTGCGGAATGCAGCGACCCGTCTTTTTATGGGGACGGGTTGCAGAGAGCACTGCCTGTTGTCTTCCGGGCCCCATTCAAGGTGCTGGTTTTAACCTTTAAGGCCCTAAACAGCTTGGGCCCTGCTTACCTGAGGGATTGCCTCGCCTCCTGGGTCCCCGGACGGTCCCTGCGGTAGACTGGGAGTGCCCTCCTGGAGGTCCTGTGCTTTTGACGGGTCCGTACAGGCGGGAGGGCGTTCCTGTCGGCTGCGCCGATGCTCTGAAACGCCCTCCCGGCGGAGGTCTGCCTCAGCCCAGATCTCCTCGCCTTCCAGAGAAGGTGTAAGACCTGGCTCTTCCACTAGGTGTTTGGCAGTGAGAGACGCAGGGTGGGACGGGCTAAGGGATTTTATGCACAGTCTATTGTCCTTGGATGTAAGTCGCTCCGAGTGGCCTGTGGTGAGCGGGGCGAGATATAAATGAATAAAAATAAAAATAATAAAAAAAAAATAAGTCAAGGGTGGGGGAACCTTTTTCCAGCTGGTCCGTCCCGAAGCTCTGTGGGCTGGAACATCCCATGGGAAGGGCAAGGTTGTGCTGTGGGAACTCCGACCCTCCCAGAGCGAGGACTCCATGGGGGAGTGTAACCATGTAGGAGCCCGGCCCAGCCCAGAGCATCCTGCGGCAGAGGAGTCGTGCCGTGAGTGCTCCGCAGAAGTGTGACCCCAGTCCAGAATGTTTGCAAACTGCTTGGCAGACTACTGTGCGGAGGATGGCGGACCACGGTCCATGCAGCGGTGGAGGAACCTCCGCAGGCAGGATGGGGGGCAGCTGCAGGCCACAAAGGGACTGCGGGAGTTTCCTCACTCCTGCCCTAAATCCCTGGCTCTGTGCTGACTACTTACTTGTCTCACACTGCGGTCTCGATTTGGCTGTTTGGGGCCACTGTGTGGGGCAAGAACTGGCACGTAGGTGGTGGAACGCGGAGGTAGGAATAAGAAGGGGAAACATGGAGGCAGCGGAAAGCTGCGACCACTATGCTACCTGTCCCCAAAGAGTCCCTATCCTGAGGAGCAGTGGTGTCAGGAGCAGTAGTAGGTCCCTGGAAATGACAGTGAGCAACCACTGCTCGCTGCTCTGCTCACTGCTCCCTGAGACATCCCACTGCTCCCTGGGACCTGCTTTTGGGCAGGACGGGTGGCTTACCATCTTGGAAGCAGATCCCAGGGAGAAACAATGGCAACAGCAGCAACGGTGGCAGCAGAAAGTCCTTGGGAACAGTGTGTCGACACTTCCAGGCCTTTCCGTCAGCACTGCGTCTCCTGCTGCTGATCCCCCGGACCTGCTTCCAGGCTGGTGTGTGTCCCGAACGGTCTGTGGGTAACCACTGTACGTACCAGTGTCTGTGTACACAACCCACTTCGTGTTGAGGATTGCCTACGTTTGGCAGTAGGGCCGAAACGAGATTTCACAAAAACAGGAATTCCCGTCAAAATCCTGGTTCCGGATACTGTCTCGGTCAAATCGAGAACCTCTTGGTACTTGACAATGTCTCGATCGATATTTTGTTTCTCGATTTACCGACTTTCCGCTTACCGGGATCCCATTTACTGCTTTGTCGTCACTTTCAAATCCTGAGAGGTCATACCACCGACACAATACCACGTTTCTTCTACCTTCTCTGAACTCCATTTCCCCATGTACTTCCTTGTCGCTCGCTGGCTGGGCGCAGATTCCTTTACAAATCTGCAATCGAGCAGCAGATGGGTCAAAGTACAGGGAACAACACAGAACAACAATTTGGACTGGAGAAACTGGAATGGAGGCACTGTTTTTTAAAACTGTGCTTGGGCGGGGGGAGGGCTAAGGGGTGGGGTGGGGGTCTTATTCGCACAGTGATTGGCTCAGAAATGCAGACACAACAAACCTGGAAGGGAAAGCGGTACCCTCGGCAATGCGTTAAGCTGTCAATGAACGGTACGCAGTATACGGTAAACGGAAAGTTGGTAAATCGGGACGGTAGCTTGCAGTATTGTTTTTGCCTAAGGTGCCAATGCTGGTGCTGCAGCTTGTATTTTGTATAGATGTCCTGGAAAAAATGTGCATCTATGAGCCAGGGTCTGGTAGACTTGCCCAAGTGCTCTGTGGTGAAGCCGGTGGCGCTCCAGGCCCCTCCCCCTTATGGCCCTGTGCGCTCCCCACTCAGGTAGGTGCTACCGCCTCTGGGCACTTGGGGAAGGGGCAGCAACGGGGGACACGGCTGCCCCTGGGTGGCCCTGTCACATCGATTAGAGCTCTGTTCCTAGGCAGTCAAATCCTCCGGCCATTTAGCCTGTAGGGCCAGCGTGAGTCCTATGAATTTCAGTGGGAATCGTCCTGGTGCTAAGTGCCCTCCGAGAATGACCCCCCTAAATCCCAGAGGGCGGTTGATTGCACGAGCCCTTTTCTTGGCATCCACGTTAATATCAGCCCAGCAGACAGATGTCATTCACAGCACAGGGCCCCCGGTTGGTAGAGGGGCAGATGGAGAGCATGACAGAACGTCCATCATGCATCTCTGAGACCATTGCTTGTTTGCTCCCTGTCGTCCACCCAGGAGGGATGGCTTCCTTGTTTTGACGCACAGCTCTGCTTTCTCATTAGGGAAACAAAAGGGAATTGAATTATGATGGCGGCAAAAGACCTAGTGTTTGCCTAGATGGCGGCAAAAGACCTAGACCTAGACCATGACGGATGCCATGCAGGCTGCCTAGCAACAGGAGGGGGTGAGTCTGAGGGGCTTGGTTGAATACACTGGATGTCCATCCTAGGCCTTGCTCCGTTTAAACCTGGCAATTGGGCTTTCCTAGGATTGCCGTAGATGCAAACCTTCCCAGGGCACTTCTGATCAATCCATTTCAATTTATGGCCATTACAAAAAGATACAAATGGTGCAAACCACAAACAGAACATATGATACGATCATATAACAATAATAAAACCTATAAATGAAATAGAATAAAACAGAGCTCCAACAAGGGATAAAATTAATATAAGGATCCAACCTATAATAATCGGTCCCCAAGGGCTTCACAGCTCATATCAGTTCTTAGAACGCCTACCTGCCTCTAATTTAGAGGCGAAGATGGCCAGTCTCCATACTGTTATCGGATTGTGCTGTTGGAGCAGCCAAATTACTTTTTCTTTAGAGGAATAATGGCAAGGGAAGTCCTTCTCACAGGGGATGTGTTGGTCCCTATACTTCTGAGTTCGAGGACACTTAAGAACATAATGTACAGTGGGTGAAAACAGACATGACGCTAACCACCCTTTAACCACCCTTGGTGGTTATTTATGCATGTTGCAGGGCTGTATTGGTGCCCTATGCAGCCCTGCAACATGCATAAGAAATGTTAAAACGGTGTTAAAGCGGAGTTACGGTGCATGTCTGTTTTCACCCAATATCCCACATTCCAACCACATGAACAAAGCCTCCGGCCACTGGGAACTCCCTCCCTCCTTCCCCTAGTCATTGCCGACAGCATTTGTTCAGTTCTTAATCTGGACAAAGCCTTAGCCAAAGGCCTTTCCAAATCTAGTTTTAAATAACTCTCCATACCCAAGTGAACCTTCCATAATTGATACAGGGGTGCCGTCCTAGACCAACGTACAGAAGCCATATCTTCCTGCCAAGAAATATCCTGCAGCCTCTGGGAGACAAGGGCTCTCTCTCTCTCTCTGTAACCAATCTTTCATTGGTATTCAAGAGGTAGCCCAACCCTATTTTATGTAAAGTAGAATTAACATATCTTAATCAAGGGAATTGCCTAACAGCAGATCTACCCATGTCCTCCAGCAAACACAGCTTCACATATTTTAACGGAGACGCGGTCATTATCTTAAACCAGTATCTCAGAGTTCTAAGAGCCAAAGTTCTCCTCACATTAAGCAATCCAGCTTCCAACCTCAAAAAAATTGCAGGAGTAGACTGGGGGAGCCCCAAAGATGGCGGAGAAACTTATTTTAAGGGACATTGAGAGAATCCACCGCACTTATGAAAAAATACATGTTGCAGGGCCTGCACTGGTGCCCTCAGGAGCCTCATGTTGCAATGCAGGCCTTGCAACATGTATTTTGCATATATGGCAACCCTAGGCTTTTCCTGTTCTGTTAAAATGAGCTCAGGAGTGACCCCTACAGGGTGGCGGGACCTAGGGCTGCCCACAACTGGACACAGTGTTTTATACATCAAACTCCACTTAAGTCAAACTTGCCTAACTCAGATTTCTGGAGAAGACAAGGACATGTTTCCCCAAAGGGAGGGAGTTCCATAATCATGGAGCAGCCACTGGGAAAGCCTCTTTGTGTGCCTTTGTGGTAGAAACTTCATGGGCAGTTGTAAGAGACCACTCCTGGCCAACCTCAGAGGCCACGATGGGATATGTGCGAAGAGTAGGGATGGGCGAACGCGGTTCGGAAGTTCGGAGTTCAGGCTGAACTCGGCCTGTTTGGACGACCGAACCGAACGTCCGAACCGAACGCTCGAACGGCCGAACAGTTCGGAAAAGTTCGGATGAGTTCGGGGTTGGGAAAAACGTCACTGGAAGGTGGGGATAAACGTGACTGGAAGTGGGAGGCAGCTGAGGAGCAGACTTCCTGGCACCAGGGGTGGAGACCAGGGGTGGTTTCAGGGTCAAACAAAAAAAATATTTCGAATTCGGTTTCGGTATCGATAGCGCTATTTTCGGTTGTTCGGCCGAACCGAACTCCATCGAACCCAACAGCCGAACCCAAACTCAGATTTCGGACCGAACGACTGAACGTCCGAACATCCGAACCACGCTCTGTTCGCCCATCCCTAGCGAAGAGCTGGACTTTCAGATACTTGGGGCCCAAGCTGTTTAGGGCTTTGTAGGCCAACTCATCCACAAATGAGGAAACTCATTTGCATTCAATAATTTGCATAACTTAACTTACTTTGTATAATTTATTCTACGTGCAGAATTTGGCTTTTCTGGTGGTGGAACATGGGAACTGTTTTTGCAGAATGCATGGATTAGTCTGGCTACATACACCCAGCTACCTCTCTGGATCAATCAGGGTCTCTGTTGACCATGGCAGAGAAATTTCAGGCAGATGGGTGAGGTATTAGCTACACGTTTCCTCTAAAGAGGAGAATGACAAGCCCTAAAGTGGTCCCGCAAGCTGGGGTGGAACAGATGTTCTGGCAAGAGGTTTTATGACACCGAGATATTAATATAAAATGGGAACAAAATTCCTGGCCCGGAGAGCGAATCAATTGCTTTCGAATGAACGAGATTAGCGGAGCTAGCGGGGGGAGCGGCTCACGGGAGCTTGGGTGGGATAAGAGGCAAGCATGTGCAGGTTGCTCTGGATGAATGGGGATGCCCAAGCAGCCTGTGGGGATACAGCAGTGTCAGGCAACCTTCTTTTTGTTTTGTCTAGGGCCGAAATTGGCAACTTAAAAGGGTCCAAAGGGGCCAGCACCAAAAAATACAGAGATGCTGAACTATATCCCCTTAATGTCTCCTTTCATATTTGAGAGTCCCAGGTTATTTTTGTGCCCAAATGAAAGCGATATCTGAGAGGGCAATGAGGAGAAACTTGAAGGGCAGGGTCTGAAAGATGCGGACTACAGAAACATATCATAATAAATAACCTTTATTTTTTATAGCGTGCCCTTCTGCCATGGCACTTGGAGCGCTTGAACACAGAACTAACAGTAATCCTTACAACAACCCTGTGAGGTAGGTTAGGCTGAGAGAATATTGTGACTGGCCCAAGCTCACCCAGTGAGTTTCTGGCTAAGGCGAAACTAGAACCAGGTTCCTCCCCCCTGGTACTACGCACTTAGCCATCACAGCACATATTTATATTTATTTATTTATTTAATTTCATTTATATCCCGCACCCTCCTGCCCATGGCAGCTTGGGGTGGCTTCCAGCACTAAAAATCAATTTATTAAATACACGTATAAAATGTAACATAGAAAAATAAATAAATCCAAAATATAAAACCCTAAAACCAGCAGAGTCAGAGTCACCTATTGGGGGGTGGGTGGGTGAGGAAGGCATGCTGAGCTGGACTGATATGCGTGGGATATTTTGGGGGTGGGGAGACAGTGTCAGAGCCATGGGTGGGTGCTGGGGAAAGGTGAAGACAGTTCTGCCTTTGCTTTCCCCACCCAGGGTGGGTCTGAAACCCCAATTTTGCCTGGTTCTGCTTGCAAAAATAGGGAGACAAAAAGCCTCAGGCACCTCTTCCCTAGCTGCGTCTCTGGAAAAGCCCATGAGTGGACAATGGCGACAGGATGGAAGGGCAAGACACCAAGAGGTTTGAGAAGCAGGCGAGCGCCTGTCCCTCTTTATAGCCTGGGAATGTTGGGAGGGGTGCGTGCTTGCTTGTAAATGTGTGAGGGGGCGGAGCATAGTCACAGAGGGGTGGAGCTTATTGGCTAGTGGGGCAGGACTTGGCGACTTGGAATATTAGCTGGTGCGCGTAAGTGGCTCTTTGAAGAGCAGTTCCAGGATTAGGGTTGTCATAGATGCAAAGTTTCCAGGACGCTTATGAAATATACATGTTGCAGGGCCTGCACCGGCACCTTAGGCACCAAAGCAGGCCCTGCAACATGTATTTTTTGTACGCATCCTGATTTATTTATTTTTTTGCATCTATGGCAACCCTAATCCAGGATGCATCCGAAGAGCTTGGGGGAAGCAGCCGGGCCAGTGGCCAGATAAGCATGATGAGAGCCGGCACAAATCTCCCTTCTGCTTCAAGAGGCACAGCTCCATCCTGCTGCTGGGAACAGGGCGAGGAAGGCTGCGTCTCCCCCAGTCAATCTGGGCATCTATTGGCACACACGAGCTGCCACCTGGAATGAAGTCATCCCCATTAGTATTATTAGCAACGGGCCATTCTCCTGCCTGTTTACAGGGGAAGGAGAAAATAAACCACCGGGCAGCTTTGTACTCGGGTCTCATTCCTTTGGCTATTAATGCAGCAGCTGGAAAAACAAGCAGGGTTACAAATAGGCGTGTGCAAGGACGGCTGCTCGGGCCTAGCATTGTCACCTTTCGGTGTCTCCGGCGGTCTCCAGGGGCAGCCCCGTTAGCTCCGTGTCACTCAGAGGCGCCTATGGTTAACATGGAGCAGCGAGGCTTCCAGGAGGCGCCATGGCAGAAGGGGGGGGGGGGCAGGGTCAAAGGGACTTTCCTGCCCCCTTTTCAATATGGCCGTGCCCCTCTGGAGCGTCACGATGCTCTGCAAGGGCGGGGTTACACCTCAAAGGGGCGTGGCCACCCCTTTGCCCTGCCCCCTCTGACATGGTCCCGCCCACCCACCCCCGGCTGTTTTCCTACCATTTCAGCTAGGGTGTGCGTGGCAGCTGGGCAGGCAGACAGAGCTTTGCTAGGGGAGGAGGGAGCAGGTTTGGTAGAAAGTATGCTTCAGGGACCCTAGCGGATAAGGTGGCGAATTTGACCCCGGGAGACCAGGATTCAAATCCTGGCCTATGCATGAGCTCCCTGGGAGGCCTTGGGTAAATGACTATTTCTCAGCCTCAGTTGTCCCACCTGTAAAATGGAAATAATAATAGGGCAGAGGTGGGAAGCTTTTCACACTTGTGGGCATTATGCTGACTATGCTGCAGTGTGGGTATCTCCGCTCTAGGATCTGTCAGCATGGTGTGCAGGTTCTTTCTTACCATGCGCTGTGGCCTCAGTTTCCTCTCGTAACGGCTTCTTCCTGCAGGAGGGGCCGGCCTCCCCCCTAGTGCATGCTGGGAAAGGTTGCTGGTGGTGGCGGGGACCTGAAGTCCCACTAGGGAAATCAGTAATCCAGGATCTGGCCTGCGGCATGCCTCCATCTTGTGTTGATCACTTACTGTAAAGGCTTGAAGTTCCTTAGGGCCAGCTATGAAAACTGAGGCGTTGGGCAGGAGATAGGATTGAGAGTCTGAAGGGTGGCTAGGGCAGCGAGGGACAGGGAGGGAGATCGGTGGGTTACTAGGATTGGGGGTGGGAAGAATGGGGTCACTGGGGTGGGAGGAAAGTTCTTGCAGGACGCGACTGCTTTGGGAGGGGACCTTCTAGTGCAGCGGTGGGGGCAGGCATTTTTTTGTGGGGTCCTAAAAGAGTGTGGGGCCCCGGGATGGTCCCCTATCTGCCCTGCTCTAAGGTTGGTCTTAAGGTTCCCCTAGTTATCTGAGAAATGGAGCAGCTGGGCAGCCTTTTCCTAGCCCTGGGAACGGAACCAGGAAGGTGGGAGGTGATGCTCAAACTCCCGGCACCGTTCCTGGCTTGCTGAAAGGTTAACATCGCCCACCCCCGGATCTAAGTGTGGTCGGGAGCATGCGTTGGCGGGGAGGTGGTGGAGCCAGCTGCGGCCGCACTGTCCCCAGGGAGGGGATGGAAACATGCAGGGTTTTTTGGGTCCCATCTGAAGCTCTCAGTCTCTGCATAGATGGAATCAACCTGCCTCCACTGTAAACGCTTTGATCGCTACTACGAAAAGCGATGGCTGCTGCTCCCGCAAAAGGGCCTCCGCTGCTTTGGCTCGGAGGATTTGTTGCAATACGGCGACGCTCCCCTGCGGATTGCAACATGCAACCCTACCCCACCTGCAAGCGCTGGTTCTCTCCCGGCGCTCTCACAAAAGCTGGTGCTCTCACACGTGCCTGGGGGCCGCTCCCCCGCTGGCGAGAGGCTGGGGACAGCTTGCCGTGCAGCCTTGGAGACGCCTATCGGGCACATCTTCCTGAGTGGGTTATTTATTTGTTTGCATTTCTATCCATTGAGGCTCGGGCTTCTATAGGACAGAGCCTATTGGGTTCCAATACAGAAGAACAGTAAAAGAAATACACAAAATCAACCCAGTACTAAAATACCCCCCAAAAAACCAAGTAAAATTTCCTGACCCACCACTCTCCTACCCATGCCTGCCCATTGTCTGGCCCAACTGAAAGGTCTTACGCTGCCTAGAGAAATGCAGGCTTGAGCTCAGATGAAACTCTGAAGTTCATAACTGTGGGCCTCCCAGAATCCAAGACCTCTTTAAAATAGGGGCAGGGTCTCTGGTGCTGACTCCTGGTGGCAGCAGGGGACACAGCTGGAGGCGGGGGGATACGGGCTCCAGAGGCAGGGTGGGCAGGCCCGAGGCTGGGGCCAGGAGGTGGTGGATGGGGGGGAGGGGGCAGCTTTAGGGGTGGTTCTGGGGCAAAGACAGTATGGTCCTCGGGGGCAGGTGGCTCGTCTTCCCGGGGGACCAAGGTTCCTGGTGGAGGTTAGGAGGGTCACCCCCCCACCAAGGGTGAGGATGGATCAGGGTCTAGGGTCCACCTGTGAGGTGCTGATGCTGTTGAACGCAAGGACTGTAGTGAACAAGGCCCCCGTTATCCGGGATCTTATCCTGGATCGGGCGGCAGGCCTTGCGTACATCACAGAGACCTGGCTGGATGAGGGGGCTGGACCAGTTCTGGCGGACCTCGTGCCGGCCGGGTATGCTGTGCAGCACCAGCCTCGCATGGGGGGGTGGGGGAGGGGGAAGGTGTAGCTATCATTATCATTTTTAGGGAGGACTGGTCAGTTAGGAGATATCCAGTCCAGGAGATTCCGGGAGTGGAGGCCCTCCATGTGATGTCTGATTTGGCTGGGGGCAAGCTTGGGGTGTTGCTGGAATACTGGGCCCCTTCCTGTCCGGCGGCATCCCTTGCCACTCTAGCAGAGCTGGCCTCGGTGGTAGTGCTGGACTCCCCCAGGACCGTGGTCCTTGGGGACTTCAACACTCATGTCGATGCCGGCCTTGTAGGAGCGGAGCGGGAGTTCATGGCCACCATGGCAACCATGGACTTGTCCCAAGTGGTCAACTGTCCGCCTCATGTGGGCGGACATATCCTTGACCTGATCTTCTGTTCTGGCCTTTAGGCGGGTGATCCGTTAGTGGGGGATGTGAGATCTCTGCCCTTGTCATAGACGGACCATTATCTCCTGCAGACCAGCCTCCTAGCGCACCCCCTCCAGAAGGGGACCAGTTAGGTAACGGTCCGCCCTTGGAGGCTGATGGAACGGCAGCTGTTCCAGGAGGCTCAGAGGGAGTTATCCCTGGACCCTGATGGCCACTCTGTTGATGTGCTGGTACAGCACTGGAACACCTTGCTGGGGGCGGCCATCGATAGAGTGGCTCCGAGACGTCCCCTGTCCCCGTCTCGTCACCGCAGGGCCCCTTGGTTTACCGAGGGGCTGCTGTGTATGAAGTGGGTAGGCAGGAGAACAGAGTGACGCTGGCGTCGGACTCGCTCTGAATCTGACCGACTTCTCCATAGGACCCATTTGCGGTCCTATGTTGAGGCTGTGAGGACAGCAAAGAAGGAATTCTTTGCTGCCCTCATAACGTCTGCAAAGTCGCGTACAGTGAAGTTGTTCCAGGTGGTGCGGGGGCTGGTCAGTCCGGCCTCCCTTCGCCTGGACGGGGACTTGTCCCAGGCCCGCTGTGAGGAGTTTGCCACCTACTTCGCAGACAAGATCGCTCAGATCCAGAGTAATTTCAACACTGGGTTGGATGCAGTAGGTGAGGAGCGCGAGGTTATGGAGGCACCGTCTGGTCGATCTTTCTGGGAGGAGTTTCAGGAAGTGACGCTGGCCAATGCGGTGGATGTCTTGGGATCTGTTTGAGCCACAAGTTGTGAATTAGATCCGTGCCCGTCCTGGTTGGTAAAAGCTTCCAGGAAGACATTGGGGTCGGTTCCTTCTCCACAGGTGGCCCCCACTGTCCGCAGGTCACTTGGGCGTGCTCATCTCACCTGTTCCATTTGTGATGTTGCCATAAGCGGCTCAATTGTCTCCCTCTGTGGTGCGCTCTACAGCTGCCATTGTCCTTCCCTCAGCGACAAAGGAGAACAATTGTTCTCCATCGTCCTTCGGGCAGACTTTTAAATATTTGAGAACTACTATCGCATCCTCCTTAATTCTCTTTTCTACAGGCTAAACAAACCCAGTTTCTTCAGCCTTTCCTCATGACGTGTATCCTAAACCCTTTAACATCTTTGTGCCCTCTCCTTCTGAAGCCTCTCCACTTTGCCCACACCCTTCTTAAAATCAATCATGGCTGAGGGAATATTTTTTTCCCCAAGAAGCCCCATAGAATGAGGAAACAGAGGATCAGAGAAAGCCAGGGATTTTCCTGCGTGTCACTCTGACAGGCCTAGACTGATCGGGTAATTAGATTCCCCTAGCAGGAAAATAATCCAATCGAGCAGGAGGTGAAGAATCACGCGGGCAAATGGAAAATTATCCCTAATCCCATCATCGTTTCTGGCTAGGAGGCACCTGTTTTAGTAAAACAGGCTCTCACCGAACTCGAGAATGGTTTTTCCGAGTCATGCTGTATCCAAACCTCATTTCCCCCCCCCCTGCAAAATCAGAATGGTTTCCCACAAGTTGGGTAGATCTGAGGAAGGGGAGGGTTGGGGGAGGTATGTGCTGGCAGGTGCAGCCAGCGGGGGTGTAGCTACGTGAAAGGCTGCACATCCCTGGAAATGTGAGGGGGGGCAGAGACACAAGAAGCTGCACAGAAACCACTGAGAGATTCGATGTTGTGAAGATCAGCTCTCTAAATGCCACTCAGGCCCACTATATCACACTGCCAAACTGTCCCTGTTTATGAGGGAGAGTCCATCTTTGGGTGCTGAATCCCACTGTCCCTCTTTGAGGACCGAAACAAAAAGATCCAGAATTCAGGCCTCAGGGCCCCTCTTTCCTGGTGGCCTCCTAGGAAAAGCCCTCGAGGGGACAATGGGGATGAACCCAAGCCCCGTGGAGGCCACGCTTAGCCACGTGGTGCGCCGCCATGGTCGACCTGTAGCGAGATCCACAGGGCTTGGGATCGGCCTTGCTGAGGAGAGAACGGAATGGCAGGAAACTGTGAGAAGCAGAAGTGCTCCCGATCTTCCTCCTGCCCTTGGAACATTGGGTTGGGAGGTGTGTGTGATAGTGTAGGTGCACGTGTGGGGGGGCGAGGGGGCGGCGGAGCTTATCTGATGAGAGGTGGAGCTTATTTGTGAGGTGGAGCTTGTCCGTCTTGCTGCTGGAAACGTTGAGAAGTAGGCTATGCTATATGCTATGTCTTCCTCCTTCTCCATCTTCCTCCTCCTTCCTGTGGTGCCAACTATCTGTTCGGTTTCTGGCCTCATTCACCTCTGCTCTCCAATGAGTTCTGTCCATCATGATTTACTCCAAGATCTCTAGGACGTTCTTCACACGTTCCATTCAGCATGAGGTCTTCCCTGGAGTCAAGTGTTCACATGACGTTCTCTTAACATTTTTTACCCACAGCAAAGATCTTCTGGAGAACTTTATTTTCAAATATCTTCAGTGCTTTTATTTATTTTTGCTACAGTTAGCCACGCGTCAGTACGTTGCATATACCCACATGTTGTAGTTATGGCCTTAGATGTTAAATCAGGGGTGGGGAGCCTTTTCCGTTCCAGCGACCGCTGTGGGTGCTTTTAAACGAGACGGTTCCACGCACGGCCCCCCACCGTTCACGTGGAAAGCCGCTCGTTTGAAGTTGGCGCGTGGGGAGGCACTCCTGGAAAATCTGGAGTGTCCTGTGTGGGGATTCGGTGGCCAGTGTGTGGCCGGGGCAGCCACGTGGGGAGCCGCCTGTGTGAAGCACTCCCCATGTATAAATATAAGGAGCTGCCTGAGTCAGACTAATGGTCCATCTTAGCCCAGTATTGTCACAACCTGACACGGCAGCAGGGGTTCAAATCCGGCTCTTTAGGAGCCCCGGAAAAGGCCTCACCCAGGTGTGCTACCTGAGACCCGCCAGGATCCCCGGCAGAGGCCTCACCCAGGCGTGCTACCTGAGACCCTCCAGGATCCCCGGCAGAGGCCTCACCCGGGCGCGCTACCTGAGACCCTCCAGGATCCCTGGCAGAGGCCTCACCCAGGCGCGCTACCTGAGACCCTCCAGGATTCCCGGCAGAGGTCTCACCCAGGCGTGCTGCCTGAGACCCGCCAGGATCCCCGTGAGAGGCCTCACCCAGGCATGCTACCTGAGACCCGCCAGGATTCCTGGCAGAGGCCTCACCCAGGCATGCTGCCTGAGACCCGCCAGGATCCCCGTGAGAGGCCTCACCCAGGCATGCTACCTGAGACCCGCCAGGATTCCTGGCAGAGGCCTCACCCAGGCATGCTGCCTGAGACCCGCCAGGATCCCCGTGAGAGGCCTCACCCAGGCATGCTACCTGAGACCCGCCAGGATCCCCGGCAGAGGCCTCACCCAGGTGCTACCTGAGACTCTCCAGGATCCCTGGAAGAAGCTTCACCCAGGCATGCTACTGGAGATCCTGAATTGGTGATGCCGGCGATTGAACTTAGGACCTTATACATGCAAAGCATGTGCTCTACCCCTGAGCCACGGCCCATGCTGTGGGCACCCCCCTCCCGCCCCACACACTGACCATGGACCCCACCCCACCCCATGTAAAAACACCCTTTGAAAATTCATACAAGCTCCGAGGGCTGTATTTTCCACACTTGGTCCATCTAGCCCAGCATCCTGTCTCCAACAGTGGCCAATCACGGTGCACCCAACAGGTCACAATGAGGGATCCATTCCCTGTTGTTTCCCCCCAGTTCCCGTCATGTTCCCCAATCCTGTCTGGCTAATAGCTGCTAATGGACCTCTCTTCCAGAAACTGGTCCAAACCTCTTTTAAACTCAGCTATATTGTCCAAACCTCTTTTAAGCTCAGCTGTATTTTCCACACTTGCTTGCCTCGGTGTCCAGCCTGGCCGCCAACATCCACTAAAGCAAAGGCAGCGGGCTGAAAATGTTTGCATAAAACCCCAGCATGAACGCACACAAGCACCAGCCTCCGAACTATGTCTGGGGAGCAAGGCAGGGGAAATCGCACTGAGGAGGAACGAAATTAAGCGAGAAGTTGGGGAAGACAGGGGATGACTTTTAAGCATTTGTACTCCCAGGGCTATTTCCTAATACACACAAATCACTCCCCGATTTAATAGCAAATGCGCTTGCTCTAAGCCAGGAGCCTGGCGCCATAAAGCTGTCGAGTGGCCGAGCCTCTTAGGAGAAAGGGCTCAAAAAATCTATCGGGAAAAGCAGGAGAATTGGCAGGGGCAGCCGGCTCCACTAATAACATTATTCTTTTGTCTCTTCTTTCAGAGCGATTCCCTTTTATCCTCCATTCCATGATTCAAAGGCTATGTCTCTCCTTTCTCCTTGACTCAAAACTCGCCTAAGCCAACCCTGCAAGGGTGCCGATGTGACACAACCAGTTTCAAGTCAGTTCCAGCTTCACCGTGCAAACTTGAGTGGGTATCAGGAGCCCAGTCTTGGGGTACCAGCAAGAGTGGGCTAGCCCTGGGCACCCATAATCCGGCATCAAGTAAAAAAACACGTAAAAACACATACAAGTAATGTGTGTGTGTGTGTGTGTGTGTGTGTAAAAACACATACAAGTAATGTGTGTGTGTGTGCGTGCTGTTTTTTAATGTTCTGTTACCCACCTTGAGCCCTCAGGATAGGGTAGGATATAAATTCAAATAATATCAACATAAATATCTTGGTGTACTGTCTCTCTTGACTAGGGCTGAAATGAGCAGTTAAATTGCTGCTTGTGAGAAATTTTGCCATATCAGTAACCAAGACTGATTTCCTGATCGTTTCCTGATATGGATGCAATTTCTTGATTCTTTCAATACCGTGAGGTACCATCCTAATTTACAGACTTTCCCTTAGGGATGCGCGAACAGAGCCATGTTCGGAAATTCGGTTCGGTTTGGAAATCGAGTTCGGTTCGGAAGTTCGGTTCGGTCGACCGAACTGGTCGAGTTCGGTTCGAACTCCGAACTTCTGAACCGCGGTTCGCTCATCCCTACTCATTTCAGCCCTAGTCTTGACTGAATTCTCTCCTCCCATGACCGTTTGACCAGTTGCATCCCATAAATATCTGCTTAGGAATTCAGTCAGATCATCGCAGAGTGCTAACTCCAGCACATTCCAGGTTACCAGCCTTGCCCTTTAATAAACTATAGCAGAATGCTGTGCACCACTCTCGGCCTGCACAGACAGCAAGCAGGTTGATGTACAGCTGCAGGCGGACACGTGCATTGTACCATGAGGATGTCACAGCTAAACGGACAGCGGAGGGTCAAGCTATAACAAGTCTGCCACTGCCCTTGGACCTCTTCAGTTCCCTTCTTGTCCACCTTTGGTCCCAACATCAAAGAGGTTGGCTCTGCCATGCATCTCAGTAATAGATGAAGACAAAGTAGTTCAGATGATCTCTTTTATTGGACCAACCGTGGATCTCAGTGGCAGGCAGAATTGGTTTCTTTGGCAGTGACACGAAGCCGGCCGTGGCTCCTTTAAGGGGACCTGTGCATCACCTTGGAACCACCCCCTCTGGGGACTATACACGCAGCAGAGCGCCGGTGTGGGAGGCCAAAGAGGCTGGCTTGTGCAGAGAGCTCTCTTGGGTGCTGAGGTGAGATAGGCAAATTTGAGAGGACACATAAGAAATGCAGGTTGCAGGGCTACACTGGCTTCAATGCAGCCCTGCAACCTGTATGTCTCATAAGTGTCCTCTAAAAATTGCCTATCTGGCCACCCTACTGAGGCCTGGTCTGCTGCTCCGCATCCCCCAGAAGACGGGTGCAGAAGGTAGCAGCCGAAGAAAGGGAGCTGAGAGCCCAAGCTACGCTCTCCCCAAAAAGCACTTCAGAAACTGGCGGGGAGGTGAAAGGACTTGGCCTTTGGACCCCTGCAGCATAGCTGGGACAGTTGGGCCCTGTCACATTCCCCCAACAAAGAACAGCTCAGGGGCCGGGCTGCTTCTGCTTTTATGTTTCCCTGCTAGGGTATCGGATGGGGGTCATGGGGTACGTGACTGAAAGACCCGTTAAAAGAGAGAAAAGAACCCCTTACTTAAAACCTAGGGCGGTGATGCTGGAGGTTGTCAAAGAGAGAGGCTGGGATGCTGCCAGGGATGCCGTCGCTGTGGATTTCCTGCACGGAGCAGGGGGCTGGACTAGATGGCCTCTGAGGATCCCCTTCCAACTCTAAGGCTACTTTTAGAAGCGCCTCCTGAGACCCGCATTCAGAGGAAAGCCACGCGGGGCATGTTTACACGCTCCCCGTGCTACCGGAAGCGACGCGCCGCCCTCTTCAAAGCCCCGCGTTCCTAGCCGCCGCCGAGAACGGGCAGCGTGTCCCTTTCGGGAGCTCGGGGAGCATGTAAACGAGGGGCGGGGAACCTTTCCTGTCCTGGGGGCCAGACTGAATATTAGTATGAGCTCCGAGGGCCACAGAGAGGTTGGGGGCGGGGGTGCTTAATGGGTTTATTCAAGAAAAGGAGGGCTCAGATCATGGCTCTGTCCCCCCTACCCATGTGTGCCTGCCCTCCTCTCTGCTCCATTAACATGAGCTCGGTTTTCAGTACTTGGGGGTAGAAAATGGATCCAGGGCTCAGATTCAAGCACTGGAAAGGGGTCACGTAAAATCTTGTTGAGGGCCACATTTGGCCCCCGGGCCCGAGGTTCCCCGCCCCTGGTGTCAATACTCTCCACGCGGCTTTCCTCTGAATGCAGGAGCGCCTCGTTTAAAAGTGGCCTAAGATTCTACAAAAACCTCATTACCTGCTTGTGTGTCCTTGAGCGAGCCGACTCCTGCAGAGACAGCGTCGCAGAACACATTGAATGTCTCTTTGTTTCCGAGCGCCACACAACATAACGGGCACACCTTAGATTTTATTCAATTATTTGTTTCAATTTGTATCCCACCGTTTTCCTTAGGCTGGCTCCCATTGCATCTTATTTAACTTTAACAATGAACATTAAACTAAGTAGCTCAACTTGCAAGCCCCACAAAAACCCTGTGAGGAAGGTTAGGCTGAGAGATCTGTGACTGACCCAGGGTCACAAAGTGGGTTCAAGGCAAAGGTGAGTCTTGACCTGGGGCCTCCCCCTACCTCCTGGTCCCAGTGCTGTGAGTTTAACTACTACATCCCCCTGGTGAGTGGGCAGCCTGACAAACCATTTCGTGCTCCCTCCCAATCAGGATTTGATCTTGACCCCGTCTCTGGAGATAGCCATGGTGCCAAGCAGGGACCAAAGCTCACGTTTTGGTAGCGTAGCCATTTCCACACAGCCGCTGTGGAGCGCTACCCGTGGTCAGTCTGGAAACCATTGCTGTCAGGTGAACTAATTTTGCTGTAATGCCAGTGCAGCAAATGCTCCATGGCCCCGTCACCTACTTAGTAACCATGAATAATTGCACCCTTGTTAATCAGGCAACGTTTAACACCCAATCTTTACCTGCCCTAAAGTAACAGGAGCGTGACCCCATACAGTCCTGTTTGCTTCAATAAAAGCAGATCTTACTGGAAAGGCACCGAAATGGAGAGGGAGGGGAAACTGTAGGAAGCTATGCTCTCGCGCTAGGTCACAGCAGAAAAAGCCCCCCGAGGGTGCCCCCAGCTTCATGACAGACGCATCAAAAGAGACAGCAACGCTCGGCAGAGCAGCATGAAGAAGCGATGCTCTGGAATGTCCCATCTCGGCCGTTCTACCGACCGAAGTCTGCAACAGAGGCAGGGAACACGTGGGTCGGATAGGAGTTAGGGGTGGGGGTGTGTCAGGGCTGTGCATGAGGGCATTCTGGGTGACACCCTCCCAGCACACCTGCCAAGCAGCCCAGCTACTGCCACACATCCAAAGCCCTCGCTCCACGGCCTTCCCCAAGCTAGGAGAGGGCTTTGGGGTCTTCGAGCCACCACAACTTAGCTGTTTTGCTGCGACCAGGTGCAGTAATTGAACTGAATTGCTCCGGTAGCAGTCGGCCAAAGCAGTCGGCCTGGGGGAGCTCAAAGCCCATCTCGGGGAGAGGAGAGAAGGCTTTGAGTGCTTCACGGAGCATGTGTGCTGGGGTGACGGGGCTTCTTGTCCCCAGAACACATGCTCCGTTTAAACCAGGGGAGGGGGGCTGCAAGTGTGGCTGGGGGGGAGTGGGATTCAGTGTAGGAACCCTGCCAATTGGAATGGCCTATAAACGACGAGATTGAATTGTAATTGTTTAATTACGCAGTAGTCACCTCATTACCTGCTTGTGTGTCCTTGAGAGAGTCGACTCCTGCAGAGTCTTACACACACTGCACATCTCTTATTTCAGAGCCGCTCCATGGACAGAATGTCCATTCCTTATCGCAGAGCGCCACATTGTCCCTTATATCTGAAACGGCCCGGGGGGTTGACTACACAGGCTTTGAGTCCCTTCCAAGTCTACGATTCTAAGATTCAAACCCCAAGAGCACGTTGCCTTTATATAGCAAGATCCTCCCTGTGACTGAGGAATCCCAACCCCCTAGGGAATGCTATCTGGCTCTCTTTTTTCCCGAGCCCACCCCATCATGTTGAGCGTTACCCAGAAAAGGACCCAAACAAACCAACAACAGCCTCCATAAATACCCTCCCACATAGAATAATCAGGGTCGTGCGAATTCCCAGAGTTTCATCCTATGATAGGACGAGAGGAATTCTCTCGCACAATCTATGGCTCCACCATGAGAGGAACCTCTAGGCTAGGCAGTAGGCCCTGCCCCTTGGGGATCCAAATATTTTGAGGCATTTGGGGCAGTCTCCATAGCTAAGTGCCCAGGGAGCTTTCTCTCTGAGAGCCACGTTTAGAAAGTAGTGTAAAATACTCCAAGCAGATAGAACCAACATGAACACTTAGCATAGGTCCTATTCACTTCAAGGGAATTAATTTATGCCTGTGCTTAGTAGGGTTCCTAAATCAAAATTTCAGAGAAAAGGACATTAGCTCTGGGGCTCTGAAATAAGGAATGTTCCTTATGTTCTATGGAGCCCCAGGGCTTTGATATAAGGGACATCCATTCTGTTCTATATTACAGAGCTGTGTGTTCTGAAATAAGGCATGTCCTTCCTTAAGGCTCTGTTTCAGAGCCTTTGGCCCGTGGGGTAAGTCTGACCTGCAGCTGTTTTTTAAATCCTGAATCTGGTCCATGGATTCAGTCTCTCACTCCAAGCACTGAAAGAGCAAGCTAAACTAAACTGCCTAACTGAGTCCGACCAATGATCCATCTTAGCCCAGGGTTGTCACAACCTGACACGGCAGCAGGGGTTTCAAATTCGGGACCAAATCCGACTCTTCCGGGGCCTCTGGCGGAGGCCAGCCCAGCGTGCTACCTGGGGCTCAGTCTGAAGCTATGAAGCAGAGAGTTGATTCTCTGTCACCCGAGTTCCCGCTGGAGAAAGCCGGCGGTCTAATCTCATCTCTTCTTGTTCCCGTGTACCTGACAACCATTACCAGCCAAGAGGCACGTCGAAGGATCCTCGGCTTGCTTGATAAGCGAGCTGGGAATAACAGCAGGCGCTCAAAGCCGACAGGAGCAAATTGCATCTCTTTTGCCATGCTGCCTGCCAAAAAGAGTGTCCCAATTTATCTCACTGTCTAGGGCACCTTTGGCTCTTTGTCTCTTTCCAGGCTGCAAATAGACATTGCTGAGATTTCTAAGCTGGGCCACTTTGAGTGATTGGCACAAGTTCATTCTTTTAGACCAGGGGTGGGGTAGCTTTTCCCTCCCGTGGGACACTCTGAAAATTAATACAAGTCAGTGGGCTGGATAAGAGCTGGGAATGAGGGGGGCATAAAGGCACGGCTCCATGGATTCTGCATTTTCCCCATTGGTAGCAATGGCGGAAATGCAGACTCCATCGGGCCCTGCTTAAGGGGTGAGCTCAGAATGGAGTAAGGAAGAAGACCCACTCCCGCCCAGGGTCCTCTCCAAATATGACCACCTGTAGGGCTGTGCTGGAGGGGCCACCAGGGACTGTGCATTTTATCTTCGATCTGGCTCCTAAGCCTGGCCCTGAATGGATTCACCGCCTCGCTTTGAACGGTCCCTTGCTCTTTCAGTGCATGAGGTAGGGGCTGGATCCATGGGCCAGACCCAGACATTGGAAAGAGACCAAAATAGAACTTGGCTCAATTTGACCCATGATCTGGCGGTTCCCCCTCCTGAGTTAGATTTAAAGATCCCCAATTCCGTTCCTGCTCTAATGGTGATATCCCTTTAAAAGCCTGCTCGTTCTTTTTAATGAAATGTTTTATTTTTGTTAGACGTAGTTAAACAGGCAAACAATGCTACTGATATATTCATTATACATTTATTTTTTTTAGAAACAACCTATTTTTGTCTGGCGAGTCTATCACCATCTTTGGTATACTTTTTCCTTTGAAATTCTAAAAATGGTAACCCAGTCCCTCAAAATGTATTTTTTTTTTGGCCAGATTTTCCATTAATGTACCCATTGCTATGACCTGCCAAACTTCATCTCTCCAGGCCAGTAGCAAGGTCAGGATCCATGTTTGAACTTTGACTGTTGTGGGTTGGGAGTGAAAAAATTCACTCTATTAGGACCTCTTGTGCACCAATGGTTTATTAGGTTCTTACCAAAAAGAAATCAATAAATTAGAAAAATCTGATTTATCCTGATCTCCCTCTGAACCCCTGTTCGAGCACTCCGCTCCTCTTCCATCCCCTCCCTCACCCTCCCACGCCTCCCCTGTTCCCCCAACCATCTTCATCCCTTCTCCCTCGCTGCCCCGCACACCTGGAACTCCCTCCCTGCCCTCGTCCGCCTGGCCCCCTCCCTCCACACCTTCAAGTCCCTCCTCAAAACCCACCTCTTCCGCTCCGCCCTTCCTAACTCCTGCTAATCATCCCCACCCAGGATTATCCCCCACCTGTTACTGGCAAACTCCCAATTTACTGAAACCAAGCCAAGAACGTGTACCTGAGTTCTCGCATCCTCATGAATGTTGCATCCCTTGTCTCTCCCTCTGTTCCCCCTTCCCTGTCTCCCCTCCCCCTGTCTTTAGATTGTAAGCTCTCAGGCAGGGACCATGTCTATCTTATTCTCTGTAAAGCACCAGGTACATCGCTGGTGCTATATAAAAGCTAATAATAATAATAATAATAATAATAATAATAAATAGAAAAAGGACCATTAAAACCACAACTTCTACTAGCACCTGAATGTCATCACCAGGCACTGAAAAAACAAGCTCATGCGAACAATAAGAAGTGCCACACTGGGTCAGACCAGTGGTCCATCGAGCCCAGCACCCTGTCTCCGACAGTGGCCAGCGCACCCTTGGTAGCTTCAGAGAGTGCACAACCGATTGTTGGGAGCTGGGAGTGAACAACGGGGAATGGATTGCCCATTGGGACTGCTGGTTCTTCTCCCATATGATCGAGATTGGCCGCTGTCGGAGACAGGATGCTGGGCTTGATGGACCATTGGTTTGAGTCAGTGCGGCACTGCTTGTGTTCTTATGATTATAATGGAGTGAGTAGTTCCGTGCTTTTTACTCCCAGCTCCCAACAGTCAGAAGGTACGTCCTCTAACCAATTCGACTAATAGCCATTTATAGACCTATCTTCTAAGTTATCCAATCCTTTTAAAAACCTCATTATACCATTAGCCTCAAGAACAACCTCTGGCAAGTTCCACAAGTTAATTGTACATTGAGTGGAAAAAGTATTTGATTGTGTTTGTTTTTAATCTGCTGCCAGCTAGTTTCCCGGAGTGTCCTCTAGTGCTACCGCTCCCTATTAACTTGTCCTGCATCACTCATGGTTTCGTAAAAACTTCTATCCTCTCCCCTCTCAGACGTCTCGTCTCCAAGCTGAAGAGCCCTAATCTATCAAGCTTCTCCTTGTATGGAAGCTGTTCCAAACGTGTGATCATTTTTGTTTCCCTTCTCCGAGTCTTTCCAGTTCTACGGCGGGCACAATTGCATGCACTGCGTCGCCTTCCGCCTGTGCAACGCACACAGGATGCTCGCAGAAGGCATGCAGGATGCGTGCGCATGCAGGATGCACAGAGCACATGCGGTAAGTGCGTGGCCCGGCCCAACCTGAACCCCTGCGGCCATGCACCCTGCCTTATCCCTAACCGCTCCACACGCACCGTACCTTTCATTCCCTTGAGCTGTACGATGCATGGTTGCAGGGAGAGCCAGGCAGCGCATTGGATGGTGCCCTATATCTTTTAAAGAAATGCACACAGTACTCATTAGGGATGGGACTATCGGATTAATCCGATAATGCCGATAATTGGCGATATCAGATTAATCCGATAATACCGATAATATCAGTATATCGGTTTTTTAACATTGCCGATTTTTTTGATCTTTAACATTGCGGCCATTTTAACAACCGATATACCGATAAATCCAATATCAGATGAATCCGATACCCATAAAACCGGTAACCGATAATTTGCCAATAGTCCCATCCCTACTACTCACGGTGTCGCCACGCTGTAGATTTAGGTAGCCACATTATGACTTTTTTTTTTTTCATTCTCTATCCCTTCCTGGATAATCCCTAACACCCTGTTTGCCTTTTTCTGACTGCTTGCTGCACCTTGAGCGGGTGTTTCAATGAATTGTACACAATGGGTGTTTTCACACACCATTTCTCCTGGATGTTTGCTGTTACATCCTGAACTTTCTGTGTGTCTAAATCACTCACCCAGATCTTAAACATCTGGATCTTTGAACTTCTGCGTAGAACTTCTCTCTGAACCTTTGTGTGTAAAACGTTCTCCTGGTAAACTGCTTTGCTCCAGGCAGCTGTGGTCACTTGGTTTCCATGGCAGCCCCTCACGTCTACAGCTGCGGCTACTTTAGGCTGCCTCAGGGCAGTGTTTGTGTGAAGAATGCATCCAGGAACTGNNGCTACTTTAGGCTGCCTCAGGGCAGTGTTTTGGTGAAGAATGCATCCAGGAACTGCCTCAGGGCAGTGTGTGTGTGTGTGAAAATTGCATCCGGAACTTACTTGTGGACTTGTAAACCCAGAAGATTGAAAAATCCGGAACTTTAATGTGTGTGTAAAACAAATGCCCAATGAGTGTATGATCGCTTTCCTGAGTGGTAACATAAGGGCATTCATTGGGTGAAATCAAACAAGACGTTAGCCTACTGGAGTCCGGGTTCAGCCCCCACTCAGTCTCCACTCACATGTGTAGTGTGTCTAGCCTAATAAACGGGTGACTCCCAGTGTGTATTTGGGCACCCCCCACTGCCAACACAGATGAGAACGAGTGGGGAGAGAGGGGCAGGAAGCAGTTGCTCCTCTGATGCTCTAGGATTTCTGCCTGCGACTCTACAGTACACGCAACCTCATTGATGGGATGCGGACATGTGGGCGCACGTTAGCCCGCACGGTGGGCTCCACACTCTTCGAGACCCTGTTGTGAGTGGGGGCTCTGGGTCCAGTGAGTGGGTGGCCCCGTATCCGGAGGGGGGCCAACACCTAATAAGTGGGCAGGTGGAAGTCCACCTGGTGTGGGCTAATGTGGGCTAACTTCTCATTTGTTAACACCCACTGACGTGCTTGTAGATGCTGTCTGCTTATGTCCTTCTGAGTGCCTGAAATAGGTATCAAAACCCCCCAGTATATCTGGTGAAATTGCGGTACCCAAATCATTTTGAACATATCAGGTGCTAAAAAAATAGCACCCGCTGAACGCCCGACAAGTTACTCAAAATACAGAATTACCATTTACCGAATTATCGGTTTTCTGTCACTGAGTTACCGTTATTCTGTTTTGTGCCATTTTACTGATGACCAATTTACCATATTTTCTAAAATTTTGATTTTCTTTCCATTCATCTATTGTTCCATGTTAGAAAGACACTAGAACGGTAAGTCGGAATGGGTTGGTAAATCAGAAAATCGGTAACGGTAATACCCAGTATTTTGGGTATTTGAGTATCCGTTTTGGCATTCAGACACCATTTAAGTACCCAAAAGGCTACTTGAAATGTTGGGTATTACCCCTGCATACAAAATTTAAT
The DNA here is from genome assembly GCA_003113815.1 of Sphenodon punctatus. Taxonomy (NCBI): domain Eukaryota; kingdom Metazoa; phylum Chordata; class Lepidosauria; order Sphenodontia; family Sphenodontidae; genus Sphenodon; species Sphenodon punctatus. The sequence goes on along the minus strand of QEPC01008752.1, from coordinate 7,313,939 downwards.
TTACTACTGTTTCAGCTCTCCTTCTAAGGGATGTTGTTTCTCCAGAGGCAGAAAGAGAATCTATGAATCCTGTCCCTTCCCTCTTCCTCCCCAACAATTCACAGATTGTTTTGTAACCCCATGGGGAAGCATGTATCACGGTTCCCCATATGAACTAATCTTCCCAGCATGCCTCCCTTGCCCTAATTACTCCCTTGTCTGTAGCATAAAAAAGCTTGCGCTTTGTGTCTGGAAGCTGTGGGCTGCTACCTGCTGGCGGCCCAGGTGGGAGGCAAGACTCATCGAAGGTAACTTGAGGTCCCTGGGAGAATGATTGAAATGACTTCACATTGCAGAATGCTGAATTCCCTTAACTCTTCACTTCCCAGGTTTGGCAGGTTTCAGTTTTGCTGCATTCAACATTATGGAAGGGAATGACTGAGCCCCAGGCAAGCTTATCCACACAACACTTGTTTAGAGTGGGTTGTGACAAACCCCCCACATTGAGTGTTCATTCACACACCTTTCCCACTGCAAACTCACCACTTGTTCCTTAACTCTGGCCCCGTACAACTGTCAATTTATCTGCATTTCAATGACCCACCTCATGCATCAAGGGGGCAGAGAACAAGGGAAAGACAATCAAGGGGCACAGGTAGCGGTAAGGATTTCACACAACACTCACAATGTGGATTTGTACCACTATTAGGGCTGAAACTAATATTCTCTGCAAAGACCAATTTTGATGAATGTGGCATATTTATCAATTAAGCTGTGGGATTTGTTGCCAGAGGATGTGTTCAAGGCCAGTAGCAGAGCTGGGTTTAAAGAAGGGTTGGACAAGGTTCTGGAGAACAGGTCCATTAGCAGCTATTAGCCGCGTAGGTTTGGGGAGCTGAGAGAGAACAACAGGGAATGGACCCATTGGGTGCTTCTTCCAAGCTACTGAGACTGGCCACTGTCAGAGACAGGATGCTGGGCTCGATGGACCATTGGTCTGACCCAGTACGGCACGACGTACATTCTTATGTTCTTATATTTCCATTTGGTCTAGCAGAGCAACGATAAAACAATATTTGATGCCATCTTCATTTTGGTTTCTGAAAACTCATTCCCTAGTGTTCACCTATTTTCTGTCACTAGAAAACCTCTCTTTCAAGATAGAGCATTTATCAAACAGTAAAGTAAAGATTTATGGGAAACACAATTCGCATATTAAAACAAAAATGCAAATTTTACTTTCCATATCCCCATCAATATGCTAAGGACCCAAAACACATTCCCTTGAGAAAGACAACACTGAGAATCCATTTTGGGGATAGGCAAGCCAGGGTCTGCTTTTGGCCTATAGACTCAAGTCCCTCAAAGCTCCTTTCCTGCGTGGAAGCAGATTGGACTTGCCTGGGAGCTCTAGCAAGCCTTCCATTCTCCATGCGTCTCAGCTCCAGTTACCATCAATCTCAGGCTGAGCCTGTTTCTAAAGACCTGTCTGCAGCTGTTGCATCTACAGTTTTATGGCTGTCCCAATTGCATTCGTGGGAGCTGTCAGCGCTGGAAGCAAAATGCCATTAGTTACAGGCTGAAATAATCCCCTTATGCTTTGGGAACCTTCTTCCCTGTTGTATGAAGCTGCTCCTGCTACTTCACCATTTTAGAAATGGCGAGAACGGCCCTCCAATCCGTTCAGTCGTAGGGTGAAAGGGACAGAACTCAGTGCCCATGGCGGTGGGGTCAAAGGCCAGGGGCAGATCCAGGGAGTCATAGAATGCCAAAAGGTGGAAGCGACTTGGAGGGGCATCTAGCTCAACCCACTGCTTGGATGCAGGATGACAAGTACAGCTACAACATCCCCAGGGCCGACCTCAGAATTTGCAAGGCCCAGAGCAAAGATAAAGTGCGGGCTCCCCAGTGGCGGCAGAACTTTTAGAATCAACGTCAGCGCTGCAGCTGGATTCTGGGCAAGGGAGAGGCAGAGATGCTGTTCCTGTGCAAAACTCGCAGCCCTGGGAGCGGGCAGTTCCTGCAGGGCCCTGCTCCCTCACCCCAGTAGATGAGGTGAGGGGAGAGGGGGCAGGGCCCCACAGGAAGCAGTCCCCCCCGCCCCCCTCGGGGTCTGAGAGTCACGGGAGACCAAGTTTCCATTTTCTTTCTAGCCATGAACTTTTTGGCTGACCTTGGGCAAATCGCGCGCTCTCTCAGCCTTGGTGTGCCCTGTCTGTAAAATGGGAACAATTATGGCCTACTTTGCATGGCTCTTGTGAGGGTGACGTAGATACAGATTGTAAAACACTTTGAACACAGAGTGTGCTATAGAAATGATAGCAGCATATGTACTCTCTAGGCTTACAATCCTTGAGAACCTCCCTGTGCCTTTTCTTTAAGAGCGGAGGGTCTTATCCTCCTCTCTTCTCTTCCCCATATCTTTTTCTTTCCTTTTCTCTCTCCCACCTCCTTTTGCTTTTCACATACTCTTGCTCTTTGCTTTTGTGACTTGATTTCCCATCTTCTTTGCATGCCCCTTGATGCCCCCCCCACGCCCTCCCCCCCACATTCCCTTGGTTTTGATTGAAACATGTCCTGGATTTAAACTTCAGCAAGTTGGGAGCTTTGAGCGCTAAGCATGTGGGCGGGAGATTATTTTCGTTCAGTGGGACAGCAGGAGACAGTAATGCCAAATGTGTGATTCTGCCACGGTGCGTAGGAGACTTGGCAGGTGCGGTAACTTTGGTCTAATGTGCTGGTATCGTGTCTCTTCCAACTGCCAAGCTCCCTAGGAGGACTCGAACACAGGTTTGCCGGCCTTGTCCAGAAAGCGATCCAAGGAACGGTGGATCAGCTCAGAACTGCAGCCCTTGAATTTGATCACGCGTATCTAGATCATGGATCCATTCTCAGTCCTTGAGAGCATGCGCTCATCTCCGCTCCTTCCTCTGAGCACGATCTTTCAGTGCTTGAGAGTAGGGGCTGGATCTATGGGCCAGATCCAGGAACTGGAAAGGGGGCCAAATAAAACCCAGCCCTGGGCCTGCGTTTGTCTCACAGGCTGCAGGTTCTCCCTTCGTGCCATAGAGCTAGTCAGGGCTGGCCTTAGGATGTGCAAGACTTGCTAATAATCATCATAATAAAGACCAGGCACAAACATAAAATGGGGAGCCCCTGGTGGCTGTATCCCCTTGGGGACACCCTTCGCGGGGGGCCGAGAAGTGGTCGTGTTTCGTGCCCTGCTGGGAGCCCTGGTTAAAATGGGGGCCATAGTGGTGCCTTTGGAAGTAGAGAAAACAGCAGGACGCAGGGTAGGTCGATTGTCCTGTGGTAAGTCCAGCCCTCGTGCTGGTGGATAAAGTGTTGAACCTGAACCTTGGAGGCTAAGGTGCTTCAAATCCTGTATCAGCCATGAGCTCAGCGGGTGGCCTTGGGCAAGTCACTGTCTCTCAGCCTCAGTTCCCCCATCTTTGAAATGGGAATAATGACCTACCTCACAGGGGGAATTAGATAAGGATCGTCAAGTATTTTGAACAAGGAAAGACGATAGAAATGGCTAATTACAAACTGTCACATGTGTTACTTGCACTTATTATTTTATGCATATTTTAATGTATATTATTCAGAGAGAAAACACTTGTACCTTTTTGGGGGTGGGGGCTAGTACAATTGTTCCCCTGTTCGTCCCCTTTCAGCAGGCCTGGTCCTGCTGGCCGTGGCTCGCCCACTACTGTGTTATTCTGAAACAAAACCTATCACCCCAAAGGCAGCAGGAGCAGCTCCATGGACAGCGGCTCCCAGCCTGCTCCTTGGAGGGAGAGACTGAGAGGACTTGCTTCACCCTGGATTGATGTTTCATCAAAGCGTCTGCAATTCCGTCTGCCACTTGACAGAGCCTTGCTTCAGAGGCTCCCCCTCTTGATCCCAGGAGAGACTAAGCTCTGTGTTCTCCGGAAAACAAAGAATCTCATAGCTCCCAGGGATGTGTCAGAAGGATGCTGCTGGGGTTGGGAGATCAAGAGGGGAGTCCTGATGGCAGGAAAGGCTGGGGGTGGAGGTGAGCGTGGGGTTTGATTAAGCTAGGCCCTATTGTGAAGCTAAGCCCCACCGGGAACTGAGGGAGAAGGTCTGCTTTATAGATTTAATTCTAACATGGCCCAGGTTCTAGAGTCCTTCTTGGGCCAGGACTTTGGGCCCAAGCCTGACTGCACTGTGCCCGGTCCAAGCCTGGGTCCTGTTATTAGTTACCCTAATTTATTGTCGTTCCCCCCTCCCTTCTTTCCAAGTTACCTCATGAGTAGTTAAAAGAGGGAAGGTCTGCACTCTTACTGAGGCCGCTTTTAGACAAAACCACGCGCCTGGTAAACGTGCAGGGGGCGTGGTTTAGACGAGACAATACGCACCTTATTGCCATATCTTGATATCGAGGATTTTTAATTTGCGGCCTTAAAGGAATGCGCGAGCGGCAATAAGGACGCATATTGGGTATTCTCAGACGTTACGAGATCACGCTCAACCACGGTGAACCACGGGCAATCCCGCGGTGGGCCAAAGTGCCCTGAACGTCCATTCGGCGGCTGCCAGATGTTCACCACAGTCAATACCCGCATGGGGTCAAATTCAACCACGCTTCGGACCTCCGGGCCGGACCATCTCCAAAAGCGTGGTCAAAGAGATTTCCAGCGGGAAACAATCAAAAGTAACGTCTGGACAGCAATTACCGGCCGGAATCAATCAAAATGATTCCCAGCGGGGGACAAAGCACGCAGCGTTGCTGCCAGGCAACCAGCAACAACACAGGCCACGGTGGGAGATTTAAAGGGCACACGACAGCTGCCGGGACGAGCCGCCCCAGCACCTTCCGGGTGCTTTGACCACGGCCCGGCCTGTGATCGGCGTAACTTCTGTTGCGCTGCCCTGGGCTGTGGTCTGCCGGTCCGATTCCCTGCTGTGGTCCCGCTCCCGTCACGTCTGTTCGGGGATTTTATTGACCGTGCGGGGTGGTTGAACGGTTCACCACCGCTGGGAATCCACTGTGGTGACTCTGGACAGCGTAACATCTGAAATCACCCATTGTCTCGTCTAAACCACGCCCCCGGCACGTTTACCAGGCGCGTGATTTTCCTGCATCGAAAATCGGCCTAAGGGTGAGGTAAAACCTGGTTCTTCTATAACATATCTCAACAGATCCAGGATAGGGAGCTGAAGAGAGAATGTATCACAGGACCTAAAGGGTTTAGTTTTGTTTTTTAACCTCAGAATTTACCTCAGGTTCTATAGGTTAACACGAGAATTAAAAGGGTAACCAAAGGAATAAAGGGGAGTGTTGCTGAAGGTGCCCAGTTCTCCTGACAGAGATTCAAAGATCATCAATCAGAGTGGTTTGTTTGGTTCTGATTTGGTACCGTGTGCAAAAGTAACGGGAGGTGTGCAAACCGTGTAATGTAGAGTTTGGTGCCGTGTGCAACAAAAAGTGGGGGAAACGCCAATCAAGGCCTGCGTTCGCCTTAGCGTGGCGTTCCGTTCTGCTTGGTGGACATCCAGGCAGAGGTTTGGCTCAAACTCACACACATCCCACTGAGGCCCTAGGAAGCACCCTCACAGGGATATACTGAGAGATAAACATTTGTACCTCTCTTGGGCACACATAGGGCATTTTTACACCCACCTTAAAGTGCTGGTCTTTCAGTCTTTTGGGTTTACAAGTCCACAAGAAAGTTCCAGATGCATTCTTCACACACACACACTCACACTCACTGCCCTGAGGCAGTTCCTGGAGGCATTCTTCACACACACGCTGCCCTGAGGCAGCCTAAAGTAGCCGCAGCTGTAGATGTGAGGGGTTGCCATGGAAACCAAGTGACCACAGCTGCCTGGAGCAAAGCAGTTTACACCAGGAGAACTTTTTACACACAAAAGTTCTGGGAGAAGTTCTATGCAGAAATTCAAAGAGCCGGATGTTTAAGATCTGGGTGAGTGACTTAGACACACAGAAAGTTCCGGATGTAACAGCAAACGTGCAGGAGAAATGTGTGTGTAAAAACACCCATTGAGATGACAATTTATTTACCTCTCCTGAGCGGAAATATATTATCTCAGCTTGGTTCTGAGGAGCTGAAGTATCACGACGGCTGTACAGGTTTTCCTTTGTTCGTATTATGAGAAAGCTTACTTCAATAGCGAATGCAATTTATGCAGCTTTCTTTGCCTCTGTCTTCTACTCACCTGCTGAGATACCGGTGATAGATACAGGATCCAGTTACGAAAACTTTGCCCACCAACCTTGGGTTATCTCTCAGAGTAACCGTAACAGGTCCGATGCGGGCCGGGCTCTTCTGAGCTGCCGGCCAGTGTGACTGGGCGGTCCTGCCCCCCATCCAGCATCCTGAGGTCATAACACTCCTGGAGGTGGGGCTACATGAGCGTACCCCCCTGCCCTCTCAGCCAATAAGCGCCACTCCTCAGAGGATATGTTCGGCTTCTCGCACACTTACTTGTGCACACACAGCCCAACATTCCAAGTGCATAAGGAAGGACAGACGTTCTCCTACTCCTCGCCCCATTGCCCTCCCAAGGGCTTTTCCTGGGAGGCCACCACAAAAGAGGGGCCCAAGGCTTGCATACTGGTCTTTTAATCTCTCTCCTGAAAAAGAGAGCTTGACCTCTGAAAGGGGGGCATTGGGATTCAGGGAGGGTCCCTCTTAAACGGGGACAGTTGTAAGGTATACCTCTGGAGAAAACGGCAGAGCTACATGGTAAAAGAGTTGGGGCCAAGGTACTCCCCTTCATTGGCTGGTCCCACCCCCAATGGAGCGCCATGAAGCTTCAGCACTTTGTAGGGTCAGGTCTTCCCTCACCCAGAACTTCACAGAATACTCCAAGTGTGGTTGCACCATAGATCTATATAGAGGCATAACGAAATTTACCGTTTTATTTTCTATCCTTTTCCACATGATTGCTAACATTCTGTTTGCATTTTTGACCACCGCCGCACTCTGAGCTGAGGATTTCCATGTATTTTTCCACAAGGACTCCAAGGTCCTTTTCCCGAGTGGTAATCCCTAATTTAGAACCCTGCATTATGTACATATAGTTTGGATTATTTTTCCCTATGTGCAGCCCTTTGTACTTACTAGGGATGTGCAAACAGAACAGAGTTCGGGAATTCGGTTCGGTTTGGTTAAAAAATCCAGTTCGGTTTGGATGTTCGGTTCGGTCGACCGAACTAGTTGAGTTCAGTCAAATTCCAAACTTCTGAACCGAGTTCGTACATTCAAAACCGGTGTTTTAAGTTGTTTTTGGCCTTCCGAACTGGTTCGGATTCGACTGAACAGTTTGGTCGAATTCGAGTTCGGTTCNCATCCCACTGAGGCCCTAGGAAGCACCCTCACAGGGATATAGAGAGAGAGAAACATTTGTACCTCTCTTGGGCACACATAGGGCATTTTTACACCCACCTTAAAGTGCTGGTCTTTCAGTCTTTTGGGTTTACAAGTCCACAAGAAAGTTCCAGATGCATTCTTCACACACACACACTCACACTCACTGCCCTGAGGCAGTTCCTGGAGGCATTCTTCACACACACGCTGCCCTGAGGCAGCCTAAAGTAGCCGCAGCTGTAGATGTGAGGGGTTGCCATGGAAACCAAGTGACCACAGCTGCCTGGAGCAAAGCAGTTTACACCAGGAGAACTTTTTACACACAAAAGTTCTGGGAGAAGTTCTGTGCAGAAATTCAAAGAGCCGGATGTTTAAGATCTGGGTGAGTGACTTAGACACACAGAAAGTTCCGGATGTAACAGCAAACGTGCAGGAGAAATGTGTGTGTAAAAACACCCATTGAGATGACAATTTATTTACCTCTCCTGAGCGGAAATATATTATCTCAGCCTGGTTCTGAGGAGCTGAAGTATCACGACGGCTGTACAGGTTTTCCTTTGTTCGTATTATGAGAAAGCTTACTTCAATAGCGAACGCAATTTATGCAGCTTTCTTTGCCTCTGTCTTCTACTCACCTGCTGAGATACCGGTGATAGATACAGGATCCAGTTAGGAAAACTTTGCCCACCAACCTTGGGTTATCTCTCAGAGTAACCGTAACAGGTCCGATGCGGGCCGGGCTCTTCTGAGCTGCCGGCCAGTGTGACTGGGCGGTCCTGCCCCCCATCCAGCATCCTGAGGTCATAACACTCCTGGAGGTGGGGCTACATGAGCGTACCCCCCTGCCCTCTCAGCCAATAAGCGCCACTCCTCAGAGGATATGTTCGGCTTCTCGCACACTTACTTGTGCACACACAGCCCAACATTCCAAGTGCATAAGGAAGGACAGACGTTCTCCTACTCCTCGCCCCATTGCCCTCCCAAGGGCTTTTCCTGGGAGGCCACCACAAAAGAGGGGCCCAAGGCTTGCATACTGGTCTTTTAATCTCTCTCCTGAAAAAGAGAGCTTGACCTCTGAAAGGGGGGCATTGGGATTCAGGGAGGGTCCCTCTTAAACGGGGACAGTTGTAAGGTATACCTCTGGAGAAAACGGCAGAGCTACATGGTAAAAGAGTTGGGGCCAAGGTACTCCCCTTCATTGGCTGGTCTCACCCCCAATGGAGCGCCATGAAGCTTCAGCACTTTGTAGGGTCAGGTCTTCCCTCACCCAGAACTTCACAGAATACTCCAAGTGTGGTTGCACCATAGATCTATATAGAGGCATAACGATATTTACCGTTTTATTTTCTATCCTTTTCCACATGATTGCTAACATTCTGTTTGCATTTTTGACCACCGCCGCACTCTGAGCTGAGGATTTCCATGTATTTTTCCACAAGGACTCCAAGGTCCTTTTCCCGAGTGGTAATCCCTAATTTAGAACCCTGCATTATGTACATATAGTTTGGATTATTTTTCCCTATGTGCAGCCCTTTGTACTTACTAGGGATGTGCAAACAGAACCGAGTTCGGGAATTCGGTTCGGTTTGGTTAAAAAATCCAGTTCGGTTTGGATGTTCGGTTCGGTCGACCGAACTAGTTGAGTTCAGTCAAATTCCAAACTTCTGAACCGAGTTCGTACATTCAAAACCGGTGTTTTAAGTTGTTTTTGGCCTTCCGAGCTGGTTCGGATTCGACTGAACAGTTTGGTCGAATTCGAGTTCGGTTCAGAAGTTTGGTTTGGTCAACCGAACTAGTCGAGTTCGATCCGAACTCCGAACTTCCAAACTGCGTTCGCACATCCCTAACTTACCCTTATTAAATGTCATCTGCCATTTGGATGCCCAGTGTCACAAGATCCTCCCTGCAATTCTTCAGAGTCCGCTTGGGTTTTAACTACTTTGAATAACTTGGTGTCATCTGCAGATTTGATCACCTCACTCTTTACTCCCTTCTCCAGATCATTAATGAATATATTCAACAACACCGGTCCCAGTACAGATCCCTGCAGCACTCCACTAGTTACTTCTCTCCACTGTGAAAACTCACCATTTAGTCCTACTCTTTGCTTCCTATCTTTTAACCAGGACACTGCCTTATCCCATGACTCTTTAATTTCCTCAAGAGTCTCTCATGAGGGACCTTCCTTATCAAATGCCTTCTGAAAGTCCAGATGCACTATATTGACTGGCTCACCCTTATCTACATGCTTATTTACACCCTCAAAATATTCCAATAGATTAGTGAGGCATGACTTCCCTTTCCTAAATCCATGTTGACTCTTTCCCCATTAAGCCATGTTTATCAATATGCTCAGTAATTCTGTTCTTAACAACCATTTTCACCAGTTTGCCCGGCACTGATGTCAGTCTCACCGGTCTGCAGCTTCCAGGACCACATCTGGAACCATTTTTATATATTGGCATTACATTTGCTACCCTCCAGTCCTCTGGTACAGTGCCAGATTTTAGTGATAGGTAACAAATTGCCGATGGTAGAGAAATTACCAAAAGGGAGCTACAGTAGCGGGCAGACAGCAAGTTTGAACTTCTAAAAAGAGAGCATTTTTTAAGAAAACAACAACTGAGTATGGCAGATTAAAATCTGAAAGCTGTCTTTTCCTGACACCTGACAACAACTTCCTCTGTAACATTTGGATAATTCAACATTTTAGACAAACTATCAAAGGAAAAAAAACCCCACCAAAACAAGTTTAACCCACGCTTATTTGATTTATTTATTTATTTATCTATTTATTTATTTAATCAATTTATATCCTGCCCCTCCTGAAAACAGCTTGGGGAGGCAAACAATTTCAAAAACATAAAAAAAACCCACTAATATAAAATTTAAAACAATCTTAATAATATAAACAATTAAAACAGGACTAGGACAAATTAAAACAATAAATAAGGGTAGAATGGAGATAAAAACCCTAAACCCCCCTCCCCAAAAGCCTGGGCGAACAGCCAGGTTTTACAAACTTGCCGGAGCTATTTATTCCTATTAAAACAAACAACAAATATTCCAGAAGTGTCCCTGCGACCTCTCAACTTCATGAATGGATCCCTGTCTCTCCCTACATTCCTCTTTCCCTTGTACATCTTAGATTGTAAGACACTTGGGTCACAGACTAGGGCTGGATCGAATAAGCCATTCCTATTTCACGGTCTTGTCCACGAAATCTTTATTTTTTGATTAGAATTCCAACTAGTCATTTTTACGCATGCACAAATGGCTGCTGTGATTCTGTGCACGGACAAAATGGCAGTGACTGGACTCCACATGTACAAAATGGCCACCGCCATACAAGATATTATGCACTGACGATAAAAATATTAAAGCTCAGACAAGTCCCCAACCCTCCCACAACCTCCCACCAAACCCACCCAATACCACCTCCCAATTCCCCACACCCAATCCCCCTCACAAGCATACACCAGCACCGCCCAGAAAACCCACCCCTATCCCCACCCACCAAACGCTTGTTCAAACAGAAAAGTCTTACACTGCCTTTTGAAGACGCTCAGGCCCAGGCTCAGGTGAACCTCCAGGGGAAGGGAGTTCCATAATATTGGGGCAGCGACCAAGCACGCCCCTCTGGTACCCACAGGAGGACGCTCCTGTCCGATCGCAGGGGCTGCAGTGGAGGCATGGTAGGACAGGCGGTCTTTCAGATATGTGGGCCCAGACCATTTTATTTTATTTATTTATTTATTTAAAACATTTTGCTACCCCGCCCCTTCCGCCGCAGGCAGCTCGGGACGGCTTACAATCCATAAAAAGAAATGGTAACAATACTACTAAAAACAAGACATGAACGGAAGATACTAAAATAAGCCACCCCAGCCCACTCCCCGCACCTCATCACCCTTCTCCTCTGCCAAATGCCTGGCGGAACAGCCAGGCCTTACAACTTCTCCAAAAGGAGGGGAGATCCGGGGTCCACCGGGCCTCAACCGGAAGGGAGTCCCACAGCCGTGGCGCGGCCACCGAGAATGCCCTTGCCTGCGTGGCCCCCCGGCAGACTCGGGGGACCTCGAGCAGGGCACCCCCGGATGACCGCAGGGGCCGGTGTGTGTGTGTGTGTGTGAGGCGGTCCCGCAGATAGGTAGGGCCTAGGCCATTTAGGGCTTTAAAAGGTCAAAACCAGCACCTTGAATTGTGCCCGGAGAGCTATAGGGAACCAGTACAGACTTCGGAGCACCGGTGTCATGTGCTCCCATCACCTTGTCCCCAACAGGAGCCGGGCAACTACGTTCTGCACCAGCTGCAGCTTCTGAACAGTCATCAAATGCGGCCCTACGTAGAGTGCATTGCAGTCATCTAGCCTCGAGGCGATGAAAGCACGGAGGGCGGGGGCCAGATTTGAATCAGAAAAAAACCCAGGCTGCAGCCTCCTCACCAGATGGCGATGGTGAAAAGTGCTCCTGGCTGCTACAACCTGGTGATCCAGACACAGCAAGGAGTCCACAAGCACTCCCTCCCGGGCTGTGAATCTGACGGAGCAGAGGGGGCTGGACTCCATCAGTAACAGGAGTCCCAATCCTCCCCAGGTCACAGGGCTTGGCCAACTATCATTATCATTATTATTAATTATTATTAATACAGTATTTATCTAGCACCAGCAATGTACCTGGCATTGCTGGTGCCAAGCCAAAAAAGGTTTTACAATCTAATAAGAATAACAATAAATAGGTTAGTGTCCAGACACCCAAACCTCAGAGCCATCTGGTCCCCCAGGAGCCGGGCTATAAACCCTCCTGGCCCAGGGGACAGTCACCGGTAATGACTTTCCTCTCCTTTCCCACAGGGACAGCAAGAGGCACTCTACTTCATGGGACATTACTTACCGTTCTGCAGCTCTGAGCCTGTCTCGCCTCAACATTTGGGTCTGCTGCAGCACGCGGTGCCGGGATGCTTTAAAGGGCGAAGAGTTCTCCGCTGCCAGCTGCCGAGCCTCTGGATAAAAAAACAAGGGACCAAAATATCACAGGCCAGATAGTGACTCCGTTGAGCATTCCAATTTCGAACTAGCTCCTGAAGGTCACTGGGTAGGTCAGTAGAAGTAGGGTTACCATGCCTCCCCTTTAAAAGAGGACCCTTCTGAAAAATACATGTTGCAGGGCCGCACTGGAACCAATGCAGCCCTGCAACATGTATTTTTCATAAGCGTCCTCTTTTAAAGGGGCGGCATGGTAACTCTAAGTAGAAAGCAATATCCCCTATTGTGCTCATGCAATAATACATTTGACTCGAGCAGGATCCTCAGGGGGCAGTAGGCCCAGAACCAAGGGCTGTGGGGTTACCAGGCAACAGCCTGAACCACACTGCCACCACGATAATGACGTACTCCCAGCCTATCTCCCGGAGAACCTGATTGGCCAGCCCAGACCTGCTCTCCGATTGGCCCCCAGCCCCTTTATAAACTTCCCGTTACATGACAAACAAGTTTATATTATGAATGGAATTGGTGTCATTATATCACTAATGGATTTTCCCTCGTCGCTGCGGAATTTAACCAGGTGTTAGCATGCGATATGAAGAATGCGAAGTTTTAGTCTTGTTCTTGTGAGACATTTTGTGATTTATTTGGTTAGTACTGAACGTTTAATATTTTAATCATTAACAAGTCGGTTGATTGTACAGCTGATCTTTTAACTTTTGGTTGTTTTTTGGTTTCAGCCCTTTCGGTTCTTGTGCATTGATTATTTTTTTAATTGGATTTTTAACATTGCCGTTTTCCCCCATTGAGTTCAATGGGGAAAAATGCAATGTTAAAAAAACGAAACTGAGAGGAGAACCGAAACTGAGAGGAGAACCAAAACCGAGAGGAGAACCGAAATTCACGAGAACCGAAACCGAAATAAACTGAAACCGAAATTTTGCCCAGAGTCCCACTCTTAGTAGATATTAACTGTGGCTAGAAAAAACAACTTCCTGTTTGTTTCTGCTCCACTTCCTTCAGCGCTTGGGACAACTCCTAGAGTCAGCCTGCCTGACTCAGCGGAGCCCCTACAGTCTTTGCATCCCATCCCAGCCTTATATTAAGAGTCGTGGGGGCAAGTGAATCTAAAAGGTCCAGCAGTTGCTCCATCACAGGCACCGGACACAGGGACTGTCCATAGCAGGGTCCATGTTTGTCTGGTCACATGTGCAGAACAATGGGGCTGTTCCCCTCTCCTCATTGTACCATTTTTCTCTTCGAGCACACGGCGTTTCAAAACAGCTGATTCCAGAGCCTGCCTGCGTTTCACATCACAGCTACCCACCTGAAAACTGTCTTTCAAGTCTCATTCGACTGCTTTCTGTGGGAACAATGATCTGGAGGTGGCAGCTAATACCCACCCTGTAATCAGAGCTGCGGTAGGCAGCATTATACTCCCAGAGTCGTGACTTAGTGCCTCCCCCCCCATCCCCTAGCTGCTTTGTGAGTGCCACAGCCTGGGAGAGCTTGTTCCTCTGATTCCTCCTCTTCCTCCCACCCACCCCCAAATTACCGCCTCTGCATCTTGGACAGAGGTGAAACAATAGGGTGGCCATAGATGCCAATTTTTCCAGGACACTTATGAAAAATATATGTTGCAGGGCCTGTACTGGCACCTTAGGCAGGACCTGCAACATGTATTTTTCATAACTGTCCTTGAAAAATTGGCATCTATGGCAACCCTATGAAATAACTGCTGGAGAGGGGGTGTAGAACTATCAATGGAAAGATGTGTGGTGTATGTGTATCTGCCAGGATTGTCCCTGTGCGGCTTGAAAGAGCTGGGGTGGGACTCCAGGGGGATTATTAGTTATCAGATTTACCGATATCAGATCTCCCGATATCGGATTTATCAGTATCGGAATATTGGATTTTTGACACTGCCAATTTTATTGTTTTTTTAATATTGCGGCCACTGACTTCAATGGGCAATGTTAAAAAATCCAATAAAACCGACAATGTTAAAAATCCAATATTGCCGATACCGACAATTATTGGTATTATCGGATGATTCCGATACTGCCCATTATTGGCATTATCGGATTAATCCAATAGTCCCACCCATAGAGTTGGTATGTTGCTCTGGTTTACAGTAAAGCAATGACTTCCCATGAGCCACGCCTGTAGCAGGTTCGGGGCCAGGCTGGAGTAGAGTCACAATTAGCTCAGGAGCCAAACCGAGTCTGTGGCAGATTCAGAACAAATTGGGGGGCAGATCCAGGACAGAGCAGATCCAGATCAGCTCAGAGTAACAGGAAGGGGTGAGTGACAAGAGGAAGTCAACCAACTTCCTGCTGCTGTCAACAATCAGGAAAAGTGAGGACGGAGGTCAGGGCAAGGCTGGAGTGAAGGCCAATCGGGAGGATAAGGGGCGTGGACAAGCCAGCAGAGCAGTATACGCCCAACGGTACCTATTTCGGAGGAACAGTCCCCTTTTGGGTGCTGAATCCCACTGTTTATCTTTTGGGTGCATGTGTGTCAAAGTCCCTCTTTCAGGAGAAAGAGACAAAAAAGATGAAGCCCTTGAGAGGACAACAGGGGAAAGGATGGAATTACAAGAAACTAAGGGGAATGAGAAGCAGGGAAGCGTCCGTCCCTCTTCCTGCACTTGGAATGTTGGGAGAGGGGCGTGCCTAAGTGTGTGAGGGGGTGGAGCTTATTGGTGAAGAGGGCGGGCCTTGTTTTTCTTTGGCCGCTTGAAATGTCAGGAGGCATATAACAGCCCTATATGGGAGACCCCTACGTGGAAACCCTCTCAGTCCTGGTCAGAGTGCGGCGGTGTCACTGTTGAACCAGCAGCTACTTCTCCCAGGGCCCCCAAAGTGCTGGTTTCAGGTTTCAGTCCTCATCATTCCTGCAGTCCATCTGCCCCTCCTCCACTTGTGGAATGTGCCTGTCCGCTGTGAGTGCATGGAATCGAAAACCTTAGCGACCCCGTAACAAAAATTTGGCTACGCAGCAGCCTTCAAATACTCTGTGATAATGAGGAGGCTACTGCATTTCAGAATCTGTAGAGGTCAAATTTAACGAATTTTGCTTGTTTCCTCGTGAGGAGCTTTCCGCTCAAAGTGCTCTCCCCTCCCCAATGTCAGTGAAATCATAGGGCTGCTATTGAAGTCCGTGGTGCGCGCCCACCCCTGGAATCCTGCATGCGGTTCTGGTCGCCGTATCTCAGCTAGGACGCCGTAGAACTCTACAAAGGTGCCAAGAAGGGTGCCAAGGATGATCGTGGGGATGGAACCGCTTCCATATGAGGAGAGGCGCAGAAGATTAGGACTCTTTCCTATACAGATTGAATTCCTTTGGGGGCAGTGACCTTGCCGTCATATCCATCCGTAAAGAGCTTAAGAGAGAACTGAGCTTCAGTTTATCACGAGAACATATGACTATAGAGGTATTAAAATCTTTAAATCCATCATGATAAACCCATCATTTGAAGGACGAGGCACTCATTTACCATAGTGTTCTGGGTATGTATTTTTTCGCAACTCTTATATCACTTAGCAACCTTGAAGTTAACAAAGTTTGACACATCAAAATCTATTATCCCTCCAGCTGCCTTTCAAACGGTGCCTTGGAGCACTTTAATAAATGGGTTGGCATGGGTGCCTAGCTTCACGTACTGAACCCCCAGGTCCTTTTCTGAAATGTGATTAGGTCCTACAGTGAGTAATTGCCAGCAAGTCACAAACAAGGGAAGGTCTAGATGCTTCCCATGTGGAGGAAGAGAATGACTAACCAAGCAGAGTTCTCTAAAGGAGTGCCGTACCCGTAAAGAAGCATCGCAGTAGCTGGTGCTACCCTCAACAACGCCACCAGGGTGTTCTGGCCAAGACTCCGGGGTTTGCCTGAAGGCCCTCCCAGAGCTGGCTAGGCCACACCCCCCCTCAGCCATGCTCCACCCCCTCGGCTTCCCGGTTGACTGCTGGCCTATAGGCCATGGGTGCAATTCTGTGCCGCACTTACGCCGGCGGCAGGCGCAGCAAGGAGCTCAGTGGCACGCACTCATGTGCACAGGTGCGCCGCTGCGCACGGAGCTGGCTGTTTCATACAGCTTGCTGCACCGGCGGTGCACGCTCACGCCTGAGTGCCAGAGCACAATAACTGTGCCCAGCATAGGCGCACTTTATCCACCACCCCACCCCCGCAGGATTGCACCCCGTATTTCTAGAACACTATTGATGAGTTTGCTGATGACACTCAGCTCAACCTCTCTTTTCCCTCTAACCAGGTCCCGCGGTCTCGGTGCTTACCCGGTGCCTGGCTGCGGTCGGGGACTGGATGAGGGTTTGCTGACTGAAGCTGAATCCTGACAAGACTGAAGTGATGAATGTTAGCTGGCCGTTTGACTTGGAGGGGATTGGGACGCTTGTTATTGATGGGGGGGTCTGGCCCCCTTTGCTCACTCAGGTTCGCAGCCTTGGAGTGCGTTTGGATCCCTGGCTACGCCTGGAGCATCAGGTTGCGGTGTTGGCCAGGAGTGCTTTTAATCAGCTCCATCTGCCGAGGAAGCGGTGACATTTTCTCTCTGATTCGGATCTTGCCACTGACGTTCACGCTTTCATCACTTGAAAGCTAGATTCAGGTACGGGTTACTGGGAGCTTCAGTGTGCCCAAGTCTGTACTGGCTACCTCTAGGTTTCCGGGCACAGGCACAATTCAAGGTGCTGTTTTTGACATTTATTTATTTATTTATTTATTTATTTATACGACCCTCCCCTCAAAAGGCTCAGGGTGGCTTTAAAAATGTATATAAAAACATATAAAAGTGAAAAACATTAAAATACAACCAGCTAGGGGTGGGACTATCGGTATCGGATTAATCCGATACTACCGATAAAGGTTGGTATTGGAATACCGGATTTTTAACATTGCCAGTTTTACTGGATTCTTTACATTGTTGCCATTTAACAACGGCTGCAATGTAAAAAAACGGGTAAAATTGGCAATGTTCAAAATCCAGTATTGGGAGATCCAATACCGGGAATCCCCCGATAGTCCCACCCCTACAAACAACCCCCCAAAGAACTCCCCCCAACCCACCCAGGCAGCTGTGCGGATAATCTCTTTGTGCTTCCTTGGCTGGGTTCCTTCTTTGGCCCCTTTGTTCCTGGCTGCTGGATTGGGGTGTTCTTCTCCCTGCGTTCTGTTTCATTTGGGCCTGGACCAGCTCTGCTCTGCTTGCCTTTGCTTGCACCAGCCTGCCTGTTTGGGCTTGTCTGTCTGCTTTTGTTTTGATATTGGCCTGTTTGGATCTGGTCCTTCTGACCTGCACTTGGATTGTCACCTTTGGTCACTTTTATACCTGACACACTTCCATTTTGGGGAAGGGGGAAGGTGGGTTAGGGTAGGGTCCTGGCTCTCCGCAACCTTTTTGGTTTATTCTTATAAATGTTTGTTTCCCCGATCCTCTTTTAGGTTTAAATTTATTGTATTGTTTTTTAAAATGTTTTTATTGAACGTTTTTATATTGTACGTTGCCCCGAGATGCTGTAGGCATATGAAGTGACTCAGAAATACTTATAATAATAATAATTTTGGCTTATGGGAGTGTCACCATCCTAAACCCCAACCCTGAAAGGTCCTTTTATTTATTTAATTTATTTATTATATATATTTATGAGTCGCCCCATATGCCTACGGCATCCTGGGGTGACGTACAACTAAAAACATTCATAAAACAATTTTAAAATGTAAAAACATAATTAGGGCAGGAGAAAAAATAAAATAAAATAAGGGCAGGGAAAAGCTAAAAACCCTATCCCCCCCCTCCTCAAAGGCCTGGGCGAACAGTCAGGTTTTACAAGCCCACCAGAATGTTAAAAGGCTCCGGGAGGGAATTCCAAAGATGCGGCCCGGCCACCGAGAATGCCCTCTCCATCGTGGCTCCCCGCTTAACACAGGGGACCTCCAGGAAGGCACCCCCGGCCGACCGCAGGAGCCGTTCTGGGGCGCAGAGGGCAAGGTGGTCCCTGAGGTACGAGGGGCCAAGACCGTGAAGGGCCTTATAGATTAACACCAATACCTTGAACCTGGCTCGGCACGCTATTGGCAAACAGTGCAGAGTCCGGAGCACCGGTGTTATGTGCTCCTGACGACCCGCCCCTGTCAGGAGCCGGGCCGCCACATTCTGCACTAGCTGCAGCCTCCGAACCAGGAACAAGGGAAGCCCCACATAGAGCGCATTGCAGTAGTCCAGCCTCAAGGTGACGAAGGCATGGATGAGGGAGGGCAGGTCCGGCCTGACGGACGCAGCCTCCGCACCAGATACAACTGGCGGAAGGCGGCCTTCACCACCACCTCCACCTGTCAATCCAGGTGGAGATCTGAGTCCAGCACCACCCCCAGACTCTGAACCTGCTGAGCTATAGGAGGGTGAACCCCCCCGATCAGGGGGGCCGACACCTCCCTCGCTCTCCCCACCACCATCACCTCCGTCTTATCGGGATTGAGCTTCAGTCTGCTCTGCTGCATCCATTCCGCCACGGCCTCCAGACACTGGGATAGCAACGAGACAGCAGGGTATGGATCAGCTGAAAAAGAGAGGTACAGCTGAGTATCGTCAGCATATTGGTGACATCGCACCCCGAACCCTCTCACGACCTCCCACAAGGGCTGCATATACACATTAAATAATAGTGGAGGCAGAATGGAACCCTGCAGAACGCTGCAGGACAAGGCGCGGGGTCAAGATGTTTCAGCTCCCAACACCACTTTGCCCTTCTGCCTCGTCTGCCTGTCACTCTGTCCCAGCATCCTTTGACTGAACACACGTCTGTTGATGGCTGTGGGCAGGAATAGGCTAGAGATTAAACATGAAGAAGCTTGGATTGAGAAACTTGGTACATTAGGCCCATCAAACAGTTTGAAAATGACCCATGATACATAGACAGTAGGAGATCCCGGAGCAAGCTGCTTACGGAGGCTGTGGAATGTAGACAAGACCGGACAAGTTTCTATCAGGGATGCCTTGGCTCTAGGGTATCCAACCTCCGGGTGGGGGTGGGTGGGTTGTTTAACTACATGACACCAGAGGCCCTTTCCAGTCCCTCAGTTTCATGAGTCTAAGTCGAGCATGGAATTGCACATTCCTTAAGTGCAACCCTCTTGCTCACCTGGATGAATGAGGATTCAGCCCTTAGGCCACGCATGCTGAACAAGCACAGAGTGCACTACACATACTCACCGCACATGCCGGTCCGCAAATATTGCACACATGCACCCAGCTCACGGATCTTGGATCAGGGCCTTAATATTGGGTCAGTCTGTGCTTTGACCTTTTCATTCGTGCCTGAAGAAAAGCTCTGTTTACCTCCAAAACCCTCACCCATTCATCGACAGACGTTGGTCCAATGAAGGAAATCGCCTTAACCATTTTGCCTCCTGATTCTTTTACAAAATCCAGTCAGGAATGGTTCACTGAACTTTTCCAAAACCCTGACACATTCATCGACAGACTTTGGTCCGATTTAGGAAATCGCCTTAACCACTTTGCCTCCTGATTCTTTTACAAAATCCAGTCAGGAATGGTTCACTGAACTTTTCGAAAACAAAACAAAACAAAGCAAAAAACACAATTCCCAGAATAATTTCATGGTTGACAACAGTAGCCGCCAACCCGTTTTATCCTGCATGGTGAGAAGCTCAGTCTCTGAAAACTAGGAGACGTATGAATTAGACAGATGTACAGAACCGCTCCAAAGGGGAAATGGGAATAAAAGCAGTGGAAGCTTACGGGCTCCGGTCCCTCAAACAGGATAAACACATTTTGTTTTGTTACTGTTGACAATTATATAATTACTTGGCAAACACCAAATTTAGAGATGAAAAACAAATTTAAATATACCAAGGTTGAAAAACTCCGCAGGAATGAAAATATTAGGTCACCGCTCATTGCATTTAGCAATGAAGCATTAAGATGCCTCACAACAATCCTAATTATTCTCTAGTGTCCATAAGAATTGTTTTGCTGTTCCCATTTCTAGGTGGTTTTTTTGGGTTTACCAGGAGAACGTTTTACACATAAAAGTTCGGGGAGAAGTTCTCTGCAGAAGCTCAAAGAGCCGGATGTTTAAGATCTGGGTGAGTGATTTAGACTCACAGAAAATTCAGGATGTAACAGCAAACGTGCAGGAGAAATGTGTGTGTAAAAACACCCACTATCTAACTTATGTGAGGGAGGACTAGTCTCAATGCACCTCCGAGTACCAGTTCCCCAGAAATTTCTTAAATACTACACCTTCCCCCTTCATCCCATGAAACCCATCATGGGTGAGGGAGGACCAGCATGTCCCTCGCTGGGACCGGAGCAAGGAATAGGTTAAGCTGAGTCAGGAGGCTGCGTAGGTCACTACGTTGACCAGGGATGTGACCCCAGGCCCCCTGCTCCCTGCTTGTACCTGAGTCCCACATCCCTACCTCTTAAGGAGATGTTTCCCGTTTATCACAACCTATGCCTCTAACTAGATCGTTAAACTCCTGGACCCCTCAGTTTCCAACCCAGTGTGACAAAGTTCTCCTAAAATTGCCCACCTGGCCATAAAGGCCCTCACTGCTGATTGAAGAGGATAAATCACACTGTGGGAAAGACAAAACAACAGAAAGCCCCTTTGCCAATGTGGGTTTTTTTTCTGCAAAAAATTCCTTTCCAGTCCCAGGAAAAGGCAACTTGCTATTTTCACAGTGTGTGCATTGGGTGGGTGGGGATACCCGCAAGAACACATGCCGGCTGGCCGCTGGAGGCGGGGCCGGCTTCTATAAAGGGAGGCAGCTCTCGCACTGTGAGACTGCCTCCTCTGCGCCTTGAGGCCGGTTGCCAGGGCAACCTTGGCCGGGCCCTGCCTTCCCTCCTCCGTGGTGCTCTGGATGGGCGGGGGACGTGCCTTCCTGCGCACGCTCCAAGTGGCTGCATCACACCCTGTCTGCCTGGCTCCTACTCAAAATGAGGGCACGACAAAATGCCCTTTGCTGCCGCTACTGCTGTTTTGTTTAAGCAGGGTTGGCGAAGAGGCTACTGTCAGGGTGAACTAGGCAAGGATTGAAAGGACTTTGCTTGCTGAAAGCACTGTAGAAATGATTCATTATAATAACCCTTACTCTTGCTGTACTCCTGTCCCTTATTATCGCCCATGTTTTAATCCAGTGGAAACAGCTGTCTAGAATCTGGACAGCTGTAAATTAGCAACCCTCTTTTTAACAGTGTGATTTTTCAAGAGAGATTATGGTCCAGACTTCTGAGCAGGGGCATTGCTAGGTTGGAATGGGCGCTGGTGGAGAAGATGGAACGTCTCTCCCGTCCACCCCTCGTAGCAGGTGACGCAGCCACATGTAGGCCCCCATGCAGCTGTACCACCTCTCCCTATTACATCTACGTGCTTGCCTCTGAATGATCAACCGTGCATTACAGTATTTAACAGCAAGCCGGATCCATGTGAAACATTACTCATTTCTTGTAATCCGTGTCACACTGATTAAGCTTTGGTGGGGCCCCCTGACTGGCCCTTTTAATAGCAGGTAATTTTAGTGGTTGGTGTTCGCTGTTGTTAACATGGAAAGGGGGGATTTGTTAAGGGCTGTTAATCTGTAATAGATTTTTTTTTTTTTATGGATGTGAACCACATTGTTGTCAGTCCCCATGATTAAAAATCATGAGTCAGGCCGCAAACTAATCAGATCAAGTTCAAAATCTTGAGAGTTCAAGACCAATAAGAAATACGGGGCTGGTTTTATAGCTTCCTGGGGTTTCAGCCTGTACTTGACACACAGAAATGGGGCTGGGAGGAGGGGTTTCCCCATAGCTGCAATGGCTAGAAAATTAGGACTCATTCACAGGACACCCCTTCCCCCAGGCAAGCTTCCCACAGGTCCCTTAATCTGTAATTGCCTTGTTTCATCAGCAATGCTAGGAATCCTGCTGCTGCTGGCCACTCTGCATTTCAATGGCCCTGTAGCAGGGGTACAGCCATTTCCCATAAGTTTCTGCTGGATCTGGCCCAACATCGCTCAATAGTTCTTCATTGACAGATTCCAGGATCAGCACGCTGGAAAGCTTCTGGTCTGCTGGAGCAGACCCTCCTTCTTTGCCCCTGGCTCACTACAGACTGACTCAATTGATGTTTTTACACACACATTTCTCCTGCATGTTTTGCTGTTACATCCTGAACGTTCTGTGTGTCTAAATCACTTGCCCAGCTCTTAAACATCCAGCTCTTTGAACTTCTGCCACAGAACTTCTACCAGAGCTTTTGTGTGTAAAAAGTTCTCCTGGTAAACGGCTTTGCTCCAGGCAGCGGTGGTCTTTATAAAAAATTATTGACGGCATTAGCTTTTGCCACAGCCCACAAACACAAACTCACAAACAAATCTAACAGTACATTTTACAGACAAATTCGACACATAAAGTTAAGTATGATACAATTTCCAAATTTGACACAAAAATAATAAAATATCGTCTGCAACAATTCAAGTACAGCCCTACAAATGCTCTAGTAGGATTGTTACAGTATTTTCGCACTTAATGTATCATCACCATCAATCAGTCAATCAATCATCAATAAACTTATTTGGCATTAACTTTTGCCACGGCCACACATACAATACAACTTAAAAACCATATTACAGCAGCGTCATTACATTCCTTGGCTTAAACGACAAACGCCAGCATTCACGTATCAGGGTGTGAGATCTCATTACACAATTAAGGGGTAAAGCAGGGCTCAAAATTTTGAGCCTGCCCGATCGTCTTCATAGCACATTGTCTAAAATAATTAATGCTTGGAGCGCACTTGGCGCCTCCAATGTTAGATCAAGTCTGTTGCATCATACTACTCATAGAAACTAAACTGTTGCATCATGTCATGTGAGAACACTGACATAAGACTGTCTACAGACTATTGGGTCATTCCTTTTATTATTTTAACACTGCTGGAGGTCGTCATTAAGAACATTTATGATATTTGCTCAAATAAGTTCCTTGCAGCAGACATAGGAAATTATCTAGTGCCTTCTATCTTAGGCAGCTCAATAACTATTCATCTGCCACTTGCCATTAGGGAAGAAGGTCCAACGAAAAATTTGGACTATATTGCTCTGCTGTCTCCTTAGCCCTAAGTTTGGAGGAAAGTTGGACAAATGTGGCGACAGTATTACAGTCCTCTGCTTTACTGAGGGTCAATATATACCACATTTTATAGACTGGATCATATAGACAGGATCCTTTCCACAAAGTATTGGCAAAATCCAAACTTCTCTTAAGAGTGAATACAAAGGGCATCTAAGAAGGATATGGTCTATGGTTTCTAATTCTTCCATGTCAGGAGGCGGGAAGGAATGGGGTCCAGGGGGCAAGTGGAGGGGTTGGAGTAGGAGAGCAGGGAGGAGATTTCCTCAAGGGAGGTGGGAGGGAAGGAGGACAGGAGAGAGGGGGGTGGAGGAGGGAGAGAGGGGGGAGTGGTAGGGGGAGAGGACTTGGAAGCGATTTCCAGG
>QEPC01008752.1:7227499-7287299 GCA_003113815.1 Sphenodon punctatus | reverse complement strand
AGAGAGGAGTTGAAGGTGGAGATGGCAGAATCGGGGGAGGAGGAGAAGACTGAGGGGAGAAGAGGGGAGAGGGAGGAGGCAAATTCCTGGGGCACAATGGCCTGCAGATCGCGGAAGGGATGGGGAGATGGAGAAGAGGAGGGGGAGCAGTGGGAGAGGTTGAAGGAGGCAAGGAAATGATCAGAGATGGGATGGGGCTTGAAGGAGAGATCGGAGACAGAGCAGTTCCTAGAGAACACGAGAGCAAGAGAGTGACCATCAGTGCGGGTGGGGGAGCTAGTCCAGAGGTGGAGATTAAAGGAGGAGGCTAGGGAGAGGAAGCGGGAGATGCAAGGCTGAGAGGGTGCATCAACATGAATACTGAAGTCGCCAAGGATGAGTGTGGGGATGTTGTCAGAGAGGAATAGGGTGAGCCAGGACGTGAACTCAGAGAGAAAGGAGGAAAGGGAGCCGTGTGTGTGTGTGTGTGTGTGTGTAGATAACTGCAACACGGAGGGGGAGAGGGGAGTAATTCTCATAGCAATTCTCTTCACTCCACTCCCTAAGGGCTCATTCTCAAACACTAGCATTATACACTCACATTCTGAATGTTGTGTGAAATAAATCTCTGCTCATTCTTTCTGAGTTGTCCAACCAGCCCTGAGGATCCGCAGGAGACCGCGCTGCTCCTTTGTGTGCCTGACGACAAGGGGATTGAGCACATGCTCTTCCGAACTCCCTTTATTTGTCTGATGCTGCTTTGGCTCCATGTGAGGGCTTGTTTATACCAACGTGATTGAGCCGACACTGCAGTAAAACCCTTCCTTCCATCCGCTTGCTGTACATCTGGCCTGCCCCAGGGCACAGAATTACATCCCAGTGAGGAGTTATTATTCTAGAGCTCCATTGGCCGAGAGCGTTTGGCCTGGCCGATTGCAGTCTCTTAGTTTGCGCACTAAATTATTTCCCTCTGTGAATTCGTTCCCCTGTCCGTCTGGCTGTATTTTATGCTACAAATTAGATATTGCCAAGCTGGGATGCAGCTTTTAATCCTGGGAGTGAAAAAAATAATAATCTACTAACGGAGACGCAGTCGCTTCAGAATGCCATGCCTGAGACTTGGTAGCACATGGTGGCCTGTCAAGCTAGAGCTCATTACTCTGGATTCAAGAGACCTAGACAAAAATCCAGTTTTCCTGCGGTACAGGAGTGAAAACAGGGTAGTTGGGGAGGAGGGAACTGTCATGACTGTTGGCCCGTAGTATGTCCCCCACCCCCCCATTACTAATGATTTCTATAGCACTTTCAGTGTTCAAAATGCTGTATAATCCTTATGTAGTTAGTTACTTGGGATGGGACTCTCAGTATTGCCGAGAATGGAAAGTACCCGAAATGGCTATTTCGGATGAATCCGATATCCCGGTTCTTTCTCGGTATCGGATTTTTAACATTGTGGTTTTCCTCATTGAAGTCAATGGGGAAAACCGCAATGTTAAAAATCCAATACCGACCGATTCAAGAACCGAAAGAAGAACCGAGAAATGAGAACCGAGAACTGGTATAAACTGATACCGATATTTTACCAAGTGTCCCAGCCCTGGTGGTTACCCTCACAGCAACCTTGGCAGGTCATTATTATTTCCATTTTACAGGTCAGGAACCAAAGCCGAGGGATCTGGATATCTGTGCTGAAATTAACAGAATTAAATTCAACTGAGATAAATGTAAAGTTTAGGGAAGAAAAACCAAATACCTAAGTATAAGATGGGGGACACCTGGCTTAGAGAAGCAGATGTGAAATGGAACTAGGGGCTGTGGTTGGTAACAAACGGAACGCGAGTCAGCAATGGGACACGGTTGCAGAAAAGACTAATGCAATTTTAGGCTGCATTAACACAAAGAAATATTGTTTCCAAGTCAGTAGGAGTAATAAGCCCACTCGATTAGGTACCAGCCAGATCTCCCTTGGAGTCCTGTGCCCAGTTTTAGTTGCCTCATTTCAAAAAGGACATTGACAAACTGGTGCGGGTATTCGGCTGTTACCGAGGACCGTCCAAACACTCGGAGCCAATCCTCTGAAACTTGGAAATACTTGCAATTTTTTTCTTTTTGGTGCAGCCCTAGTTTGGGACTTGAGTAACATATTTGCACTTGCTGCCTGTTTTGACCCTGTTGGAACTCTGGTTGGTGGTCCTGGATCCCGAAGCTTACGCAACCCCTGTATCAAACAGTGCCGGACAACAGAAATCTTCAAATGCCCAAAGGGCTGCTTCCAAGAAGATGGCAACAAACTGTTCTCCGCGGAGTGTGGGACTAGAAATAAAGAATGGGCTTAGGTCAGAGGAAGGGAGATATCAGTTAAATATCAGGGAAAATTTCCTAACAGTAAGAGCTGTGTGACAATGGAAAACGTTGCCTAGAGGAGGCTAGCTGTAGGCTCTCTGTTTCTGAAGGTTTTCAAAAAGGAGTTTGATGGCTATCTGTGGATGTTGTAGTCACCGTGTATCCAAGTGAGGGGCTGGGCTAGACACCCCTCAAGGTCACTTCCAAGTTTATGCTTTTATGAGAATGACTTGTCGAAGGCCACCCAGTTAGTTCATGGCTAAGACAAGATTTGAACCTTGGCATTCCAGGTGAAAGTCCAACACCTTATCTTCTCTGTCTGGCCTCCTCCCTAGCCGTGCTTTGGCCCCTGCCTATCCTTTATGGGATCATAGGCCATATTTTATTTATTTTATACAAAATTTGTATCCTGCAGGAGGCCCATAGGGCAGCCCGGGGTGGGGAACAGCAACAATCCTGTCTCTTATACACATCTAGATGTGTATAAGAGACAGCCCATGCACTGCCCACCCATGTCCCCTGCATGGAGCAACCGGGAAACACCTGAGTTGCTCCATGAGGAGGCATGGGTGGGCGTTGGGTGGGTTGCGGGAGTGTGCGTCCACACACATCGCCTTCAGACGGGTGCCTGGGTCTGAGGGGGATGGGTGGCCCCACGTGGGCGTGTCCTGCCTAAAAACGGCTATAGCGATGCCACCAAACAAAATCCTAGGCCCAGCTTTAACAACTGATTATGCTGACAGGCGTAAACCTCCCGTAGAAATGCTGTATCAGTGGTGGCTCCAGGTGGAGTACTGTGCTCCATTTGGGGCACCCCCTATGGTTAAGGACACAGAAAAGTTGGAGAGGGTGCAGAGGCGAGAAAGAAGGGTTTGGAAGACAAATCCTATGAAGAGAGGTTGAAGGATTTCGTTACATTCAGCTTGGGGAAAAGACTGCGAAGGGGGCAGGGCGAGCATGACAGCAGTCTACAAGTATCTGAAAGACTCCCATAAGAAGATTGAGAACAATTGTTCTCTCTTGCTGTGGAGGGCAGGACAAGCAGCCGTGGGCAGGGCTGTAGCGGAAAGTCGCAGCGGCAGCTATTTCCGCCGGAAACAGAGTTTCCGCAATTAGTGGTACGGCGTGGCAGAGGCTTTCATTCCGCTAGTTTCATTCCGCTACTTCCGCAGTTCTGCTAATTTCATTCCGCTACTTCCACAGGCTTCACAAATAGCAGAAACATGCCATTTTTACTACTTATGTCAGCGCCACAAAATAGCGGAACAGCAGTTTTCCGACAGTTTCCGATAATTCAGCAATTTTTCCGATAGTTTCCGAATTTGCAGCATGCCGGTGGAATTAGCAGAATGTCGGCAGAATAGCTGAGGTGTGGCGCGGGCAATTCCGAAATGGCGGAATGGAATCGCGGCGCAGTTAAAGCTGGTGCCGCTTCAGCCCTAGCTGTGGGCACAAGCCGCAGGAAGATTTAGATCGGACGTTAGGTGAAAATTCCTGACTCTAAGGACAGTCAGGCCATGGAATGGGCGACCCACGGAAGCTGTGGATGCTCCCTCATTGGAGATTTTAAAGAAGAAGCCAGATGATCCAGGCATGCCAAAATCCGCACCAAGCGGCGGTTGGACTTGCTGATTCTCGCGGTCCCTTTCCGCTCTGTGATACTATCGTATAGGCACGAGACTCCTACAAAAATGGCTAGAGAGAAGAACAGGGTTGCTGCCTGCTCCCCCTTGCAGAAGAGAACATTCAACTCTCCGAGCTCTCACCTTTCAGGCAAAGCAGCCAGCGCTGCCTCCGCCTCTCAGCGCCGGGAGAGCCAAACAATAGCACAATGCACCCAAATAAATACCTCATCGGTGCTTGGGTGGAAACAGCCTCACCCCGCCCCCTGGCCCTGCTGAGCAAACAATCAAAACGGAGAGACGCTTGCCTTGCTAGGCCCGTGGCTGGAATACCAATGGCAGAGGCACCGAGAAAAGCAGAGACCAATCACCAAGAAGCTGGGCTGCTGGGGATCTCAGCACCCCAATACTGCACCGAGGCAGCCGGTCTCAAGCTATTTTGCCCCACTCTGCTTTTCAGACCTGCCCCCCCCCCACATATTAAGGCCAGCCTTGGCCCTTCCCACCCCCAACGAGCAAACAAAAGCCATCAGCATCTACCCCCCACCCCCCCACACATGATTATTGTTGTTAAGTATTTCTATAGTGCCAGTTACTTTCAATTTCAGTTCTCATGTACTTCACTTCTAATTTCGGTATCAGTTATTTTGGATCTTTTGCATGGATTTTTGTTTGGGATTTTTAACATTGTGGTTTGACTTCAATGAAGTCAATGGGTATCTGGTTTCATGGAACCCGCCAGTATCTTATATCCGGACAAATTTTGTGGTATCCATCAGTATCTGGACAGATTTCATGGTATCCACCAGTAGCCGATATCTGGTATCCAGATGGATTTCACGACAGCTACCAGTATCCGGTATCTGATACCCACACGAATTTCACAGAATCTGCCAGTATCTGGAAGGATTTAACGGTATCTGCCCGTACCTGGTAGCCAGGCGGATACCGAATAGTATCCAGTAGCAGTCGGTGGTTAATCTGGTTAACCAGTTTACTGATTTACTGCAATAACGTGCATTACTGTGTGCCTGTGCGACCCCTTTTATTGAAAGATCACTTACTGAACTATGGTTTACCGCGTTACTGTTTTTACCACCCATAATGTTTCTTTTAACTCCCTCCATGCCTTCAGACCTGGTTTTAGAGAAGTGACAGTAACATTTATGTGGTGATGCAGTAATATCCGGTAATACCGTAAGCTCTCCTGTAATTGTTATAGTTACTGAATAACTACCAAACTAACCAGAATACCAGATACTAACCACAGATAATTCTTTTTGTTATCCATTTCAACACTACGGACAACCCTACATAGGAGACTGCTTCTTTGTCTAAGAATTGTGTCCTGTAGACTGTTTATAGAAGAGTGTGGTCCTGATCCTGAGAGTGCCCTCAACAGGTGAGTGCCTTCCTCCTACATGCCTACAATGCGGAGTAATGCTGTAAGTGCCATTGACACTTCCGAACAGCGCTGCTCCTTCCCTGAGACTTCAAGGCTAAAAAAGCAGAGGCATTTCAGTGCATTAAATGGACTCAGTTCAGACATTATCTGCTAACTCTGAACTCTGAACTGCTGGCAATTTGTCTGTGGCTTTTACAGTAAAGTGTCCCAGAGGGAAATGGCAGCAGCCTCGAGCCAGCATGAGACTGAGTTTTCATCGCTTCTCCTTCTTGATTAATCTCCCTTTCATGTTTCCAGTCTCTGGCTGGTGTCTGTTTGCTGCTAAGCTCTGCCTTGTCTTGCTCAATCCTTCCCCATCCTTCTCCTCTTGAATTTTTCATGCTCGTCAAAGTGCAGAGGACGCTTGGTGAAATGCCAGCAAGTCAGAGAGCGGACGCTTGGTGTTGGAAGGCAGCCAGAGTGCTTGGGGGCTCACATGCCAGCTGTGGAGGAGGCCCTCAAAAAGAGACAATCAAATCCAGACATCGCAATACGCGGAGATGGTGCTAACGAGTATGCAGGCAAAATGAAGAGGTTGGAGACTAGTCAGTGGCAGTACCACACCCCAACCAGTCATTAGGAACGTAAGAAGCATCATACTGAGTAAGACAATAGCCCATCCAGTCCAGCATTCGTCTCTGACAGTGGCTGCTCACAGTTGTTTCAGAGACATACACAACAGCTCATAATACCAGATACTGGCGGATACCATGAAATCCGCCCAGATACCAGATACTGGTTGATACCATGAAATCCGTCTGGATACCGGACTGGTGGATATTGTGAAATTTGTCCAGATACCGAATACTGGCAGATACCGTGAAATCCATCCGGATACCGGATACTAGCAGCTACCGTGAAATCTGTCCAGATACTGGCGGATACCGTGAAATCCATCTGAATACTGGATACCAGCAGACACTGTGAAATCCGTCCAGATACTGGCAGATATTGTGAAATCCATCCGGATACCGTGAAATCTGTCCAGATACTGGCGGATACCGTGAAATCCATCCGGATACCGGATACTGGCAGATACCGTGAAATCCGTCCAGATACTGGCGGATACCGTGAAATGATACTAGCAGATACCATGAAATCTGTCCAGATACTGGCGGATACCGTGAAATCCATCCCGATACTAGATACTAGCAGACACTGTGAAATCCGTCCAGATACTGGCAGATACCGTGAAATGATACTAGCAGATACCATGAAATCCGTCCAGATACTGGCAGATACCGTGAAATCCATCCGAATACCAGATACCGGATACTGGCAGGTACCATGAAGTCTATCCGGATAACGGATACTGGTGGATACTGTGAAATCCATCCAAATACTCCCAGCTCTCCACAGTCAGGGGTTACACCCCCTGAACCACTTGACTAATAGCCATTGATGGACCTATCCTCTAAGAACTCGTCCAGTCCTTTTTAAAACCCAGTTACATTACTGATCTTATTAAGAGCACCCTTTGGCAACAAGTTTATTGTATGTTGAATGAAAACGTGGCTCCTTTTATTTGCTTTAAATCTGCTGCCAGCTAATTTCACAGAATGTTCCCTAGCACTATGTGAGAAAGTAAATAGCAGCTCCCTAATGACCCCTTCTGCACAACTCATGATTTTGTAAACTTCTATCGTAATCTCCTCTCCGATGATTCTTATCCAAGCTGAAGCATCCTAAGCTATTGTGCCTCTCTTTTTACAGAAGACGTTCCATGCCGTTCAGCATTTTTGCTGTCTTTCTCAGCACCTTTTCCACTGAATTTATGTGCGTAGGGCTGGAGAACACCTTAAGGGTCATGAATCCCATCCCCTTGCACTACGGCAAGAATCACTAGATGAGCATTCCCAGATGCTTTGCCCATGTGACCCCATTTTGAGATTTCAATATAATCGGTGACTCAAGGGAGCAACAAAGACATGGAGAGTATAGGAAGAATCAGTGAAGGTCGCAATCCTATCCAGAGATAGTGCAAACCAATTTCAAGACTCAATTGAATTATGTACACTGCCTCGAGCTGCTGTGAGGCTGGATGGGGCAGGGTAGAAACTATTAATGAAATAAATAAATAAATAAATATAACGCCTACTTTGAGAACCTTTGCGTTCGACCCAAATGATCCCTGACAAATATTTAACCAGTTTGCTGTTAAAAACCGCCAGTGAAGGAGATTCCAAAAATAGAGCTGAATCAGGAATGGCTGTTCTCGACCCACTGGCAGGGACCCGTGTTCACTGCGCTCGTTCCCATTGCCAGCCGTGGGGAGAACGCAGTCAACCCGGGTCCCTGACCATTGGTAAATCCCGACTTTTCAAAAAAGTTGAGGAACGTTGGTCAGTATTTCCGCATTCCGTATCGTTTTTGTGCTTTTGCTGAACTGGAGATTGTGGATGGTGATTTTCCAGCACCTGCCGGCAGTTATGTGGTCATTTACAAAGTTCAAAGACAGTATATAAGTAGCAACCAAAGTAGCAGGAAAAGTATCACCCAACGTACCAGAAGAACTGAAAATTCCAAACAAAGACTTTCCCGGATGGGAACGTACAAATGTGGCAAGGAAATGGTACATTTTTGCATTGCGAGGAAGTTGGCAAACGGTCTTGGTTTCCATTGAATTCACGGCGAATCATCGATTCAGCTCTATCCACAATCTCCCTTGGCAACTTGTTCCACTGCCTGGCTCTTCTTACAGTTAGACTTCCTACAGTAAGGGATGTTCCCTTAAGGGGATGTCTGGCCAGCCTATCTGGGATACACACACTGGCTTGTTATTGCCTGGCCGCTCAGGAGCACCGAACACTCGTTAGTAAGGAAGAGAGCAGTGCAGTGTTTAGCTCTGTTAGATCTTCGCTGGAGTTAGCTCAAGGATCTAAGCTAAAAGGAGGACAGGGTTAATTTTAGGCCTCTCTGCCCTGCCAGCACTCTCTTTCGTGAAGAGCGAGCTGCCTGCCTCTGCCCTGCAGATGTGAAGAAACAGGCAGCAGCAGGAGGTCAAAACCAATTTAGTTTCATTATCATGGAGAGGCTGAACAGTAACGGTCTGGGAACCTTGCTTTTCCAAGGCTTTTATCGGCCTGGCGGCTTCCAAAGAAACCCAGTTCAGAGCAAATTCTCTCCTGGGAGTTAAAGCTACAGGGTGTTTTTATGCGTTAGGTTAGGTTAGTGTTTCATGTTGGAAACATTCCCCTACCGTAATGTGTCTTGAAAGCCCAGGTTCAGTTGCTATGTGGTGGCGACCCACGCGTTCCACATAGCAGGGCCAGGATGGAAAGCAGGCCCACTGGGTGGAGCAAACAGGGGCCTGTAGCTGCTGTGAGGACGAAACAGGGAATAACCAAGCAGAATCATAAGTCCTTGCAGGGTGCAATCCCTCAAGAGCGGGCTGGAGTCTTCCAGCTACCTGTCTCTTTAAGGCAGGAGTGGGGAACCCAAGGAGCCAAATGTATAGGGGTTGCCATATATGCAAGTTGCCGTAGGTGACAATGCAGGCCCGGCAACATGTATTTTTCCGACGTGTCCTGGAAAAATGTGCATCTGTGGCAACCCTACAAATGTGCTCTGCATCTGCATTTTATCTGGACTCTTTCCAGTTCCTGGATCGGACCCCTGGATCCAGTTCCTGCCCCCAAGCGCTGAAAGACTGAGCTCGGCATAAGGGAGCAGAAGTGAGGGCGTGCACACAGAGACAGGGGAGAGATCCACGACCTGGGCCTGAATGCACCCCTGAAGCACCCGCTCCCCCCACAAATTCTATGTGGTCTTGAGAGCTTGTACTAATGTTCAAAGTGGACCCTGGGAAGGGAAAAGGTTGCCTATCTCTGGCGTAGAGGGGCAGCATAGAGGGGGTAGGGGCTGGTGTCGAGGCTTGGGAGGGTAAGGGGAAATGGGCAGCCCCGTAGCCCATGCAAAGAGGGCCTCCCTAGCAAGGAGACTCAGATCCGTTTCCTCCCATCTACTTCAACGGTGCTGGCGCTGGGTGTCCTTTTAGCTTCTACCGCTTGTGATCCTGCCGCCCCAGCTCCCAGCAGCCCCCACTGTTGGCTGCAACTTGGGAGTCTCACTGGTCCCTGCATTAGCCTTGTGTCTGCTTCTTGCCTCCTCTCTCCCTTCATGGAACATAATGTCAGGTCTCAACAGGAACAGGGCTTGAACCCGGGTCCTCAGGGTTCATGGGCAGCCTCCCTGCCTATTTTGCCATTGGAACTGCCAAGTATGCAGCCCAGAGTCGTGACCCTCCAATCCTGGCGGTTACCTCTGACTGGCCGCGCCCCAGTTGACTCCCTATTGGTTACCCGGACTACTTAAGGGACACACAGGAAGCAGGAAGTGATATCGCACGGTTTGTGGCCAGACACGCCAGCCCTCCGGTTCCACTGCTGTCCAGGTATCCCTTCTCCAGTGGTGTTGCCTGCTTGGCTCCAGGCCTTCTGAGCTGAGCTCCCCATGAGCTCAGCCTACAGGCCTTCTGAGCTGAGCTCCCCATGAGCTCAGCCTCCAGGCCTTCTGAGCTGAGCTCCCCATGAGCTCAGCCTCCAGGCCTTCTGAGCTGAGCTCCCCATGAGCTCAGCCTCCAGGCCTTCTGAGCTGAGCTCCCCATGAGCTCAGCCTCCAGGCCTTCTGAGCTGAGCTCCCCATGAGCTCAGCCTCCAGGCCTTCTGAGCTGAGCTCCCTAGGCCATGAGGACCTAGCCTGTGCACCCAGTACCTCTTCCCTGGGGCAGCCCCAGCTAGGCCCTAACACACAGAGATCAGGACCCAAGACTAGGACAGCAACAGGGTAAAGGAGGAGCAGAGGTGGTCGGTGCTAAAATGCGAGCTAGTTAACTCCAAGAATGATCTGCAGAATCCAAGGCCCAGAAATGATGCTTGGAAGCCTAACCCCGGCGCGGTGGTAACCCTACGCATGCTGGTGGCAGCACAGCGCTTTCAAACATCTGCTGGAGCGATGGGCCCAGCTGCAGCAAGTCACAGCTGTGGATCCCAGATCCTAGGAGAGAGACTCTCTGGAGACTGCAGCAATCATGAATAATTCAGAAGGGAAAAATGCAAGTGAGAGAGAGAGAGTGAGTGCTGGGGCAGAGCAAGCCAGCGCAGGGTCCGGAGACAACCATTGAGTTCCCAGAGCCAAGCTCCCTCTCCAAACATCCCTGCAGCTCAACAGCCCTTTTGAAAACAGCAAGGAGCTCTCTCAGCAGAGGGGCAAAGCTGCTAACAGTAGCAGAGTGGCCTAATTAGCAAGGCTAAATTCTGGAGATGGGAGAGTCCTATCAGGCTGGAGGTGGGGGGAGTCCTATCGGGCTGGAGATGGGGGGAGTCCTATCGGGCTGAATTCTGGAGATGGGAGAGTCCTATCGGGCTGGAGATGAGGGAGTCCTATCGGACTGAATTCTGGAGATTGGGGGAGTCCTATCGGGCTGGAGATGGGGGAGTCCTATCGGACTGAATTCTGGAGGTGGGGGGAGTCCTATCGGGCTGGAGATGGGAGAGTCCTATCGGGCTGGAGATGGGAGAGTCCTATCGGGCTGGAGATGGGGGAGTCCTATCGGGCTGGAGATGGGGGAGTCCTATCGGACTGAATTCTGGAGATTGGGGGAGTCCTATCGGGCTGGAGATGGGGGAGTCCTATCGGACTGAATTCTGGAGGTGGGGGGAGTCCTATCGGGCTGGAGATGGGAGAGTCCTATCGGGCTGGAGATGGGAGAGTCCTATCGGGCTGGAGATGGGGGAGTCCTATCGGGCTGGAGATGGGGGAGTCCTATCGGACTGAATTCTGGAGATTGGGGGAGTCCTATCGGGCTGGAGATGGGGGAGTCCTATCGGACTGAATTCTGGAGGTGGGGGGAGTCCTATCGGGCTGGAGATGGGAGAGTCCTATCGGGCTGGAGATGGGGGAGTCCTATCGGGCTGGAGATGGGGGAGTCCTATCGGGCTGGAGATGGGAGAGTCCTATCGGGCTGGAGATGGGGGAGTCCTATCGGGCTGGAGATGGGGGAGTCCTATCGGACTGAATTCTGGGGGGGGTCCTATCGGGCTGGAGATGGGGGAGTCCTATTGGGCTGAATTCTGGAGATGGGGGGAGTCCTATCGGGCTGGAGATGGGGGAGTCCTATTGGGCTGAATTCTGGAGCGGGGCGGGGGGGAGAGGGGAGTCCTATCGGGCTGGTTTTATTTCTTTATTTCTATTTTGTATGTCTTTATATGTTGTCACCTGCCCTGAGCCCTAGGGATAGGCAATGCCATTAATGAAATAAACAACGATTTGTTACAAATGTGATATTTGCATATTTGTTTGGGTATTTCATTTAGGTTATTTCGATCACTTTGGTATTGGATTATTTTTGTTTCGGCATTTCAGTCACTTTGTGACTTCCTTTTGGCCCCCTTTGGCGTGCAATGGCTCGGTGGGCAGTAGCGCTACGTATTGCCGAAATGCAGCCCCAAGATACCAAAGTAACTTCTGTTTGTCTAGGGAAACACTTGGGCGTCTGCTTTGTTGGAACGAATTTGCACCCTTTTGCAAAAACCTCATCCGCAGAACTGGAAGGGACCTCCTGGGTCGTCTAGTCCAATGACCTGCTTGGATGCAGGATTCTTTCTTCTCAACCCCTTACCCTGCCTACCAAATGCTCAGCAACAGTCAATGCACCGCAACGCCGAGGTAGCAGCAACACACATTTGCACAACAGAGTTGCCACCTAGGTATATTTTTCCAGGCCACTTATAAAAAATACATGTTGCAGGCCCTGCAGGCCCTGAAACATGCATTTTTCATAAGGGGGTCTGGGAAAATATACCAAAGTAGCAACTCTACCGCACAACCACTGCCACACTCCAAAAACAGCTCCTACTTGCCACCCTCTCCACACGCACAACCTAGCATGCACACACTCCACACACCACTGCTATTCTCTCTCTCTTTCTCTCTCTCTCTCTCTCTCTCACACACACACATCTCCAACATACACCCACACCCTCCTCGCATACATCCCTACCATCCTCCAATGGACACTTGCCACTGCCTATCTGCCTGCTAGAAAGGAGAAAATATTCTTGTTCTCAGTGGGAAACGTCTCGGCCTCGACAGGATCAGACTTGCTCCCAGTCTGGAGCACAAGCCCCAGCCCTGCTGATCTGCAGGGAGTAGGATGGACCCATCCAGAGTACAAGCCTCAGCCCTGGCTAAGTACGGCCATTTTTAAATGGGCTGCAGGAGGGGTGGGGAAGGGTGTGGGGGTGGCACGTGGGGGACGGTTACACGGGTGCACATCAATCTCCACGCATGGTGCAACCACCATTTTTGCTGGTTACTCCGCGTGTAGGTGATGGGCGGAGAGGAGTGTTGTGCAGGAGCACACATGCACGTACCCTCACCCACCAGTTGCGGTGTTTACACACGACTCCCCCCCATGCGGACAGTCAAGTGGGCATTGTGTGGGAGCGTCTCGTGTAAAAAGAGCCAAAGAAGAGGCCGGAGCCAGGGCTTGAGTTGGAAACAATCCTGTATCTGGCTGGGATTATGTGGGAAGGAATCCTGGACAGGCGGGATCGTGGCGGCTCAGGAGTAGAGCATAAATAGGTCGTTCATTCTGTAACAACATCAGTTAATCCCACTTTACCGTCACCGTGTAACCAATTGACCGTTTTTCCGCATGCCATCATTTCTGGTTTACTTCCAGGCCAATAACAAAGCTGCATCTGAACAAAGTATCCAACAGGAAACCGAATGAAACCGGAAGCCAGAGGGTAAACAGGAAAGAAATTACGGGCAAACGGAACTAGCCAGTAACTGCGGAAGGGATAGAAAGCTGGTAAAGGCTGCAAAGAGGCGATGGGGTAAATCAGGGCAGTCATTTGAGCTACTGAATAACCAACGGATGCCACTCAGTCATGACGGCTGCCGGTGCGGATTGGCTACTGGCGGTAATCCGCCAGTTACCAGTTACCGCGAAGTTAACTTTCGCAGCTCTAGCCAGGATGAGAGGGGGAGGGGGATCAAACCCAGAATCCCGCGCAATCTTTACAATGCCCCACGTACAGCAGGGCAGGGAATCTCGGGCCCAGGGGCCAACTGCAACCCAAGGCTACGTTTTATTTGGCCCATCTCCAGTTCCTGGATCCGGCGCCTCCATCCCATTCCTAACCCCCAAGCACTGAAAGACGGGGCTCAGAGCTGAGGGTTTGTATGCAAGGGCAGGTGTCAGATCCATGATCTGGACCTTCCTCTTTCTGAGCGCGCCCCTTAAGCACTCCGGCCCCCAACATCTATGCAACCCTCTGGGCTTGCACTGATGCTCAGAGTGGTCCCTGGAAGGGGAAAAAGCATCTCCACCCAGTGTACAGCGCGATTAGCGCACGGCACAGCCAGACAGGGCTCCCAGCTTACCTCGCTTTCCTTGCCTCTAAAGCACCTGCCTCAGATGGCGGGGCGGAGGATTAGCGGCAATCTGAAAAGCTCTTTCGTCGCTTCTGAGGAACTTGCATCTTATTCAGCGGGCATCCAAGCCGTTCAACCTGCTTGCGAGCACGAAGGGCCGCAGAACGGCAGGCACTGTCCTCCTGCTTGGCCTCATGGGACCCCAGAAGGACTCGAACTTGGCAGGCAGAACATTTGTGGGGGGGTGGGGGATGTGCTGTTACACTCCTGGGGCATGGAGAGCGGAGAGGAGTTGGAGCCTCTGGGGATACGGCCTGGGGCAGGTTGCTGCTACAACACTGACAGGATAGGAGAAGAAGATGACAAGGAGGAGGAGAGGCAAACCGGGTCGGTGAGACAGGCACCGCCAGTGGGCATTGCTGACAGTCACGCATCAGGATGTGCTTGAAGAGCCATTTTGCAAAACTCAAAATTCCTCCCAAGCCATGTGACCCATTGGGCTGGTGCAGGGACCCAGGTCCATTGCATTTCCCCCCCTTGGTGGCAATGGGGGAAACACAGTGAACATGGGTCCCTGACCATTGGGTGCCAAAGATGCTGGCAACATCCCTCCTTCAGGTACCTTTAGGCCAGAGCAGAGAAACTGTGACGGCCCCCAAGATCCCACCCTGTGGCCCCCGGACTCACAGGACGGACCCTGAAGCGCCGCCCAAGAAGACGATGCAGATCAGAGAACTCCGGCCCCGTCAGCGGTGACTCTGACGTCATCAGGAAGTGCCACTCCACTCCCAGGGTGAGCGCGCCGCAGCTGCTGGCGGAGAGCGGAGCCAGGGACACCGCATGGAGACCTCTCCCTGGGAAGATCAGCAGGGCCAGGACACCCCGGAGAAGGTAGGCCTGAAGGATGCCCGGGACAGGGCACACTACAACCCTGAC
Organism: Sphenodon punctatus; assembly: GCA_003113815.1. Lineage (NCBI taxonomy): Eukaryota > Metazoa > Chordata > Lepidosauria > Sphenodontia > Sphenodontidae > Sphenodon > Sphenodon punctatus. Next base: position 7,272,593 of record QEPC01008752.1, on the reverse strand, counting down.
TGGGGCAGTGAACTGTAAGCAAGGAGTGGGCCCATGACAGACCGTGGGCCCTCCTACTTCTTAGGGCTGAGAACTGGGGGACGGGACTGGAACAGGGAAGGGTAGGATCAGGCAGGAGCCCGAGATGGACGGCCTGTCTGTCAGGGGTCCCGGTGGAGCTTCCTGGTACCCATAAGGTCCTGCCTGAGAGAAAGAGGGTTTCTCTGCCCCATTGGGTCCAGATATGGCAGCCAACCAGGCACATAGATAGGGGGAGGTTGACAGAAATAGGTACGGATATAAGGAGCTGCCTAACCAAGTCAGACCAATGGTTCATCTTAGCTCAGCATTGTCACAACCTAGCACGGCAGCAGGGTTGCAAATCTGGCTCTCCAGGGTCTCTGGCAGAGGCCTCATCCAGGCGTACTACCTGAGACCCTCCAGGATCCCCGGCAGAGGCCTCACCCAGGCACGCTGTTACCAGAGATCTTGAATCAGTGACACCAGGGGTTGAACTTGGGGCCTTATACATGCCAAGCATGCGCTCTACCACCTGAGCCATGGCCCACCCATGTTCTATAACCCCAGTGGGCCAAGTAACCATTCCCAGCTGCGTGGACTGAAGGTAGCCATCTAGGGCAAGACCAAGCAGGACTGGAACCCACAAATTTCAGTGACCCAGTTGAGCACCTTGACCCCACTGGGTAATAATAACCACAGCCACAGATGGTATAAGTTCACCAAGTCGGTTCCTGCCCATGCTCACATGCTCCCCGGACTGACTCACTCACCCAGCTGCTCCCACTCCGCTTTTCTGAGTGGGGGATTGAGGGGTGAAGAGGCATCTCCTGGTGCGCCAAGCCCTGGCTTCCAGCTGGAAAAACAGTGAATGCCCAGCGCACCACAGTCTCCACAGCAGGGTGGTCTGGTGATGGGCTGCGTGTGTGCAGATTGCTATCCTGACATCCTGGAAAGTCCACTGTCGGGACAGATTTTTATTATTATTATTTTTGGCATCCAGGCACCCGAACTTGGGGCACCGTCTGGAGGCAGAGCTGCACTCCGTCTAGGCGGCGGACAGCCGCTGCAGCTCCACTCTTGGCCAAGGGTTGCCCTGGGCAATGCCGTAGAGCTACAGCCGGCAGTCTAGGGTGCCGGGCGCTCCGCTCGCAGCTCTATGGTGTGTGTGTGTAGGAGGGAGTGGACACCACGTGGGTGGACAGCGGCAGCTGTTGGGCCAGTGTAAACCTGGCACCGGTGGGGCTGGCCACCCCCTGGGCAGGTTCCCCCGCGTCTGTCGAAAGGCACCCAATATGTTTATCACTACAACTGGAAACAAGGGCTTGACTATGATCGGGACAGGTGCTGTGGTTGCACCGGGGCCTTATGTTCCCTGCTGCTGGGAGAGGGGAATATCCATCTTCTCCACCAGGGCCCATTCCAACCTAGCCGTGCCCTCTAGCTGCTGGTAACGCCTGAAGCAGCCAAAGCCAACAAAGAAAGGAATTTGACGACAAATCTGGATGTTCATTTGCGGGAACAAATAGGCAAATGATCTTGGTGGCTCCAAAAGAGCCTGCGCATTTCAGCCCTATGCGACGCCCTCGCACCGCGCACGTAACCCAGCAAACCCTGACGAGCGAGGCCTAGCCAGACACCTCCAAAATATACGGGCTTGGGGAGCCTCTGCCAATCTCCGCCAAAGCGTTCCCTTTGTCTAAAGAGGTAAACTCACTGCATGTAAACACTTTAAAAATAGCCTCCCATAAAGCTCAGCCGATAATGGCCAGGAGTCAAATCGATGTTCTTAGCTCAGCCAATTTTGTCATCTTTTCGCCGGTTTATTGCCTCACTTCATCTCTAGGCTCAGGACATTTTTCTTCTCCCCCAGCTGGCTCGCTTCGCCGTCCACCATGTGACCCTTGCCGTCGCCGCACAGCGCCTCTGCCGCCTGCGATTCATTCACAATCACCGCCGCGCTCCAGAGGTTCTTTCATCTCAAATTGCTTTGCACACGTTGGTTCGTTAACACTCGCCAACTTCCCAGGAGGCAGGGAGAGAAATATTAGCCTCATTTTCCTGATGAGCATGCATCGTTGTTTCGTCAAGGAGCTGGGTGGGACAGGAGCAGCAGCCGGGGGGAAGAGATCAGGACTTGATGCCCACAGGTCTAGAAATGAGGCTCTCAGGGCTTCTTGGACGGAGCCATTATTTTGGAGCTACCCATGTTGTTCCGTCACAGGAGGAGCTTGGCACCACTGAAGATTTGCTGTCTTTTAGGGGCTTCCTGGGTCCTGGTCAGGAGCGTAGATAGATTGAGCCCCCTCATCCTGCCCCAACACCCCCTCCCCACACAAGCTGCATGCAAATTCCTCATGCGTTGTGAGCACCCACTGCACCTACGGAAGTTACGCCCCCCCCCCGGTCCTGATTGGCTTGCACAGCCCTGCCCCTGATTGGCTGAGCGCCCTATATATACTTCCTGGGTCGCATTACAGCTTCCTGTTGTAATGCTTCAGTCCTGGGCAGAAACTCAGTCCGTTCATAGCTAACACTGCCATGTGGGACTGATTCTTCTGCCAGACCCACAGACCTGACCTTACTTCCGGCTTACCCCTCTGGACTTGGTTACATAAACACCCAGCGGTTGGTCTCTCCCAGAGCCAGCCCCTTGGTGTCACGGCCTGGAGGCTGGGGTCCTGGCAAATCCCAGTAGACGAGAGCCCTTTCCTCATATGACCTGTATTCTAGACCCTTGATCATCATCATTGCTTTTCTCTGAATCCTTTCTAGTTTGACAACATTCTTCTTGAAAGAAGGATCCCCCCCAAAATGAACAGAGGACTCCAAGAGAAGTCAGACCAAGGCTGAGTATAAGGGTGCTGTAAGGCTGAGTATAAGGGTGCTGTAACTTCCCAAGCTGAATACGCTGCTTCTATTAATACAACTAAAAAATAGCGTTAGCCCTTTCTGCTGCAGCATCACATGACTGACTCAAGTTCAGTTTGTGATCCACTATGACCCTCAAATCCTTTTCAGCAATACTGCTGCCTAGCCAACTATCTCTCCTATCTTATATTGTGTATTTGGCATTTCATTCCTACATGCAATATGTTGTACTCCCCGTTGTGGAAATGGAGGGTTCTTGTGATCTGCATTAGAGCATTCTGACTCTTAGATTTAGCACTCTGCTTGGGTTGCAGTGGCTATACTTGGCATTAGCTTCAAAAATGATGGTATAAAAAGAGGGGGAGAATAACTCAATGGACAGGAGATTCGTTCATTGCTCCCCCTAAGCCAGTCTGTGCACATGATTCAGCAAGTGGGGTTTGCAGTACTAAAAGGGATAAGAGTGAGGATTTTCCTGTTGTAAAAAGTCTTTTATATGTTAATGAATATGTCCCACTGAAGAAGGGGCTTATGCCCTGAAACGCGTTTGGAATCGTTTTTACTGTTTTGGGGATTGTTCTTATACACATCTAGATGTGTATAAGAGACAGCGCTACGGGTGCCCTGCAACATGTGTAATAAAATGTAACCCCCATTTTATCAGTGTTCGAGCCTCTGTGTGAAAAGGGCCATAGTCAAGTTGGCCAGGGGATGAGACCTCTAACTGAGGCCGTTTTACACAGATGCCCCGCCCCCCGCTGGGCGGGTGTGTGTGGCATCTGTGCACATGCTGCGGCGGTGGGGGGGTGTTCATCCATGCGAACAGCGTGGGCGGTGGGTGTGTGCAAGCTCCCGACACACACCCATCCCCCACCTAGGGAGCCATCCGGCAAACCGGAGGAGGTTCTGTGGGTTCCGTGAGTGGAGGTGGGTGTGCGCCCATGGGAACGGGCACACCCCCACCCACCACTGCCCGTGTAAGTAGGCAGTAAGTACTAGCAGGGAAGGGATTGCTCTATTGTGACAAGTTGTGACCGTCTCTGAAGCAGCTGATGCTGCCACTGTCAGAGACCGGAGACTGGGCTGGGTGGAACTCTGGTCTGATGCAGTGGGGCCCTTCTTATATTCTTGAATGGAAGCTAAGATGCTCATATTTTCTCATAACCCAGCGAGCTGGAGCTGGAAGAGAAACAGCGATAATCAAATCCCCCAACCTTGCTGCAGTTGGCCCAGATGTTATGGTGTAAAAAACCCTGCTAGAAAGCGGCAGTAACAATTATTATTGTCCTGACATTTGAGACTCCTCACAAGGGATTATTCCTTTGGCCTAATATTCCCTGTCTGCAACAAACAAAATTCTCCCTTGATGTCTCATTTTTCGGCTCCCAGAGACAGACCGGAGAGCTCAGGCATCGGGGGTAATATCCAGTTGAATTAAAAAAAAAAAAAAAACCAGATTCCAAAAGGCCACATTGATTCCAATCAGATCAATTTCAAGTCTCTAAATAACCAGTCCAAGCCCTGCCAGATGCCCTTGTCCTTCTGCATAATAAAGCTCCCAAATTAAATGTTTAATTCAGGCCTACAAAACTGCTGGGAGGGGAGACTGCAGTGATGAGTTAGAGGGCCTTGGAGCAAGAGAGGCATGTCTGAGACTGGATTTGCATATATTTCCAAAGAGATATTAAACATCGCGAGTCTGGTTTCAGTATCTTTCAAGGCACAGAGGGCTGCTAGGGTTCAAGTCAAGGATGACTCTCTTTTTCCACGCAGCAAATCTAATTGGATTCTCTTGCTGGAAAGAAAGGATCCAATCCTGGGGTAATTCTGTTCACAAGGGTGTTTGGCCGTGGGGGTTAGGATAGGGGGTGACTTAGGAGGGGTGTGTGTGTGNGTGTGGGGGGGGGGTTGACGTGGAGAGGGGTTGGGAAGGATGACGTGGGGTTATGGGGTGTTTTATGTTTTGTTTTTCTGGGTTTTGTTTTTATACCCTGTTTATTTCAATATGGTAAGCAGCCACTCTGAGCTGCCTTTGGCAGGAAGGGCTTGGTGAGAAGTCTAAATATAAGAAAATTTTAAAAATAATTTGTTAAAAAGAAGAAAAAAAAAAGGTGCTAAGGTTCAGTCGTGCCCTGGAAGTCCCACCCCTTGATCCCAGAAGCATGGGGTGTGTGTGTGATCCAGAGGGTCAGGGTCCCCTCTACCAGCGTCCTCTGCTCAGGGTCAGAACAGGAATGATAAACAATAGAAGCGCTTCTGTTCCCTTTATGCACTTGGAATGCTGGATTGTGTGCGCGCAATAGGGGTCAGAGTTTATTTGTAGAGGGGTGGGGCTTACTGGCCAAGGAGGCGGGGCTTGTCCCTCGTTGGCTGCTCAGAACACTGGCAGGTATGCAGTGGTAACCCTACACATGGAGTATGCTCACCTATTCCTCTAGAGACCCAGGTTCAAATCCCTGCTCACACACAAATATCTTCGGTGACCTTGTAGACGAAAGTTGCTTAGCTGTTCCGGACCTTAATTCCCCTCTAGCAAAACCTGGAGTTATCTGTCCTGCTCTGACTCACCAGAGTGCCGTGAGGTGCTCAGATGCTGCGGTAACATAGGTTTACGCCAGTGTCTTAGGAAGTTAGGAAGGACTTTGAAATCTGTTGTAAAGGAAACTTGTTGGTGATTTTAAACCTGGCTCTCTAGGGCGAAATTCTGCTCTGTCAAGCTGCGACCAGCAGGGTTGTAATAAATAAGAACAATAATGGGAATGGTTACGTTACAAATCGGGGGGAAAGAAACTGGGCTGCGAAAAGCATAATGCCTATTGTTCGTTGGGATCGCACAACGGGGTGTTGTGAGCATGCTGCAGGAATGGGAAATTGTCTCTATTGTAAAACCAAGGCGCCTTCGGAAAACAACACAGCTTGGTACCTCTGAAATACCAAGGGAGACAATAACATCAAAAATGACTAACGGTTTGATCTCAATCAGACCCGTAACGTACCCCCCGCGCCCCGCACGCACACACCTTCCCACGGTTAAAATAACAGTAATAACATCATCTAGTTCAAAGTCGGGGAACATTTCCCCTCCTGCTGGTCCGCATTCCCTGGGACGGATAGGAGTTGAGGGCAGAGGCTGCTTAAGAGGTCGTCTCAGGACGGAGGAAGGACGGGGATCATGGCGCATGCCCTCGTCTCTGCCCCCTTGCTCGGAGCTCACTCTTTCAGTGCTCGGGGAGCAGAGAGGGCAGGAGGACCAGAAAGCCGATTCGTTGGTACCCCCAGAGGACAGGAACATCCCATGCGCCACGCTGCAGGTCCCAGACCACCACTTGAGCTCAAGTGTGGATGGGGAAGGACACAATATTGCCCAGATAATTAACTCAGGCGGGTCCTCTTTACAATACCTAGGAGAAGGATCTGGCTCACTGGACTGATCTTACCACAACCTTGAAACACCCCTCCCTGAACACATTGACTCTGCTCCCTCCTCCTAAAAACCCACCGCTTTTGTCTGGCTTTCCTTAGCATCTCACCCCCACAGACCGGTCACTGAAGCTCCCGCTACTCTCCTTTCATTCAGAGCCCCCATCTCCCCTGTCCCTAAGTCAGGCACGTGCACGTGCAACTTCCGACATCCACGGACATCTCCCTCGCTCCCCCTTGTCTCCCTTCCCTTGCCTGCCCCTTTTTAAATGGGTGGGGGAGATGGGTGTGTGGCCGCGGCGGGTGTGCGTCCATTTCCACGGCTGCACACCCATGTCCACCCACGGAGCATCGGGCATTGGAGCCCATTGCTCCGTGGGTGGGTGATGGGAGGAGGTGGGTGTAGTGCAGGAGCGCACACACATTCACACCGGTGTCTCCACCCATCTCCACGCAGCAAAACTAAAAGGGCCTCTCTCTTATGCCATTTTCCTCCACCCAACCACTATACATGTTGCAGGGTCTCTGCAGTGTTGCCCTATGGGTGCCCTGTAACATGTATAGTGGGTGGAGAGTGTCTTGTGTGAAAACACCATTAGACTGTAAGCCCCTTGGGGCAGGGACCTATCTCTTTATGATTGCTCAGTGCCAGGTAAGTTGCTGGCACTATATAATAACTGAACTCTATCACAGCCCAGTTCAGAGACAGAGCCTTCCTCGAAAACCAGGAGCAGCTTCCTGGCACTCTGCGAAAACTTGGATCTGAGATTCGTCTCTTTCCTCACGGCAAGAGGCAGTTCTCTGAGCCCTCAGCTTCCCGCCTCCGGATCTCTAGCAAGGTCTCCGAATAAATACATTGAATTACCCTGACTCCCCAGGCCAGCCGGCAGCCCGTCAAGCCAGCAGCTTCTCATCGCAATTTTAAATTCTGGTTCTAAAAAAAATAATCACATTTAACGACACGATTCCCATTTCTCGTATCGATTTCGTTCTTCCCCCCCCCCCCCCCCGTGCACGGAGATGGAGGGACCAGGAGGCGTCAATGCATCGCGCTGCTGTTTTCATTACAGCCCACGACTGCCTGGGATATTGCAGAGTTCTCCAGGCAGAGCACTTCTTAGCACAGGCCTCAAAGGGGCTAGGGTGCTGCTTCTCCAGAGTGGGGGAACGTGGAAATATTATTTATTTATTTATTTAATCTTGATACACACACACACACACACACACACACACACACACACCACTTCAGGCAGCTCGGGGCGGCTAACAATATAAAATCATAAATATATTATAAAACACAATTTCTAAAACATAAATAAGATAACCTGGCTGCCCAGGAGAAGTTCCTGCTTTGACTGCAGGAAGAGAGCGACTAGGAAGGAAGTGACACTGAAATCAGCAGCAAGGAGAAAATCGCTGGCTCCTGAGGTAGCAACTGTACTGCCTGACTCTGCTGCTCTAGTCCTGGGCCCCCATCTCCTCCCAAGGAAGCGAGGAGATCAGAAATGGGAACCAGTGTAGGGTTGCCATGTATGTACATTTTTCCAGGACACTTATGCAAAATACATGTGGCAGGCCTTGCAACATGTATTTTTCTGTAAGCATCCTGCAAAAATGTGTATTTATGGCAACCCTAAACCGCTGTGACTCCCTGGCGGGCAGCAGCAGCGGGGGTTACAGCGGGGAATGGAGAGGTGAGGGCAGGCGTGGTGGGGAGTTGTGTGTGTGGAGCATGCATGTGGAGGGAGGGCTGCAACCTCCCTCCGGGAGGAAACCGGACTATGAGACTGTCATGCTCCTTTCCGATGTAACCCCGCCCCCTTATGAAGCATCACGATGTCATGATGCTCCACAGGGGGTGGGCCCATGTCAGAAAAGGGGAGGGGCAAAGGCGCTGTCATTCCCCTTTCTAATGTAGCCCCACCCTTGCAGAATGTTGCAACAGCATGGCGCTCCATCAGGGCAGGACTGCCTTGGGAAAGGAGTGGGAAAATTCCACTGGCCCATCCCCTTTCGGATGTGGCTGTCCCTTGCCGACCTCCCCCTGACTTTCGTCATGGGCACCCCTGACTTTATTTGGAGCCTGGAGACTCTGGGTCAAAACCTGGAGTTTCTAGGTGAAATACAGAGCGGTAGCAACCCAGTGTGTGGGGGAGGAGAGTAGGCTTGGGGTGTGGTGTTGGGCGTGTGTGTGTTGTATCCGAGGTGGTAAAAATGGAGGTGCTCCAATTTCCAAGCAGCAGCCATGCGACATGTGAGGAGTGTGTGGAGACAGAGGCAAAACGAATATCAGCAATGATTTCACACGCTTCGAATCAGGATCGATGAAGTGAATACAAAACCGTTATATGCCTGGGCTTGGTTTGGATATTTCGTTTGAGTAGTATGACCTGTTGGATACTTCCCCGAAGTGACCGAGAATGGCCACTGATGGAGGCAGGATGCTAAGTTTGATGGACCATCGGTTTGACTGGAAGATGGAGGGCGTGGGCTAAGACCGCTTTCTCATGTGCGGCGTTAATATGCTCCTGTTGGCACCGCGGGGGAGTCCGGTACTCAAAAGACAGAAATGTTGATCTTTGCCTTCAAACATGTGCCCCTGCCAGATTGGCATGATTTCAGGCAAAGAGCCGCATTTCCGCCCTTCTCGCGAGACAGAAGCTGCGTGTCCTCTCAGTCCCGGACTTCCCCCTGGTGCCAACAGGGGCATATTTACGCATGTGAGAAAACGGTGTCTAGGGACCTATTACTTGACTGGAGGAGTGTGTCCTAATCGATGTGAGAGAGTCCTAAGGACACAGGTTCAAGGCCTGGTTCCTCATACAGGGATATATGCCTCACTGTGATACCAGGATCCAAAATCTATAGAAATGGCAGAGTTCATTGTACTGGAGGTGGAGTAGCCCTGTATATTAAAGACAGCATTTATAGGAGACTGTTATATTGTGGGAATAATCGGGTGAGTTTGGGGGGATGGCCACCGACCTTATGAGAGAGGTGGACGTTACCAGCTGGGTGGGTATTTTGGGTGAGGAAGGAACAAACCCAGGTGAGAGACAGGGGAGCGGGGGGTGGGGAGTGAATGTCTTGTTTATTATTGAAACTGTAATTTGTATTTTGGGAACAGTTGGGGGAGATTTTGGAGATAATAATAATAATCATCTTTTTTTATATAGCACCCCCTGCCATGGCATTCAGAGCGCTTTAGAGGTAACTAACAAACACAACTTTTAATCTTCACAACAACCCCATGAGGTAGGTTAAACTGAGAGAATACTGTGGCCGTTTTCACATGGATGCCCACCCCCCCCCGTGTGTGAGTGGTAGGTACCTGTGTGAATGCTGCGGCAGGTGCACCCGTGGGAACACTGCAGGCAGTGGATGGGGCTGTATACACACTCCCACGCTCCATAGTCGGGAGGGGGACACTAGTCATCAAACAGATCGTTATCAGTTTGACAGGTCACGTGGGGTCCTACGTCAGTGGAAGTCCCGCCCTCCTGGGGGCCGTGAGTCCTGCCTTGGGATGGAAGTGACGTGGGTAAATCCATCTCCACCCATCACCAAACGCACCAACACTCTGTGCGTGGAGATCCGTGGGAACACCCCCACACACACACACCCATGCCCTTGTGAAACGGGCCTGTGACCGACCCCAAGGTCAGTCAGTGAGTTTCTGGCTAAGGTGAGACTTGAACCAGGGTCCCCCCATTCCCGCTACCGCCCGGTCCACGTACCACACACTTAGCCGTTACACCACGCCGGCTCTGTGTGACCATGACCATGTCGTGACCATGCTGGATGGGTGGTTGTGGTGGTGCGGAGACTCCCCCCGAGTGAGAGATGAGAGGGGTGACCGTTGTGTGGTTGTTGGTTGTGCTAAGTTGCTTTTGCCTGTTGTGACCCGCTTGGAGCTTTTGAGCTAGGGTGGGCTATACATTAAAATAACGGTCGCTTGCAGAGGACTCCGCCGAGAAGAAAGTTTTCAGAGTGGGTGGGGTTGGATTCCTTCCTGGCAAGGTTGCTGCCACTGGGGGGATGGGGGAGGCTGGGAGCTGAAGCCTTGTCCCCACCTTGGAGACCCCACCCCCTTGCCCTCAAGGGGCCCCATAAGTGGGGCATGGCTCCAAACCCACCACCACTGGTCACAACATCCAACACCTGCTGGTCACACAGATTGTTTGTTCCTGAACTAGCCTTCCCCCTGTGTTTGTGTGAATGCCTGCAAAGCGGGTTACTTACCCCAGGTGCAGCCCATGCATGTGAACAAGGCCTTTCAGGCGGGCATGAACAACAGCAGGGGGAAGCTACGTGTCCAGCTTTGTTGCAGCAGCAGGAAGCAGCCAGGTGCCCTGTCTCCCAAGCTAAGCTTCCCCAGGCCCTGAGAGAAAAAAACCAAACAGCTCATCCGCTGTTCGATCCAGATGAAAATCAGCTCATGCTCCAATTCCCTCCCTCAGCTTTGTCAGTGTGTGGGGGTCCGCAAGGCCCCGGCCTGTAACTTGGGCCGAGCTCTCTCAGCAGCAGGACAGAGGCTGAGGGAAGGCGCCGCGGTACTTCGGCACTTTTGCAAAGCTTTTGTCTTCCAGGTTCACAAAATCTAGCTGGATTGTTTCTCCCTACAGGCTAAAACCACGCTGCGCCCCACCGTTCCTACAGGTAGATTCAAGCAGGGACGGCAGGCCGGCCCAGCGAACCAAACTCACCACCGCCCCAAAGTCGGTTTTCCCTTTGGCCCCAGCAGCCAGAGACGTGACTTTTTATAAATGAACCACGACCGAAATTCTAGAGAGCAAGAGATTGACTCGGGGGCAACACCGGCTCGCTGTACCGTACCGGCTCCTTGCCTAAAAGAAAGGGGGTTATTTTTAAATACGGAGACGGAAAGGAGAGGAGCAGGGAAAAAGCGACGGGGGAAGGAGAGTTGTTCTAATTTCAACGTCCATGCAAAACTCAACTGGACAAACCCCTGGGAGCCGCACTTGGGCCATTTTCTAACAGCACCCCCCGAACACACACACACACAAGGAGAGAAACTCAACGTAGAGCTGCTGGAGGAAGGGGAGGCAGAGTGATCAGTCATCTGTGAGGGAAGGGAAGGCTTGCTTCTCCTCCGAGCTAAATTGTGTAAGATTCTGGTTAAGGAACCCTCCTCTGCTTTGTTGTGCTGCTGGGTGGGAGTAGGGCTGCCGTAGAGGCTCATTTCCCCAGGACACGTATGAAAAATACATGCTGGCCCTAAGGCGCCAAGGCAGGGCCCTGCAACATGTATTTTTCATACATGTCCTGGGGAAACGGGCACATATGGCAGCCCTACCTGGGAGCGTGGCAGCTCCTTGGAGGCGAAGAGAGCAAGAGAGGCCTGGAGTTGAGAGGGAGCAAGTGTGGGGACAGGAGGCCGAGGGGATTAGCGGGAAGGGAGAAGGAGGGGGTGGGAATAGCAGGAGGGAGAGGAGATGGAAGTGGAAGGGGGCAGGGGCAGAAGGGTTTGAGAGAGGAGGAGGGAAGGGAAGAGAGAGAAGGGGAAGAGGAGGGAGAAGAGGATGACTCTGTTGCATCCTGTTTGCCTCATGAGACACAAAACACGTCCGAGGTAGAGAAGTCTTCCAGATGCCCAGCTGTTCCCTGCACACGTACACACAAATATGTGTTGTGCCCCCCCACAGATGTAAACACTGCCCCATACCCCCACAAAGACACCCCCCCTACACATACAAACACTCCTCACGCACCACACACACATACAAACCCTACACAGCTAACACCTCCCCACGCATGCAGACAACCCCCCCACACAAATACACTGTGTACACATATAAATACAAACCTCACACACAAATACACAAACAAATGCACACAGACAGACAGATCCCATGCAGCTAAAAACCCCTAACCACACAAAGACTCACCCCATCACAGACAAACACTTCCTCCAACCCCCCCAAATTCACACACCACCTACACATATAAACACAAACTCCAGATAGGTAACACCTCACACACAGACACAAACCCTTACACATACAAGCACACTCCCCCAAACACATACATACGCCCCCCCCCATACATGTACAAACCCCAAACAAATAACATCCCCTCACAAACACACATCCATACATTTCACACACATGTATCTCCACCCTATCACAGTATACATAGTGTGGCCATCGAGGCAAATTTTGAGAGGGCACTTATGAGAAATACAGGTTCCACGGCTGCAGTGGCACCAATGCAGCCCTGGAACCTGAATTTCTCATAAGTGCCCTCTAAAAATTTGCATTGATGGCCACCTTAAATACACACCTCCTACATTTCCCCCCAGATATATCCATACAAATACACCCCCCTGCACACACCTATGAACACCTCCAGTAAATTCACACGCCACTCCCTCCACAAATACACTTACAATAGATTCACGTACGCGCACACACACACACACACACACACACACACACACGTACCAACACAACCCCTTTGCACACATTCACACCCACCACAAAACCTCCCTTCCCCCAACAGATACTTCATTCATACACCTTGCTGGAGGATTTTGAATAGTCCCAGGAAGGCTTTACCAAAACAATAAATACGCCAGCAACAAAAGAGATCTGTAATAACTTCCTGAGGCCGGCTGACCTACCAAGCAGGATAGGAGCCTTGGCATGGGGACACTTTTCTAAGTCACTGGTCAACTTTGACAGCCCAGTTTGATGCACACCGCTTCACAACCACACCAAGGGGGAGGGGGGGGGATGCACTCATGGGGGAGTGGGAGTACCATGCTGAAAAGGTGTTTTTTTGTGTGGGTGGGGGAGTAACACAGATTTTGACAAGCCAACCCAGTGGTGAAGTCTGAGGGGCTCACAGAGGGGGCTTGAGAAAGATGAAAGGGATTCATCCCCCCCCCCAATGACATAGGTACCCCGTGCTATGGCATATGGGGTGTGCGCTGCCCACCTACACGCCTGTGAGAATCACACAGATGGGATTGCTGATGCCCAGCCGCCCCCATGCGTAGTACTCCTCTAGGGCAGCACAGATGGGCACGCTTCAGCTGCCAAACCCTCCTCTTTAGCTGCCCCAAACCCCCTTGTTTCCCTTCATCAGCACCGGGCATCACGCAGGACCTGTAGGGTCTTAGCTTCCCAGCTTCCAATCCCCCCCCCCCTCCTTGTGCCATTCACACCGAAACCGTTATTTCTGAATGGAGAGGCTGTGCTCACCCACCTTCGCTCCTGCTCCACTGGGCTCTCCATCCTTCCTGGACGGCTGGGATCTGGGGGTGGCTGCTGGGCTGGGTCCCCTCAGTGGAGCTGGGGGAGCCACTGGGGCAGCACCCTCTGGGCTGGAGCAGCGCACATCACTGAGCAGGCAGGGAATGGACAAGAGGCTGCTGCTTCTCTCTCGCCTCCAGGCTACTTCTCCTCCCTATGTCAGGGCAGCTGGGCTCAGCATCTCTCTGGCAGCTCCCCCCCCTTACCCTTAGCTCCCCATCCTGCCCAGAGAGAGCGAGCCAGGAGCCTTTGGGAGACTGGATCTGCTAGAGGCAGCTCGCCCCTCGCAACCTTCACTTCATTGCTAGTGCTGCTGCAAGCCAGAACTTCTAAGGAGACGTAAGGGATCCTCTCAAAACTACCCAGCTAGCTCCTGGGTGAGCAAAGGTGGGGGAAGAGGCACCTGGCAGCAGCAGAATGGAAAAGGAGTCGGCAGTCCAAAGGGGGTGGGAGATGGAGAGGCATCCTGTTAAGGGGGCAAAATTAAAGACAAGGTTGCCCCCTGCCCCACAAACAGTGCCAACCAAGTAACACATAGAGGGGGAAATAGTTCGAATGCTGCATACATTACACAGATTGGGAGCTTGGGTAGGGATTTTAAATGGGTGTGTGTGTGTACTATCTATCTATCTATCTATCTATAAAAGTATAAATATTTATATATATGTAAGTATATAAGTATAGAACCCTCTCAAAATTCACCACTGATCTGGTTTATAAAAATCCGTGTTACTACTCCCTCCCAGGGCTGGCCCAAGGGTTTGAGGGGCCATGTGCCAAGTCTTGCTGCGGGGGCCCCAACGGCCGGCGGAACCTTATGGCTGCACTGAAATGTATAGCTTCCTTGCACGTTCGTTTTCAATCGTGTGCGCCTGCCTAACACGCATCCCCACTCACCCCCCCCACTCGTCCCCATGCACGGAGCAACCGGGGGAAACCGTGGTTACTATGTGCGTGTGGATGAGTGGTGGGTGAGTGGGGATGCGTGTGCAGCCGTGTGCATGACCCACCGATGCACTGGCGCACCCACGGACCCCCCCCTCCCACTTGGCGGAGCCATGTAAAAATAGCATGTGAGGAGCCGCTCGAAGAAGAACAGAAGGTTGCTGCCTTGTAAACAAAGTTCTTTGAGATGGCTCCCCAACATTCTCACAGCACCCACCCTTCCAGCCTTGCATGGAATTTTTTCCTTCCCTCCCTCCCACCTTCCTGAACATTTTAGTCTTGGTGCTACCTCTGCCCCATTGTTACGCCCCCCACTCCCCCCCCACTCCTGCCCTTTGGTGCGTTGACAAGAAGCAGGGTGCACCACAGTAGGCTTGGGAAGCTGACCGGGGACTTAGAGTATATATGTCAGGGACACGGGTTTGAACCAACATGAGCCCCTGATATTTGTGCCTGGTGCTGTATATAAGAGGCAGCCCCCACCCCCCCAAATGGAGCGGGGGAAGGGGAGCGTGGCCGAAGGGCAGTGGCAGACAGCGAGTGACGGGTGCATTCATGAAATTGAGATGGGAGTTAATGGTTGTGAAGCCCTTGGAAACACTGTTAGATTATTAAGAATAAGGCCGTGATGCACCAGCCTCTTCCTCTGGAGTGGGCCCGCCCGGCGGGCTTCAAGGGGGCTACTCTGGAGTAAGAGGCTGATGGATCACGGCCCAAGTGACTAGGGTGGGCAAAGTTCCCGCGCCCGAGAGAAAAACCCAAATGTTCATATCGACGAGAGCCGCCAGGGACTTGACACTGACATTTTGACAGTTTTCAACTATCCCTAAAAGGTGCCATAAAAATTAAAATTAAAAAAAGATGGCGATGATTTGGTTTTCCACTGACAACCAAGGACAGGACAAGAAAGCAATGAGTTTAAATTCTAAGAAGGTAAGTTTAGGATACACATATATATATATATATTTATTTTAAACCGACCTAACAGTCAGACCAGCTCAGCAATGGACCAAGCTGCCGAGGGAGGCTGTGGAATCACCGTCTCTGGAGGTTTTCAAGAACAGAATGGGCAGGCATCGCTCAGGGAGGCTTTCCACGTAGGGCATCCTGCCTGCCTCAGGGCAGGGGGTTTCTAGCAGGCAGCAGGCTATTTGGGGCACTGGCCCTTTAAGGGAGGTAGCACCAGCATGGGAGCTGCAGGTGCTCTCTGAGGCCCAGGCGCTGGAGTGAATTGAGGATAGCGTCTGATGCCTCACCCCTGGCTTGGCTAGGTCAGCCCAAAGCCTAGAAAGCCTGAACGGGGCTTAGGGAATTAATTATTATTATTATTAGCATTTATATAGCGCCAGCGATATACCAAAAACAAGATAGACATTAGGTCCCTGCCCGAGAGCTTACAATCTAAAGACAGGGGGAGGGGAGACAGGGAAGGGGGAACAGAGGGAGAGACAAGGGATGCAACAATCATGAGGATGCGAGAGCTCAGGTACTGCCTGTGGCAGGAGGGGTGGGATACAAAATTTCTAAATAAATAAATTTCTAAATAAATAAATTTCATTCCTGAGCTGGGGCTTGCTGGGTGTGTCAATTTCACCCCCTAGCCCCAATTTGCTGGGCTTGCGGTACCGTGCGATTTTTGCTGCCCACCGACGGCCTCCCCTTGCTGGTCTGTCTCCAAAAGACGGCAGTCGATAAATAGGACGCAAAACCGCTCTGCCATGAGATGACATCACAGGGTGAAAACAAATGTGCCGGTGGCCCAATTGGGCCCGGGAGCCAGCGGCACGTCCATTGTGGGGTTGCCAGATGTCAGCCCGCTTCTGCCCCTGGGTGGGGTAAGCAGCTAGCCCAGGCTAAGTGCTGCGAATGTGGGTCACGTCGAGCTAGCACGTCTGGGCGTCCCCACCGTGCCTGCCTTGGTGGGGGGCAGGGTAGGTGTGGCTGGCCACTCACCCATTTCTGCTCCCGGCTGTGTGGGCGGCAGGACAGCTCTCCAGCTGTGGGTGCCCCGACATGCCCCAGGCCCTGTCACCTACGATTCTCCACCTGGGGCAGGCCGGAGAGATGTCCTGCCAGTCAGATCGACCTCTGTTCTTACCCACCGTTAGTGTCCCAGGGCTGATTTCCCCCTTGGCTGACAGAAGGTTTAGGAGACCCCCACTGGGTCGGAGTCTCTGGGGCTTGCTGCTTCGCCCTGTCTCCGCATCCATCACAGCGTGTTCTCAGGTGGGCGAGGACGTGGCCCAAATGGACACAGCTAGGAAAGGCATCTCTAAATGATGTGCTGCTCTCTCTGTCCCCTGTGGGTTCCTCTGAGCCGTAAGCACAACGGCAGGGAAAGAGGTAGATCATGATCCACTGGCAGATCACAAGTGAGTCTCTGGTAGATCACGGTGCGGGGATGGGGGACCAGCCCCTCGAGATTATCTCTTGGGAGCAGAGCAGGCCCTGTGCCCCAGCGTACCTCTCAAGTGTCCCCGGTTTTCCAGGATGCCTCTGATTTGACACCTCTTTTGTTATCTCTCCTGCCGTGGAAATGGCTGTAATGTCCTGAATTCGAAAGAGAGGTGAGAGGTAGACAAATCTGCAAACCATCAGTGGGGACAATAAGTTGAATTCTGAAAGAGCCAGACAAGTCAAAGAGCTTGCCCCAGGCAATTTCAGAGGCAGACCCTCCCACAGGGGAGAGAAGGATTTCTCTATTGTTCTCTCTGACTTATTCATTACTCCTCTCCTTGCAGGGAGAACAACAGGGGTTAGTTAATGGGCTATTGTTAACACGTGCCCATGAGAAAATCCTCACAGCACTTTGGCCCCTTTCAACCAGGCCACAGTGTGTGTGTGTGTGTGTGTGTGTGTGTGTGTGTGTGTGCGCACACGCGCGCACCCGTTCCCACGAACGCATATTGGAGCCCGTTGCTCCGTGCGTGGGTGACGGGTGGGAGAGGGTGAAGTGCAGGAGCACGCACGCATGCACCCACTCACCGCGCCAACCCATCCGCCCCGCACCTAACATGGCATTCACATGGGCGCTCCCACCACCACACGTGTGTGCGGGGGTGGGGGGGTGCCTGTGTGAACGGGGCCATAATCTCACCGCTCCTGAGTAAGCAGGAAGCACCTACTGGAAGCAAGAGAGCAGTGCACGGCGCTGTTCGGACACACAATTCTGAAGAAGGGGCAAGGTGTAGTTGACTATTTCTGTGGATGAAGGAAGATTTCTAGGGCCAGATTAGCGGGGACAGATATGCACGTTTTAGAAGACATGAGAAATACAGGTTGCAGCATGGCATCGGCTCCAATACAGTCCTCTAAAAGGTGCCTATCCGGCCGTGGCACAAAATCTCTTGGTTTCTTGCCCCTCCTCCCTCACTGCCACCTCTCCTCTCCCATGAGTGCTTCCTGCAGAATCACCATGAGAGGAATGTGTGGATGCTTGTAAATCACTGACCCTGGAGGTGGAACAATCCAACCAGCAGATGATTGTTCCTGCTGACTGTTTGAGCTCAGGGTAGGGTAGGTTTAAATATGACAAGCCTTGGGCCCTTCCTCACAGGGAGCTCTCTGACAACATAAAGTTGCTCTTCTGTTATGTTCTTCTGTGCGGGCTATCCAAGTTATTATTAGCATGGAGGATGCCTTTTCTTTTTTTTTTAGATCTCAGAGCCTTTTCCAACAGCAGGCCGGGGGGCCAGCGTAGACATTTTAGAGGTGTGGAAACTGAGGTGTGGAAACACTTGGAAAAAAGGGTGTGGTCACCTCAGAAAGGCTTGGGGCGAATGGAGTCCCTGCCCCAGTTTTTAGGTGACTGCGCCCATCCTCTCCCCCCAACAATGTGTTGTCAGTCACAGTGTTTGGAAGCGGTCAGGTCAGGCCGGAGCTGGAGGGTTTGAACCCCTTCTGGCCTCTAGGGGTAGGACAGGAGCACAGGGTTTCTGACAGACCTGGGCTGTGTCTGGGAGCCCGCTGATCAAGATGCTCCTGGAAGAGTTTGGAACCATTCTGTATCAGGCAGTGCATTATGGATTGCTTTTCTTCCCAACCCCTGCCGCTCTGTCCGTGCGGCCTCGTGCATCTGCTGATGGAGCAGCCTGTCCCACCCATTTTACACTTAGCTGCTAACATTGGCTTTGAGCTATGGATTTATAATTTCAGTGCACAAGCAAAACCATCCAAAGGCATCTCTTCTTGTTTGCCTTTCTTTGCACAAAAACCGTCTCCTCCTATCGACCTGCAGCTACTCCCACCGGAGGCTTAGGAATGCTTTGTGCGGTAATAATAATAACTGAGATGTGGAAACCAGTGCGTTGTATTGATAGGAACACAATAGGCTAACTTCACAAGAACAATGGATGAGTAAAAACATGTATAGTAGGGATGGGACTTGTATTGCCGAGAACCGAAAGTATCCAATAATGGCTAGACCGGATTAATCCAATATTTTGGATCTTTCTCGGTATTGGCGGTATCGCATCTTTTGCATTTGTTTTACTGGATTTTTAGCATTGCGGTTTTCCTCACTGAACTCAATCGGGAAAACCGCAATGTTAAAAATCTGATTCTGAGCGAACTGAGAACCGAAAGAAGAACCGATACAATGAGAACCAAAACCAAAACCAATTTAAACCGAAACTAAAATTTTGCCCAGCGTCCCACCCCTAGTCTCTCTCTCTCTCTAATATATAGAGAGACTAGGGGTGCACAGTTATTCCGCGACTGGTCTGATGCTCTTTTAAACATCAGACCCGTCGCGGAGAGTAACGCGGGGTCTATACGCGCCGGAGTTGAGCCCTCTCCCGCTTTGGAGAGGGCTCGTTTATAAACGCCCTGGAACCTAGGCCCCAGAACCCTGACGGTGGGTCCTGGGACTGGAGTGGCAGCTTCTGGATGAAGTGGAACGACAGCCCTCCCTGCCTGGAATGTAGGCTGGCTGGCTGAACATAGTTGGCCAAGCCCTTAACCCACATTAAGGGTTCTGCGCAGCTCATGACATGTTTTTGGCTGTTGGTTCCACTTTAACTGCTTGGAGAAGCCCACCCAGTTCTCCTTCCTCTTCATCTTCCATTCTCACCCTCTTCCTGTCCACTCTACTTCAGGTGGGCCGTGGCTCATGGGGTAGAGTGCATGCTTTGCATGTATAAATTCCCAAATTCAATCCCCGGCATCTCCAATTCAGCATCTCAGTTAGCATCCCTCTGCCAGGGATCCTGGAGGGTCTCGGGTAGCATGCCTGGGTGAGGCCTCTGCCAGGGATCCTGGAGGGTCTCAGGGAACATGTCTGGGTGAGGCCTCTGCCGGGGATCCTGGAGGGTCTCAGGGAGCAGCGCGCCTGGGTGAGGCCTCTGCCGGGGATCCTGGAGGGTCTCAGGGAGCATGTCTGGGTGAGGCCTCTGCCGGGGATCCTGGAGGGTCTCAGGTAGCACGTCTGGATGATGCCTCTGCCGGAGAGCCTGGAGAGCCAGATTTGAAATGCTGTTGCCGTGTCAGGTTGTGACAATACTGGGCTAAGATGAACCATTGGTCTGACTCAGTTAAGCAGCTCCTTATATCCTAGGCTTCCATATCTCCATCCCAGGTTCTGGTCATCTGTCTGGTTCCTGTGCCAGCCTGGACATTAGATAAAGACATCCAATTCCCAGACTGTCCCATGTAAAAAACCCAGATTGGTGGTTAACCCACTAGACACCACACCAGTTTCTCTTCCTCACCTCTGGGAAGAACCTCAATGCCTCATCCAAAATAGCAGCCCAGCATGGTGTCACAACCAGGAGTATAATGTGTCCCAAAAAGGGACTGTCCCTTCTAAAGAGGGACTGTTATTGCTTGTTCCATCCTCTCCCAGCTGATTCAGACAGTGCCAGTTTTTCAGGGTTTGGAACATCACCGGCGCTGATATTCCTGCCCCCCTCCCCGGCCAAATTTGGTTGAATTCAGCCTGTGGGATCAAAGGTCGCTCTGCAGACACAAGGATTGCATCAGACTTTTTTCCAGAGGAAAACAAGCTTTAAAAGAGCTGTATTTGAGCTGGGAACTGACTTGGCCAGAGGCTTCTGTAGAGAGAATCACACTTCATTTCCACCCCCCCAAATGATGCCGGCTAATGTGAATCTCATCATTATGACCATGTTTCAAAACAGACTCAGTTAAACTCCCTGCTCCTCCTCCTCTGTGGGCCTCGGGTTTGTTGATATCAATCAGGGGACAGGAGGGATATTGCTTTTACCATAAAGATGACACTTTTGTTACCGGGAGCAAGCGTGGATCTGATTTTGCCTGATGGAAGAGGCTTTTGTGCCAGTTGGACTGTGCGATGTTTGCGAGAAGAACATGAGGTGTCTGGTCAGGAGTCCCACTTCAGGGGGATGGGAGTGTTAATTTGGGATATATTTTGGCAGCGTATGGCTTCGAGGCACCAAGCAGCGATCGTATCTTCGGAAATCACAGGTGCGAGTGGAGTTCGGTCTGAGGGCAGCGGGAAGAATTACGCTTCAGGGAGGAATACAGGAAATCTTTAGAAAGCAGCTCTTAGAGCAGGCCTGTGATTTTATGGCCAGTTACATGTGCTCCGGGGAGACAGAAACGAGGGGAGGCAAGACTTGGGATGAAATCATGAGAATCAGAACTTGCCTCGTTCCGATGCCTATGCCAGGGTGGCCTTACAACTCGCAAAGCCCAGGGCAAGAGTTCCCCTGCCACAAGACCCCACCCCACTGCTGCTGCCGCTAGTAGGGTGGCGGCTCCGTGTCCCCTATTTGATGAGAGCAGCTCTAGGGAATATCGCGGTTGTAAATAAAATAAAGAAGAGATCTGTAGGTCTCTGAAGTCAGGGATGCTCCGATCAAATAAGGGACGCCCCTTTCAAATAAGGGACGCCCAGCAACCTGACCTGCCACCAGCAGCAAGGCCCCAGCCATGGGGCAGACAGCATTCCCAACAGGAGTGATAGGGAGGGGTGGCAGTGGGAGCACAAGGCCTCAAGGAGGCACAAGGCTCAAGACAATTGCCCCGTTCTACCCGCCCCACCCACAGCCCCCTTTGCTTTGCCACAGGCTCTATTTACTTCAAGCGTTCTTGCATCGGCAAAGTACTTTGAGAGGGTCGGAGACTAGCGCTGGGCCCCTGCAGCAGTGGTTGCCGCAGGCCCTGGAAGTGGGGGGGATATTTCTGATCCCACAGGTGAGACTGAGTGGGCCAGTACTTCACAGGAGCAGACTGGTACCCGAGTCAGGGGAACGAGGCAGTCCCTCCCAACCCCAGGACAGGTAGGGCTGGTTTGCTCTTCGCAAGGGGAAAACGGGGACCACTGTGGGGCCCCTGGAAGTAGACAAAACAGTGTGGCTCGGGGCAGTTGCCCAGGTTGCCCTCCATAAGGCCGGCCCTGACCTCTTTGCAACCAGCCTTCCCTGCAGTGCTCACACCTGGAGCCTGAGCCTCTCACTTCTGTTCAAGGCTTGGCTGCCCATTTTGATCACATTCAACCCCACCTCTGCTCCTTCCTCTGGCTCCCTCCACCCCCACCCCCCCTTTGCATCCAGCATCAATTCCTTGCCCTCCCTTCCAAGGTTCTTCTTGGCCTGGCTCCTCCCTGTCCTGCCCTCATTTCCCATGAAGGTCCTCGGCTGGGAGCGTCATCCCTCCTTTGCCACCTCTGAGTTTCCTGCTCCCTCAACTGGCTAGGCCCATCTCCTTGTGCTGCTCCCTACCACCGGCACTCCCTCCCCGGATCTCCTCTCCTTCAGGCATCAATGTAAAACCTGGTTGCCTTGGGCGCCAAGGCAGGCCCTGCAACATGTATTTTTCATAAGGGTCCTGAAAAAATTTGTGTTTATGGCAACCCTAGGGAGATGGGTAGTGGGAGGGTTGGGGGGTTGTTATGACCTGTTTGGAGTTTTATGTGCTTTAATTATATTTATTTATATTATATTTATATATTATATTTTTTATATTGTACGCCACTCCGGGAGCACAATACGGCCAAAACAGCCTAGGTTCCCCTCTCCCTTGCCCTTCTTAGACTGTAAGGCCCCTTGGGGCAGAAGGATCTGTCTCTAATCAGGACTGTTCAGCACCAGGTACACTGCTGGCGCTCTATAAATGAGCATAAAAATGGCAGAAAGTATCATTGCGTAGGACTGAGAAACTGAAGGATGAAAATTTGCACATTCCACCCCTGAGCCATGAGGCTTGCTCCCAATGTACTGTAACCAAACCAAGAAAATGTACCTGACTTCTTGCATCCTCGATTGTCGCATCCCTTGTCTCTCCCTTTGTTCCCACTTCCCTGTCTCCCCTCCCCCTGGCTTTAGCTTGTAAGCTCTCGGGCAGGGACCGTGTTGATCTTATTCTCTGTAAAGCATCAGATACATTGCTGGTGCTATATAAATGCTAATATAATAATAATAATAATAATAATAATAATTAATAAATAACCAAAAACCAAACTCCTCACCAGTGGGGATTTTGGAAATCCTTCCTAGTCACTTGCTGCCAGTAATGACAAGGGAACAGCATCCAATGGACACACGGTGCCAGGTTCCAAATTGCTTTCAGTCTGGTTGCTGATGCTTTCCCAGGAAAGGCATGCAAGGGAGTAAGAAAGCTTGGCTCATTGAGCCGGCTTCCTTCAAAGCCAAAGACTCTGTCTGATTTCCAGAACAGCCTTTTGGCTCAGATCCTCTCGGTGTGGATGAGACAGCAAGCTTCTTGGACAAGGTGGGGACCAGAGCCCACGGAAAGCAGGGAAATAACAACACCCATTGTTTAACAGGTCAGGGACTGATCTGATGGGACCACCGGGAACCTGTAGTCCAGTGGATCTCAAACTGGGGGAGGGGGGGAGGAGGAGCAGAACCCCCAGGGGGAGCGTGGAAAGTATCCTGGGGTGGGGTGGGAGGTGAGAAGGCGCTTGGCAGCGTCACACTCTGACCGAGCTAGGGGGACTCTCCAAAATATTGGGGTGGCAAAGGCAAGAGAGAGTCAAAGAACGGGAGGGCGGGGGAGGGAAAGAAGAATTGATAGGAGGGAAGAAAGGGGGAAAGGAAGAGATGGGGGCAAGGTATATTTATTTATTTATTTGCTTCAATTTCTAGTCCGTCCCCTCCTGCTGCTGCAGCAGCTCACGGCGGTGACAAAGGAGTTGTCCCTGCGGCAGGCTTGAATCGGCCAGAGAGAAAAACTGATTCAAGAGGGCTGCGCGCAAGGGAAACGGAGTCACTCAAACCTGGTAAAGTGGGGGTTTGGACCTCTAACCCGTGACACCTGCCTCGAAAGCCACGCCCCTGCCTAGAGTCTTCCAGGCCCGATTCAAGGTGTTGGTTTTGACCTATAAAGCCCTAAACAGCCTGGGCCCCGCCTACCTGCGGGATCGCCTCACCCACCCTGGGTCCTGAAGCGGCCCCTGCGGTCGGCCGGGGGCACCTTTCTGGAGGCCCCCTGGGGGGTGACTCTGGAGAGGGTGCTCCCGGTGGCCGCACCGCGGCCATGGAACTCCCTCCCGGCAGAGGCCCGGTTGGCTCCAGACCTCCCTTCCTTTTGACAAAAATGTGACACCTAGCTGTTCCGCCAGGCATTTGGTGAGGGAGATGGGTGATGGGTGGGGGCAGGTTAGGGTGGTAGGGGCTTTGATTATTCCCTGGCCCCAGTTTTAGTTTTAATTTTAATTTGCGGTGTATAATTTTAATCTATTTATTTATTGTTTTTTTAAACATTTGTTTTATTTGATTGTTAGCTGCCTCGAACTGATGTGGGCAGAAAAGGCGGGATACAAATAAATAAATAAAATAAGCCCCAGAACTTGACAGAACCAAGAAATGGGCCCTAGTCTCCAGCTAGTGATCTAATCACTAGGCTAACTTGCCTCTCTACTGCTGAATATAAAACAGGAGTTCTTGTGATTGAATCTATACGATGGTCAGCGTAGTGGATGGGGCGCAGAAGGAAAGCCAAGTAAACCATCCAAGGTTCTTCTAGCTTTGACTTGGCCAAAATCAGCCTTTCCCTGGCCTTTTCCATTTCTGGGTGCTCTCTCCTAGTGGGAATATTTCCCAAGGCTCAGTCCCCCACTCCCTTGAATTTAACCCCCACCCCCCAATTATGCCCTGGTGTTGGGAGTTGGCACTGGACTACATTCAGTCCCAGAACAGTATGTGTGTTTATGTGTGATACCTCTCTCCCTTACACCCACTAGTTGACACAAACATCAGCATCTTGGATGTCACGGTATTGGTCCCCGGCAACCTTACCCAATGGGATAACTGGTCCCTGGAGTGGGGAAGGTTGAGAGCCACTGGAAAAAGACAACCGAGAGAACTCTCCTACCCTTCTCCGGTGGTTCCTTGAGGTCATCTGAAGGGGGCTTGAGGAAGGGGCTGCTGTTCTCTGACAGTCTCTACAAGGCTCACATTTCGGACACTCCCTTGGCGGCGGCTGCTGTCAGAATCACTTACAGCGAGATCATCCCTCATTACAGGCAGCTGCCCTGTCCTTAAAATGCGGAAAGTCAAATTTAGGTGTTTACCTCAGCAATGAGAGACGGGGGAGGGGCACGCCGTCGACTTGCCGCTGCCTTCAGAGCATCAATTCCCTTCAAGAATTTCCTCCCCGTCCTCGCCTGGTTGGCTATTTCCTCCCTTTGATCCTAGGCCCCATGAAGCCTGGCAGGGCCCTGTCATAGTCAATGATGAGTAATGGGCACTGAGATGGAGCGGGAAGAGGAGTGTGCTTGCAGGAGGGGGACCGAGGCGTCATGCATGCCTTCACATTAATACCTGCCTGCTTCCCAGAGAGGCACTTGGTAAGCAAGATTGACAATAACCTTTCAAAGGCGGTTTTTCTCTCCTCCATTTTTTCCCTTCCTTGCAGGCTGCCAACTTGGATCAGTTGTCCACACGTCACGGTGGTGCCCCGGTGAAGCTCTGGGTAACGCCACCTCTTCCTTGGCGAAGCCTTGCACACAAGCGGTCGTGCTGGCTGGCGGTTCCTTGCTGCTTTCTGGGGTCAACGATGCCAATCCCACACTTCCTGGAGGCCAGCTGCTCCCTGCCTCCGGTGAGGTATGGCCAAGGAGTAGGCATGGCAGCAATGGGGGTGTCCCTGAACTCCACACCTCCACATCAAACTGCTTGTCATCCTTAGAGCAGTGGCTTCCATTCAAAGTCTTCAAACTTTTGTCACTTAGAGCCCTGAACTAATATGCTAGCCTAATGACTAAGGGTAATTTCAGACGTGACGGGCCCAGAGGCTCACCATTCTGAACCCCTGGAAGGAACATCAAAGGTCATCTAGTCCAGTCCCCCTGTACCAATGCAGGACCTGCTACACCCCAACCATCTGCACAGAGAAATCCTGCCAACCGCTCCAAGTAGAGACTGGGACCAACTAGAGCGCACCGATGCCCGAACGAACAGGAAATCATTTTTAGAAAAAAGAAGGATCCAGATGTTCCAAGCCACACCCACGCTGCAGGGGAAGGCGAAAAACTCTCAGAGTTAACTGCCAAACTACCCAGAGGGAAAATCCCTTCCCAACCCCAAATCTGTCGATCGGTTAGACCCTGAGCATGTGCACAGACCCCGCCAGCAAGGCCCCTGATACCCCCAGGCTTCAGAATGCCCCGATAGTCCCACCTCCAGCCACAGACAACTTTGATGCTACAGGACGAAAAGGGAAGGGGGGGGGGTAGGGGGGGGAGGGACCCAACATGTATTGTTGCGGGAAATACATATACGGACAGGTAGCCAATCAGGAAGTGGGGCATGGAATTAGGCTAAGCCAAGTGGAGGGGGCATGACCTGACCAGTACAATAAAAGCCCTTAGTAAAAACCCAGTGGGCCCTGGCAGAGTATTGTGGTGGTGCTACAAAGCCACTGTTTTGGGCATTCATTAGGGATGGGACATCGGGAAGAATACTGGATACCGGATTTGCCGGTATCGTATCTCCCTGGTATCAGGATACCAGATTTTAAACATTGGCCGTTTTACCGGGTTTTTTTACATTGCGGCCATTGACTTCAACTGGTAAAGAGGCCAATGTTAAAAATCCAGTATGCCGATACCGGTAAATATCAGATTATCGGATTAATCCGATACACCTGATTATCGGGTGTTTCGGATTTATCCAATACTGATATTCCCACCCCTAACATTCATACTGAATAGGGATGGGACTTTCGGTATTGCTGAGAACTGAAAGTAGCCGATAATGGCACTTTCGGTTCTTTCTGAAATTTTGGTTCTTTTTCCGTTTCGGTCCTATCGGTTCTTTTGCGTTGGTTTTTTTAAATCAGATTTTTAACATTGCGGTTTTCCCTATTGACTTCACTGGGGGAAAATGCAATGTTAAAACAAACGAAAACGAGAGAACCGAAACCGATAGGAAAACCAAAATTCATGAGAACCGAAACTGAAATAAACCGAAACCAACATTTTGACCAGAGTCCCACCCCTAATACTGAATATTCCTTTTGGCTCAGGGGGAGCAGCCTGCTAAGGAAGGACATGTTTCCAAAACAGTGTGTTGCAATACAACCGCAAACTATTGTGTACGGCAATTGTCAGTCCTGCTGTGCTCCCCGCCACAAGAGCGCGTTCTTCCTTTTGTACTCAGCACAGTTAGCTCGACGAGTGCCAATTCAGTCATCTGCATTGGGGGTGGGGGGCTGTGAAGCAAGATTTCAGAGGTTTGCTTCCACTTCTTGGTAGAAGCCCCCACGGGTGTTTTGGTAACGGCTTCTGACAGATTAGGCACATGCAGGCAAGAAGGCTTTCTATAACCGTTAAGCTCAGTTTACATGCTTAGAAAAAGACAGGGCTAAAAATAGGTCATCGCCGAAACAAATCTAAAAATGCACACTTGCTAATTCTAGATTCGCTTTGTTAAATTCCTTAGCTGGCACTGTATCCTAAATGCTGTATTGGTCCCCGGAAACTTTACCTAATGGGATAACTGGTCCCTGGAGTGGGGAAGGTTGGGTGCCTTTCATCAAGCTGAGCAGAATTTCCTTGTTTCATCGCTCACGTCAGCTTTGATGAAAGGGCAAAGTCAGGAAGACCAGGGTTCAAATCCCATCTTAGCCATGAACTCACAACAGAGTGGCCTTGGGCAAGTCACTACCCCCCATCTGTGGCCCCTGGCTGGTGGGAAGCCCATCCTCGAGAGTCCCAGCCTTGCCCAACTCTGGGGCTCCCAGCTTCTGGCAGTCCCTGACGATCTCCCTCATGATCTGTTTTATATACGTCAGGGGTGAGAAACTCCCACTGGGTGGGGACTAGGGTTGTAGCGGAATGTCACAGCGGTAGCTATTTCCGCCGGAAACAGTGTTTCCGCAATTAGTGGTACGGCGTGGCAGAGGCTTTCATTCCACTAGTTTCATTCCGCTACTTCCACAGGCCTCGCAAAATAGCGGAAACATGACATTTTCGCTACATCCACCATTCCGCCAGCGCCACAAAATAGTGGAACAGCGGTTTTCCGACAATTTCTGCAATTTCGCCGCAATTCCGCAATTTTCAGAATGCCGGCAGAATTAGCGGAATGTCCTCAGAAAAGCCGCGGTGTGGCGTGGGCAATTCCGAAATGGCGGAATGGAATCTCAGCGCGGTAACAGCTGCTGCCGCATCAGCCCTACTGGGGACTGGATTCCTCTCTCTGCAGGCTGGAACATCCCGTAGAGAGCATGCCCCGCCTACATAGGGTGTGTGGCCACCAGCCTGGAAGTGTTCCATAGTTGCTCAGCGTGTTAATGGTGGACTGCAGAGTTAGGGAGGCTGGATATGCAAATTTTAGTGAACATTTATGAGAAATACAGGTTTCAGGGCTGCACTGGCGCCAATACGGCCCTGCAACCTGTATTTCTCATAAGTGCCCTCTAAAAATGGCATATCTGGCCCCCCTATGCAGAGTGTAGGCTGTACTTAATGGGAGTGGAGGAGGAGACTCTGGGGGGCCGGAGGGTGTGCACCCATGTATCATGAGTTCCCCATTCCTGAATAGGTTCCTGCCCCATGTTGTCCTGGTGGCTCAGAGACAGGTGTCATTGGGATGCTACCCCCATGAAGGCCTGGCTCCTGCAGAAACTTACCACAGCTCGCTTCCACAAGCAGCCATGGCTCATTCTGAAAGATGCTGATCAAACCTAGAGCCCAGTGCGGCTCCACAAACCGATCTCTGCAGACTCAGCAACATAAAATGCCGTCTCTCCCACCTCTCTTCCCTGCACCCCGGGAATGGCCGGCTCTTGATCTAATTCACATTCCAAACCCTGCAGGGCAGAGATCTCCCCTGATTTGCTTGCAAAGCTCTGCGAACATCTGCGTTGCAGCAATCCAAACATTCATCTCTGCCACTGTCAACAATTCCATTCGTCTCGAATAAGAGAGACGCTCACAGAAAAATATTTGCTAAATAAAGGTTCTCTGGCCGAGTGCCCTGGGGGTCCTCATAAAAACAGGTTGTGAGCAGAGTTAGTTGCAAATAAAGTATTTAGAACAAGCCAAACAAGGAAAGACAATTGCGCCTTGGAGCAATCACAGAGTAGGAAAAATATGGTTCCTGCTTCACCCTGAACAATGACGTTAGCTTTCCTTGGAAAAGTACTCAGCAGCACAAAGGAAAAGCCAAAGGTCCATCAATGACTATTAGCTAAGATCAGAAGTGGCAAACTTTCTAACCCCCAAATAGAGCTGACTCTTTCTTTTTTTGGGGTGGGGGGGGTGGAGAGCCAGTATAGCCTAGTGACTAAGGGTATTTTCAGACGTGACGGGGTGGCATTGGCCCCGTCATGGAAACAACCCTTAGATTCCCCGCCGGGATCACCCCGGCACGGCCAACAGACGTGCCGGGGGATCCCGGAGGGGAATCGGGGAGGGGGTGGGGCCGTGCGGCGCAACGTGCGGCCGCACGCCCACGCCCCCCCACGCTCCCCCGCCCTCTGGGGAGACAGGCGGGCGCCGCAGCCAATGTGGCTGCAGCGCCCGCCCGAAATGACCACAGCCCGGAATCCTGGTGGGGATTCCGGGCCGTGATCGCCGTCCAGACGTGACGGGCCCCTTCATCCCCGCCAGGAATCTCATTCACCACGCGGTCGGCGCAGGCCCCGCTGGTCCAGCCGATCGCGTGGTGAATGAGATTCCTGGTGGGGATTGAGCGTGGTTAACATCTGGGGTGTGTGGGGGACTTCCGGTTCCCCAGCAGACGTTATGGGACCATTCCCCACCACAGGGAATTGACTGTGGTTGAGCGTGATCTCGTAACGTCTGAAAATACCCTAAGGGTGAACACAGCCATGACGCTAACCACCCTTGGTGGCCATTTATGCATGTTTCAGGGCCGCATAGGGCACCAATACAGCCCTGCAACATTCATAAAGAACCACCAAGGGTGGTTAAAGGGTGGTTATCGTCATGTCTGTTTTCACCCTTAGTTTCTTGTCCTTCCTCTGTCCTCTTAAGGGTTTTTCCTGGGAGGCAGTTAGGAAGGAAGTGCTTGAGGCTGGAATATCAGTCTTTTTTTTTATCTCGCTGTCCCCTGAAAGTGGATCTTTGACCCTGACGGAGGGACAGTGGGATTCAGCACCCAAAGAGGGCCTTTCCCTCTGAAATAGGGATTGTTGGAAGGGAATGGAACATCTTGGAATGTTGCTTTGCATAGAATTAAGCAGGCAACCAAAGGAAGGGTAATAATCATCATGGTAATGTCCTGCAGCTGCAGGGTTCATACAGAATCCATCAGAAATCACTAGGATTATTGCTGTGGGGAGTAATAGAGCACTCCAGGTGGGGAATGCAAGAAATTTTGAAAACAGAAGTTGATAGAAATGGCTGCACGACCAGGTTTTAATGAGCGTCATGCAGTCTGCAGGGAAATTCCAGCTCACTCTAGAAAACCAGCCTCATCACTGCTAAAGCAACACTGGCTTGAGGGGATTTCTGAAATGGAGCCATTTTGGGGAAAGTGTCTGGAAGCACCACTTCAAAAGACTATTTGGAGCAGTTTAAAAAAAAATAATCCTGGCAAATTGTCTGATGGGTCTTTCGGTTCTTTTGAAGACATTTATTAGGGGATGGAGACAAAGCAGTTCAAATAATCTCTTTCATTGGACCAATTTCTGTTGGTGAGAGTGTGCAAGCATTGGGCCCCTTTCTCAGGCAGAACCAGAACTTGCCTGGCTTAAAAGTGACCAACAGAAGCTAATCCAACAATAAAATTTCATTAACAACAAGATTTGGGACCAATATGACAACCTCACTCCTCCGAGCCAGTGTGGTGTAGTGGTTAAAAGTGCGCTACTTGGACCAGGAGGTAGGGAGAAACCCTGGTTCAAGACTTGCCTTAACCATGAACTCGCTGGGTGCCCTTGGGCCAGTCCAGATCTCTCTACCTCATAGGGTTGTTGTGAGGATCAAGAATTGAGTTAATTACTTCGTTGTTAATGTTACAGTTAATAAGTTGGAGAATAGCAAGCCGCCTAAGGGATAGGGTGAGATAAAAATCTCAGTAAACAAAGTTACTACCCCCGGGTAACAGCCACAATTTCAGGTACCTTATCAGATGCCCAAACAGGGTACCTGTGTACCAATTGGGCACCCGTTTACCTGAAAATACCAAGTTTCTGAATGGTAAATCAGTAAAGTAAAAAAAAAAAAATGGTGTTGGAGAATTGGGGATGAAAATAGAATATTATTAGCATTTATATAGCACAAGCAATGTACCTGGTGCTTTACAAAGAATAACATCCATGACAGGTGGGCCGTCCAGTCTTTGTTTGAAAACCACCAGCAAAGGAGAACCCACCTCTGCCCTAGGCCGTGTCTGTTCCGCTGGCGAACAGCTCTTACCATTATGAAGTTCTTCCTAATGTTTTACCAGAATCTACTTCCTTGTAATTGGAGCCCATTGGTTCTAGTCCTGCCCTCCGGAGCAACATAGGACAAGTCTGCACCATTGTCTCTGTGACACCCCTTCAGATATTTGTAGACAACGATCATATCTCCCCTTAGTCTTCTCTTCGTCGGGCTAAACATACCCAGCTCCTTCCACCTTTCCTCATAGGACTTGGTTTCCAGACCCCTGACTATCTTCATCGCCCTCCTCTGAACCTGCTCCAGTTTGTCAATGTCCTTCTTAAAAAATGCGGTGCCCAGAACCGGACACAGGACCCCAGATGAGGTCATGGCATTTTGGTAGATAGGGTAGCCCGTTGGCCACTAATCAAGTACCAATTAGTACTCAATGTTTATTTATTTATTTATTTTATTTTATAGATTTTTATCCCGCCCCCTCCTGCAATGCAGCTCGGGGCGGCTGACAACAATAGTAAAAACAATTAAAACAGTTAAAATATAAATATAAAAAGCATCAGTAAAACAGGGTTAAAAGACAGTAATAAATAAATACATGGGCGGGGGATTAAAATCACCCCCCCCACCCTCCCTCCCAAAGGCCTGGGCAAACAGCCAGGTCTTACAGTTCCGCCGAAATGTCAAAAGGCTTGGGGCCAGGCGAGCTTCCTCCGGAAGGGAGTTCCACAGCCGCGGCCCTACCACCGAGAATGCTCGCTCCATCGTGGCCCCCCGCTTGACACGGGGGACCTCTAGGAGGGCACCCCCGGCAGACCGCAGGAGCCGTTCCAGGTGTTACCAGGTCGGGTGAAGTACTGTACCTTCTAAGATGCGAAATGGCAACAAAGTAGGGTTGCCACCCAGTTGGCTTTCACCCAGACAGTCCAGGATTGTGGTGTGTATTTCTGTATGTGTCTTTGTCTGGTGCCCAGGTTGACATGTTGCCTAGTGCTGAGGCAGAAACAGCTGTTCCTGAACTATTTCAGGAACGCTTGCAAGCGTTCGTCGGTATTTCCACATTCTCTACTAATTCCCCACTTCCGTTACTGTTGAGATTGGTGCCTGTGATTTCGCCTTGATTTCGGCAACTTGCGTCATTGTACGTCACTTTTCATCAGTTTTATGTCCATTTCATCATTGTACATTTGTCATTTTGCGTCACTCTCATCGATGTTACGTCAGTTTTCTCATTTTATGCCACTTTCATCAACGACTACCTGGAATAATGAACAATGGCAATTCCTGAATGGGAACTGATGAAAGTGGCGGAAAAATGGCTACATTTCCTCATTGAGCAAAAGCAGGAGGATAGGCTGTTTCTGACGGAAACAGCGTCCGTAGCCAATCATCGATTCAGCACTGATAATACCCAGATGCCAAATGTCCAGATATTGGTCTTGTGAGTTGTCTGTTCTATGCAATATTGTTGGATTGTGGAGTGTCTGTTCCATGGGGATGCTATGGAGCTGAGGGGTGACTGTTCTACCGGGCACCATGGAGCTGTGTGTGCGTGTGTGTGTGTGTCTATTCTACAGAATGCTCTGGGGTTGTGTGTGTGTGTCTTTTCTGTAGAGTGCTAGGGAGCTGTGGTGTTTGAAAATAAGG
Source organism: Sphenodon punctatus (assembly GCA_003113815.1). Classification (NCBI taxonomy): domain Eukaryota; kingdom Metazoa; phylum Chordata; class Lepidosauria; order Sphenodontia; family Sphenodontidae; genus Sphenodon; species Sphenodon punctatus. The sequence continues at coordinate 7,239,641 of QEPC01008752.1, read as the reverse complement.
GACATTTTTAGCTTGGTCGTAAGTTTTAGCCAGTAGGCTATTTTAAATGTATGTACATTTACATAAACTAAAACATGCAAAAGAACATAAAAAGATGCCATACTGGGTCAGACCAATGGCCCTTCAAGCCCAGCCTCCTGTCTCCGACAGTGGCCACACTCAGTCACTTTGGAGAAGCACCCAACTGGTCATTATGGAGTGATCCATTCCGCGATGCAAATCAGCATTCTCTGGTTTTCTGCCCGGGGGCAGGTAGCAATCCCATGGAAAAGCTTGAGGTGGGGGCATCGCACATGTAATGGAAAAACCTAAGCTTGCTATACAGATGACCCAGAACAGGCGCCTCCCATTCAGCTGGTATGAATCAGAGATCAGAGCCTTCCTGATTAGCCATGTTCCTTTGCAGCGCTCCCCTCCACGCTGGCAGCTCCTGCGTCTGCCAGCTTGTGTTTTGTTGCCTTTGTTGTATAAATAAAAGCCGCTCTCCCCAGCTGGCGAGAAAAGCTCATTGGAGAAGCCTGTGGGATTCCCAGCAATGCCCCTCTGCTCAAAGAACAGAGTCTTTCAGCTCGAAATCTGGCAAAGCTGATAGCTGGGGTTGGACAAAGCAGGCTGGGAAATGTCTCTTTGCCCATTTAGCCACCAGAATGACTAGGCATTCTCCTGGAGCTAATTCCCTGATTGGCTGGATCTTAACTGCCTCCCCATTGGCTACCCTGGTCTATATAAAGCAGCCACAGGAAGCAGGAGGTGTCTCCACAACACAAGCAAATACCAGTTTGTGGAAAGAGACCATCTCAGATTTCCAGTGTCCTAATTTACTTCCAGATGGATAACAAAGCTGCATCCAGCAGATTTGAACCAGGTATATGCAATGGGAAACTGACACTGTTTTTAGACAAGGCGCTGAACAAGCACCTCCCGAGTCGCGCGTTACGGCAGCGTGGCGTGGCTTCTCCTGTAAGTGACGTTCTCCCCGTTGCCGGCAACGGCGGCAGCCGGAGACGTGGCGCTGTGCAGAGGTGCGTCCTAGAGACCTGAAAATTGGGGTCTCTAGAACGCGCCTCTGCAAAGTGCCGCGTCTCCAGCCACCGCCATTGCCAGCAACGGGGAGAACGTCACTTCCGGCAGAGCAGTGCGGCTTCTCTCTTAACGCGCGGCCTGGGAGGCGTCTCATCTAAAAACGGTCTTAGTTAAACTTAAAACCAGGGTAGACTGGGGCATAAACAGGAAAGGAATTACGAGCAAAAGGAACTAGCCAATTAGAGCTGAACTGATCAATTGTGGCAAAAGCCTGCACTCACATGATAAGGAAACTTACTGACTTTTTTTTGCTATTGTCACTAGTTCCCGCTCAGTAGCTGTAAAAGATGTAAAAGTAAAGTGCCGTAAGTAAAAGACGTAAAAGTGTCAGAAAGGGTTGTAAGTAAAAGATGTAAAAGTGTCAGAAAGTGCCGTAAGTAAAAGTCGTAAAAGTGTCAGAAAGTGCCGTAAGTAAAAGACGTCAAAGTGTCAGAAAGGGCCGTAAGTAAAAGTCGTAAAAGTGTCAGAAAGTGCCGTAAGTAAAAGATGTAAAAGTGTCAGAAAGTGCCGTAAGTAAAAGTTGTAAAAGTGTCAGAAAGTGCCGTAAGTAAAAGACGTCAAAGTGTCAGAAAGGGCCGTAAGTAAAAGTCGTAAAAGTGTCAGAAAGTGCCGTAAGTAAAAGATGTAAAAGTGTCAGAAAGTGCCGTAAGTAAAAGTTGTAAAAGTGTCGGAAAGTGCCGTAAAAGTCTTGGAAAACTCCCAGAAAATCCTGGACAGTCCCGGAAAGTCCCATAAAATCACCGGCATCAAGATCAACAATAGCAGAAGCGTAGAAACTGATGAAGTCCTGACGAATAGTTGCAAGTGCTCCTGAAAGGTAGGTATTTCACGGCGGTGCTGGAATGGCCATTCTCGCCTCAGCTGTACGGCTGATAACCACGGAACGGACGAGACAATGGAATGTGGGAACGTGGTAAACGGCACAAATTAGTAGTTCAGTAAGTTGGTTAAACCATCGCATAATAAATGGTTACTGCTCAGTAACCGATCATTGTCAGTGAGATTTAGCTACCGTACATCTGATGCTTACTGGTTACTGCACAGATAACCATTTCAGCTCTGGACAGTGGCAGCGCCAGGGGTTGCAGTGCAGACAATAGCCTACAGTCCAATTATCCAAAGGGCTGCAAAGATTGGCTGTTTGCAGGCCATAGGGGGTGGGGTGGGGTTGTAGTTTAATGTTTTTAACATTGTATTTTATATTCTTTATAAGTTACCCCGAGCCTTCGGGTAAAGGGTGGGATAGAAATGCAAATACATAACTATGCTGAGAGCACTGTTGGGCTAGAATAGATGATCCCTTGAGGTCCCTTCCAATTCTTCAGTTCGTTGTGCGTTATCTGTCCGGTCATAACCAAGCAGCCCCCTTTGAATTCTGCTTGTTTGTGATCAGCCCGAAAAGGGAAAGCCCTTCAAAGAGACGCTTGCTGGATAATTCCAAATCATGAATAAAATGGGAGGAAGTTGCTGGCGGGTTCTTCAGGAACGTACAAAGGGGGGGCTTAAATCAAAGGAATAACTTAGTGGTTTGCAAGCGATTCCTGCTGCTTTTCTCAGCACTCTGCGAAATCATCCCCCACCCTCCTGCCTCCCAGCGGAGTTCAGCCAGCCCCAGTTTCTAAGGGCTTGGAGGGGGGTTCGATGATGTAGCTTGGTACTGCGGCAGGAGCAGCTACAATCAGGGATGAACAGATACATTACTGGACTGGCGGGCAGGAAAGGGTGTGTGACCAAGTCCATTTCAGGGCAGCCAAACAGCTTTGAGATTCACCTCGCCCCCTCCCATAACTCTGTTACTCAGACTTTCCCATTTAAAGCCCTCTCTTCAATCGTGGTTTACTTACCAAAGACACAAATATTTGGTCCCCGAGTGCATGGGCACTGGCGGGAGGGAGGGGGGGCACTGGCAGGGGGGCACAAGGGGGTGCAGTTGCACCCCTCGGCCCCACACTTTCCAAGCCTTGTGACATCACAATGCTCAGGAAAAGGGTGTGGCCACATCAGAAAGGGACAGAGAGTGAAGCATCTCTCCCATCCCCTGTCCCCCCCACCCACACCCCGAATGTAATTCTGCTCGTGCCCTCAGTCGTTCATCACAGTCTCCAGGGCAGGCCTTGCTGTTGGAAGGAAGTAGGCTTGCCACTGATGCACACTTTTAAGGATCACTTATGAAAAATACATGTTGCAGGGCCTGCATTGGCGTCTTTAGGCAGCTGGGTGGGAATGGGCCCCTTGCTGCTGGGACACTCCACTCCAGTGTGCATACGCCTTCTGCATGTGCGTGGGGCCCCCAGGCCTGTGGGTCCAGTTTCAGCTGCACCTACTGCTCCTTTTATAGTTACCATGGAGCAAGGGGCCTCTCTGCACCGGCCCTGCAACATGCATTTTTCATAAGTGTTCCTTAAAAATGTGCAGAGGTGGCAACTCTAGAAGGAAGGCCTGGGGTATGTGGTTCCTGTCAGAGCCCAAGTCAGGATCATGGCCATGCCAAGGTCAATAGCCAAGGCAAGGTCAAAGCCAGAAAATCAAGAGTCTGAATCCACACCAAGGAGCAGTTGTGGAAGTGCACCTGATCAGGAGCCAAAGAAACCAGCCAAATCAGGACCCACAAGCCAGAACGGACCCAGGAGCTGAGCCTTGTCTGGCCTGAGCTCGAGGGGTATCGGCAGAGGGCATACGACCTGGCCCAGGCCCGGCAGGACCAGTGGAATGAATCTCGCTGGGCTCAGATGACCTCTATAAACTCAGACTCTGCCTTTGGCTGTAATAATACTTTGCCCTCCCAGCCAAGAAACGGAAAGCACTTGGCTCCCATGAATCGGCTTTCTCTGAAGCAGGCAAGCAGGAGCAATTCACAGAGAAGGAAGCAGAGGCACAGGGAAGTAAGACCACATTCAAACCTGGCGCTCACTGCAGGCAAAGACACGGTAGCGGGGAGGAGCCCGATGCCGCTAGTAGCGCTGTTGCGAACGCTGATCTGCTGCAGGTCGCCTCGCGCAAAATCCAGCCCTGCCATGCGCGAACAAATTTGCGGCAGAATCCCCTTTGACGCAGCAGAACTCCGTTCGCACCGGCGCTACTGCTGGAACCGGGCTCCTCCCCGCTGCCGTGTCTTTGCCTGCGTGTCGTTTTAATAGCGCCAGGCGTCAGGTGTGACTACAGTTACAAGGTGACTTGGTTAAGGTCACAAGGTGAGTCAGTGGCAGAAGCAGAATGAGCAGCCGTGATGTTTACACTGGCAGCCTGGATTTGTGACCCCTAGGGAATATTCCCCCATCCCCTACTTAGAGCATGGTGTGTGGAGAGCTCCCCCCGGCAACATTGTGATGCCCATCAAGGAAAAAAACAACCACCCTGATTTTCCTTTTGTGGGAATGCTGTGCCTTTGCATTGCGGGGAGGCCAAAGGGGTGAGAAGCAGCCATGCCAGGAAGGGCCCCCTCCCCCCCCGAACGGTGAGGCCCAGACCAACCCGGACCACTGCAAAGGGCAGAGGTAATGCAACATGACAGATCTTTCAGAGACGCTACTCTGGGGAAGAGAATCGCTTATGAAAATAGAAGCTTGGCTGACTGCAAAAAGCTGGAGGCTGCGTGTGGAGGGACCGTGACAGCGGCAGCAGAGTGACCGCCGTGTGAACTTCTCTGACTGTATGTGGAAGGGGGGGTGGGGGCGATGGGCAAAGGTGTATGGGGGAGAGAAAGTGTTGGATTAGCCATTTCAGTGCCATTAGCCATGAGAGAGAGAGAGATCGAGAGAGATCCAGCGAGAAGGCACATTTGGGACTTGCTCAGCTGTGACCCAAGGTGGTGAAGGAACAGTGGATTGTTCAGACATGGTGTGAGTAGTAGCTACCCCTCACTTAAGGCTGAAACACAAGTTTGCCAACACAAGAAATCTCATCAAAATCCTGGTTCCTGATACCATCTTGGTTGAACCAACAACCTCTTGGTTCTTGGTGATGTTTCGGCAGACATTTCATTTCTTGATTTACCAACTTCCTGCTTACCAGGATCCCATTTACCGCTGTGCTGTCCATTCCCAATCCTGAGAGGTAATACTGGGCTTTTTTACACACACCTTAAAGTTCTGGATGTTTCAATCTTCTGGGTATACAAATCCACAAGTAAGTTCCGGATGCATTCTTCACACACACACTGCCCTGAGGCAGCCTAAAGACTGTCTCTTATACACATCTAGATGTGTATAAGAGACAGGATCTAGGCTGCGTTCCCACCTGCGGCGGCAGCGGCGGCAGCGGGAGGGGCGAGGGGAGACGCGGCAGCGCGGAGGAGCCGGCTGACAGGAAAAGAGCCGGTGCAAACGAACGGGGATCTGCCACGGCTTCTCTCGTGCATCAGGGCAGGATTTTGCGTCCTTGCTACACCCAGGAGGAGTGAGGGGCAGCTACTCTAGAATGAAAGGCGACCATGTAGTAGCTGTATTGTGTGCAAAATCTACCAATCCACACACTTTTATCCATCTCATCAGCCTCTGGTGAGATCTCCTCTTGCTTCCATGATCTGAAGATGATTGAGCCAATCTCTGAGGGGCTGAATCCTGCCGCCTGGGACTGCCTACACCACACTCCCTCTTCCTGAGTAATGTGTGCGTTGCATTCCTCCCAGACAGCAGCATCATGACGAGGGCGGGAACAAATTGGTCATTTCATACTGACAAAGATTAGTTGGAGATGCATGAATATATGAATGTAGGATAGATGCTAATGTAGAACATATCACATTCTATGATCGAATTAGATCTTTGCAATATTCCCATCTTTGTTAATTTGGTTATTTCGTTTCAATAACTTCATTTTGTTATTTTGGTTACTTCGCAACGGCAATTTTAAAAATATTTGGTAACTTCATGTAAGGACTTAGATTGCAAGCAGCAGCCCGGGCAGTACGAGGGCTGAGCCCAGTCTAGCTTTAAGCTCTCTCTAGTCTGCTCTGCGACCCGGAAGATCCCACCATCCAGAAACTGCTGCTGATGAAATCCAGCTTGCTTCTCCCGTTGCTAAACTGCATTAGACTCCTGGGGAACATGACAGCCGCCCCCGCCCCCAGGACGAATCCCGCCTGCGTTTATCTGAGCGTGGAATCAAGTCTCTGCGAGCAGCTCCCAGCTCTTTTGCCAATCTCACTCAAGCAGCTTTTCAGGGAGATTAGAATTCCAGTCACTGAGCCACCCACCAAGGCCAACAAGCATCATTGGCACCTGCTAGCCAGAGCTCTCCATGTGCCTTCTCCGCTGTGCCCGGGCTTAGATGCTGCTGCTACCTGGTTTAATCCAATTAAACGCCTTCCCAAGCCCTTGCTAACACCCCGAGGAAGCCTGAAGTCAATGTAGCACCACGATTAAGATCCCTTTGGTTCTTTCAGTAGCGCCAGAGAAAATAAATGATTTAGGGCTCATGCCCACAACCCCATTCCTCCTTACAAACTCACTGGCCACTTGTTCCTTAATCTGGGTTTGTCTTGCCCTGTAGCAATGCACTCGCACACCTGCATTTCAACAGGCCACCTCTTGCCTCAAGTGGAGGATCTGCAAGGGGGAGCGTAGGAAGTGGTAGGGATTTCACACAACATCCAGAAGGGGGATTTGGACAATTTAGGGCGGAGACAAAATGCCTGTGCGGAAAGTGGGTTTTTCTGTAGGCTTGATGTCTCCACCCTGGGGGAGTCATTGCACAAATAATGGGCTCCCCCCCCCCCATTATCCTACAGGAATGAAAGAGGAACCTAGTGACCACTGTCCCAACAGCATATACCAGTACGTTGGGGGGAATTAATCCAGGCACTTTACTTATTCATTCAAAAGCAACCGTGATATATAAAAACACACTACAACGTGGAATAACATTGAAACAAAACCAAACTCCGTCAATCCTCCCCGCTTCCCAAGCCATTCCCTGTCGTTGGGTACCCTGAGTCCTCTAATCCTGTGCTCTGTGAGGTTGTCCTAGGTGGCGAACCTGCCAAACGTCTGAGGGGAAGGAGGCAAGGTGTCCATGGAAGGCACGAGTGTGATGGTATCAGAGTGCTAGCCCTGGGCCTGCTCAAAGTTTCTGGGGATCCTCCTGTGGGTATGTTGGCCTAAAGGATGTGCCTCCTTCCCGGAGTCCTTCCCGGGAGCTTGGCCTCCTCTCTCAGGGAACTCCACCAGGCCTTCTGTCTGCTGGAGACCCTGCTTCAGGTTCTCTGTGTAGGTGGGTCTCTTCCTTAACGACCACCAAGGCAGTGTTCCATTCCCCCGCTGGGCTTCTCGAGCGTGGGCATCATTATAATGGGGGAATGTGTCCCTCACCCAATTTCCAACCCCTGCACTTCCAGGTTATGGGAGGTCAATGGGATTCAGCAGCCCTTCCAAATTTTACGCCAAATTTTAGGCCAGTGTTTTTGATGTTACGACGAAGGGGGAAAAGTGGAGAGGGCAGGAAGGAGGGGATGTGTCCGTGGCAGGCTCCTCTCCTTGGAGACATACTCTGGGCGTAGGTAATTCCCTCAGGGTCGTGTTTGGGCTTTCCCTCCAATATGGGGGGCAACCTGACTCATCACAGGGAGGGAGAGGACGGCAATAGCACGAGGGGGCGCAGGGAGAAGGACAAACACTGTCAAGGTCCCAGGACACCATGTTCCACTATGTGAAAGGAGGGAGGCAGGGGTAAGGGGGGCAAGGAGTGGGTGAGGGGTGAAGGAAGGAAGGGGGAGGTGTAGGAGGAGAAGGGTCTTGCTCTCAGGGAGGTGGATAGGGGTATGCGAAGAGGGCAAGGGCAGGAAGCACCAGCTGAACCACATTTTATCAAATGACCAGGAGGTTTTCTTTTCTTTTCTTTTCTTTTCTTTAAATATCAAGTTCAAACCCTGCCTGTCCCCGGGAGAAAGGAGAGAGGTGGCAGAGACAACATACCATTGAACCTGCCACCCAATCAGAAACAGGCTGTGAGGACAACTAAACATGGAGGATCACATCCTGCCGCCGTCTTTACCTGCCCCTGACACAGACCTCTGGAGCAGCATGATATTTGCTCAGGCTTCAAGTTCGGCGACATTCCCGCAACTTGTCATGCTGATAAAATCTCATTGAATTGACAAACGGAAATCAGGGGTGGGTTCTCCTTCACTGGACGTTTTGAAACAGAGACTGGCCGACCATCTATCAGGGATGCTGTCGCTGTGAATTTCAAGCACGGAGCAGAAGGTTGGACTAGATGACCTCTGATGTCCCTTCCAAGCTCTATAATTCAGGCCTCAGACATCTCTTTGCCAGTCGCCTCCCTGGAGAGGAGCAATGGGGGAGAGGATGGAATGACAAGCAACTACATGGAATGGGGAGCAGGAGAGCCTCTCTCCCTCTTTCTGCACTTGGAATTTTGGGGAGGCGGCATGGAGGTGGGAATGTAAGTGGGTGAGGGGGTGGGGCTTATTGTCTGAGGGGTGGGGCTTATTCTCTGAGGGGGCGGGGCTTGTTCTTCTGGTCCCTTGCAATGTTGGACGGCCTGGGATAATGGGGCGGGGGAGAAGGCAAAGGTGAGGCGGGCTGGGTTTGAGGTGTGGGGTGAGGAGGAGGAGGGAGCTGGGAAGTGGGGGATGAGTATTGAGAAGGAGGGAAAGGACAGCAGGGGCCTGTTGAGATGTTGAGCTAGGGTGGCCATCGAGGCAATTTCTTTCCAGCACGCTTATGGAAAATACATATTGCAGGGCGTGCATTAGCGCCTAAAGGCACCAACGCGGGGCCTACAACATGTATTTTTCGCAAGCATCCTGGAAAAAGGTGCATATCTGCCCACCCTATGTTGAGCAAATGATCCCTGCCCAGCTTAACACCCTGGGAAAGGTGGTAGAGCAAACTGCGTTTGCTGCGTTTCCCCATCACATTGCCAGCTCGGTGTAAAATGCAGCGAACGTTGGCCCCTCCCTGACCCTCAGAATGAAAGAGCTCTGGTTGTGAGCCGCCTCATGCGACGAGCTCTTCTTCCCTCCTCCCGCTGCAGGCTCCCCTTCCCTCTCGGCAGGGCTGGGGGTTCAAGCTCCGAGAGACTTGCTGCCGTGAGGGGATTCCTGAGGAGGGATGCAGACCTGCCGGGCAGAGGGCGGGGATGAGTCAACGATTTAATCTGTTGCGCAGCCCCTTGTTTTCAAACATTTCATTTCGGTGTGTGGGCGGCTTTGCTGCTTGGGAAAGGGAGATGCTAATAACGTTGGCTCAGGGCCCAGTGTGACGGGAGCCAGCTCTGCTCAGGAGGAAACCATCCTTATGTGGGTCGTGAGCCCCAACGCTCCTCGCAGAGCTGGGAGAATGCTCTTCCGTCCGGATGTGCAGCCCTGCCCCTCTTAGTCCAGCCCTGGGTTAGAATTAGGGCTGTGCATGGGGTCAAGTCTTTGTGAAGGTTAGTGTGGTGTCATGGCTAAGCGTGCAGTATGGGGAGCGGGGAGACAACCCTGCTTCTAGCCTCACCTTAGCCAGAAACTCACTGGGTGACCATGGGCCAGTCACAATAGTCTCTCAGCCTAACCTACCTCACAGGGTTGTTGTGAGGATTAAAAGTTGTGTTCGTTCTATGTAAAGCGCTCGGAGTGCCGTGGCAGAAGGGGTGCTATATATAAAGATTATTATTAATCCGTATTTGTGTTTTTAGTATTTCCCATTTATTTCTAGCTGTATCTTTACCCATTGTCACAGGGCTGCCCCCTAACCTGTTAGGGAGTCCTCAGAGTCTCACTCCTGGCTTTTTTTAATGCTTTGGGCCCTCAAGGTCCCGAAGACTCCCCGCCCGCGTCTCTGCGTACCCTCTCCTGGCCTTTTGTGCTTCTGGGGGGAAATGCCAGCCTTTGGCTCCCTGATCCCAAGCTGCAGTCACTAGGGAGAGCCTCCTATAGGGTGACCGCCTATGGAAATGTTTAAGGAACACTATGAAAAATACATGATGCCTAAGGTGCCAAGGCAGGCCCTGCAACATGTATTTTTCATAAGTGTTCCTTAAAACTTTGCATAGGTGGCAACTCTACCTCAACTGGATTCTTTTATCGATGCTCCTTCTCTCCTGCCCTTCCCCTGGGGAGGCCGGATCCCTCCAAACAACCCCACAGCTGCCTGTCCTCGCTGCAGGTGACCCCGCCTCCCATTCACCTGGCACCTACTTCTTTCTCTGTCGTAGCCAGTCCCTTAAAGGGACGTGGTCCCCCTGCGACACCTGTATTCACTGCATTTCCCCTCTAGCCGCCAAGGTGACAAAACGCAGTGAACGCAGCTCCCTGTATATGGGTTATTTTGGCACAAAAGTCCAGTGAGGCCTGTAAGGAAAGGAGGGTCCTTTAAGGTCTATAAGGAAAGGAGACAGAGAGAAACCCAGCGCTGAGATGGAGATGTGCTGCAGTTTTCAGGTTTCAGGGTGAGACCTCAGATACTAGGGATGGGACTTTCAGTATTGCCGAGAACCGAAAGTACCCGATATTAATGGCTATATCAGATGAATCTGATATTTTGGTTCTTTCTCGGTATTGGTGCTTTTTGATCTTTTGCATTGGTTTCTTGATTGGATTTTTAATGTTGCGGTTTCCCCCAGTGTTAAAAATCCAATAGTGAGAAAACCAAGAAATTGAAAGAGGAACCCACACAATGAGAACTGAAACTGATATAAAACCCAAGCTGAAATTTTGCCCAAACTCCCANGTTCCATAACCATGTGACAGGCCCCGCATTGGTTCCTAAGGCACCAGTGCTGGCCCTGCAACCTGTATTTTTGATAAACGTTCCTTAACCATGTGCATAGCCAGCAACCCTATATGTCGGTCACTCTGTCTGAGCTCTTTGGACCGGGCCAGGGTCCCCAGCTGTGGTAGGTCCCCCGCGCCCCCCCGCCACTGCAGAGCCCCATGACATCACAGCACTTTGTATGGGCGTGGCCACGCTAGACAGAGGGGGGGGGGGATGCCTGTGTCCACGCGGAGCCCTGCTGTATCTCAACATGCCCCAAGGTGCAAGGGCCGTGGGGACACATTGGGCCCTGGTCTCAGAAAAGCCCAGCTGTGTCAGGTTCAAGGAGGAGGAAGGGAGCCGAGAGGAGGGCATGCTCACAAGGACAGGGGGACACAGATCCATGATCTGGACTCTCCTCTTCCTGGATGCACCCACAGCCGACGTCTATGCGGCCCTTGGAGCTTGTACCAATTTTCAACCCCCGCCACACGCACAAAAAAAGGGGGGGGGGAAACGGTTCTCCACTCCTGGTCTAGGGAGACGAGGGCCCACCCAGCCTGGATTCAAATCCCACATTTGGCCTCCCTGCTTCCTATAGGTGGCAGTAGTCCCTGAGCTCTTCTAGCTCCATTAGGTCTATATGCTATAGTCCCCGGGCTCCTATCGCATATAGTCCCTGGGCTTCCCCTCACTCCAAGGCATTTAGTATGCAAGAGGGAACAAGGATCATTGCTCTCTCTTATCGGATGCCATGAATTATTCATCTGGAGTTAATACAGGCTCAGCTATTAAATCCTCTGCAGATCCCGTCACCGAAAGTGCAACGGGGCCGTGAAAATGAGCGCTCGATCGATGCTAGGGTGTCTGGCTAAAGGAATTTAACTGGAAGAAGCTATCAATCATGTAGAAAGCAGACCATTCTCTATGGCTGCCAGGCAGGCGTCTGGGTGGGTGTAGAGACCTCCAGCCAGGCCAGTCTGACCTGTGGGTAAGATTCCTTCCTGATCACTTATTATGGGAAGCAATTAGTCTAGCAGTGGGGAACATTTTCATAAGGACACAAGAAGTGCCAGACTGGGTCAGATCAATGGTCCATCAAGGCCAGCATCTTGTCTCTGACAGTGACCAATCTCTGGGTGATTTCAGACGTTACGGGCACCCGAGGCACCACAGTGAATTCCCAGCGGTGGCGAACTGGCTAACCACCCCCCCGTGGGCAAGAGAGGCCCCAAACAGACGTGATGGGAGCGGGACCACAGCAGGGAATCAGACCGGCAGACCACAGCCCGGGGCAGCACAACAGACGTTACGCCAATCCCGGGCCGTGGTCAAAGCACCTGGAAGGCGCCGGGGCGGCT
>QEPC01008752.1:7197900-7219262 GCA_003113815.1 Sphenodon punctatus | reverse complement strand
AATAAAAAAATTTGACTGGGATTCTGATCAGAGAAGGTTCCGATCGGAATTCTGGCTGAAATTAATCACCACCATGAAAATGGAACAATTTTTTTCCAAACCACCCCTGGGATCTTAAAGCACAGCTGGAAATGCTCTGGAAATAGTTAGCAATAATCCCAGTGACAGAAACGCATGTGACATCACTTCCTGCCGTGTCGTCGGCTAAATCCTGAATATCAACAGTGCTAAGAGTGCTGGGCTCCGTACTCATTTCTTCGCTTTCCTATCTCTGTCCGGCTTAGCCGGCCACCAGTAGATCCTGTCCGTAACATGTCTTGACAAGGGGAATACATATTTCTTAACTCTAAGCCGTTTCCCGGGCTGGCTCAGATTCAATGAGACATGTGTCTCTGAAGATTATTTGAAATCCCTCACTTTAACAGGAAATGTAAAGACTATATTATATTTCCATGCGGACAGATCTAGAGATAATGGTCTGCTTCAAATGCTTCCCATGGTTTAAGATGTTTTAAATCGGTTTTCGAGCCTGAATCTTATCGGTATTTTACGGTTGCTTTCACAAGGCTTGGCTTTTCTGTAATACGGTGTTAGGGATAGGCAGGGAAAGGAAGGGAAATGGAGCCCTGAGACCCTACGCCACAGGACCCCAGACACACTTCTCGCACTCTAGGGGGCTTAGCTCTAAATGCGGGGACAAACAATCCCTCAGGCAGTTTACTCCAGTAGGAGAGAAGGCCAGATCATCATAGGGGTAACGGGAACGGCAAGGCCCTGAGCATGCCCCCTTGCTCGCACACCATGTGCCACACCCGTAACCCTCTATCGCACCCCCACTCACCCCTACAGTGCTCTGGGAACAGGGGGAAGGTGCAGGAGCGGCGAGGGAAGCAGGGTACAACCAGGAACGAAGTGGAGGGAACAAGAGTACTCACAACCTCGGTACACAGGGAAGGACGGACCCGCACAAGAAGGGAAGGATATAGTGGAACCACACCTTACAACCACACCAATCTTACCTCCGCTCACACACACACACACACACACTCAACACAAAAACACACACTCACAGCTTCTGGCTTCTAGGTTCACTCTACAGCTAATCCACACACGAGGGGGCCAGTATCACAGCGTCGCTGATCACCGGCAATGCTGTGCGCTTTGGCCTCTCCCTATATTTGGGTGACCCAGCACGTATGCGCGCAGAGCGACGCAACTCCCTAGAAGGCCCTGCTGCGGCGTCACTTTGCGGCGCCTGCGGGGGGTGTATCGCTCTGAGGCGCCCGCGGGGGGTGTATCCCCACCTAAGGCACCAGGTAGTTGGGCTATTTCTCCTATCTCTGCCCTTGCTGTGTGTCCCCCAGGGGCTCCTGAGCCCCTGCGGGGCACCCGTCGGACCCGGCCGTGACTGGGCAGGGGCCGGTAATGGTGGCGATGGAGGCGGTGTCAGGGATTTTATATACCCCCCAAGGTGGTCGCACCCCCAACAGTTCCACAGCTGCTCCTAATTAAAATATATATAACAAAAGAAAATACTGCCCCCCCCCGCCCCAGGAGAACCACCGGCCCATGGGCCAAATTCAGGCCACAGCTGGGTTTTATTTCGGGCCTCTTTCCAATTTTTATGTCGAAGACTAAGAAGAAGACGGGGTGGGAGAGAGGATGTGGCAACAGACTAAAAATATTTGAGAGGCTGCCAGAAAGACAAGAGTGTTGTTATAATAGGGACTAGGACTGAATTGAAGTTTTGGCACGGATTCCATTTTCGACGGATCTGGCTGTTTCAATCGATCGGGCAAAAGGCGGACTGGAATACAGAACTGGTTCTCGTTTCACCAAAACGGTTGGAATTATTTTGCCTCCTACTGGGCAGGGGAAAAATGGTGGCCAGCCACCACCATGTTGCATGTGCGACATACAGCTGCTGGCATTTTGTGTATGAGCAGTAGGAAGCGAAATAATTTCTTCAGAATTATTAATTAATTATTATTATTATAATATTACAATTTATATGCCGCCCCCTCCTGCCACAGGCATTTCAGGGCAGCTAACATATTAAAATACATAACAATAATACTACAATTAAAACAGCCCACAAGAGTGGAGATGAGGGCATGCACTCAAGGAGAGGGGGATTGACCCATGGTCCCCTTAAGCACCCCCCTCCCCCCAACATACTCATGTTCAATGTGACCTGCAAAATGGAAAAGCTTCCGCATCATCCCTGGTCTCCCCAGTAAGTTTCCTTGCAGTGTTTGACTTGGTGAGTGTTATGTATTGCATCTTGTAGATTTATTTTTGCTCTCTGTAACCTACCCCGTGTCCTGTTTTGGAGACGGGTGGTGTAAGAGGGTGAGGTTCCTCAGGGGTACTTCCCTGCAGGATCTGACCTCTCAGGCAGTCACGTTCGCTCACAGGGTTTAGCTCAAAGTCTCTATTTCTAGTCCATACATACAGTTCAGATCCCCCACCAAGACACACCGTTCAACTACAGTTTCTGTGCTTAGCTTACTTTAATGCCGGGAATGCAACCCGTCCGGCACCCCAAGCCCTGTCTAGCCCAAACTCTAGAAGGCACAGCCTTCCGGCAGGCTACTCACCGTTCTCCAGGGCTTCTCCCAAGATCTAATCCCTGGGCTTCTCCAGGCTGATCGCAGCACTCAGCCGCCATTCCTTTCAGTACCTTGGAGAGCGCAGAGTGGCAAGGTTTCTCCACGCAAGTCCAGGGATCCAGGCTTCTCCCAGCAGGGCTTCAGCACCGGACAGCTCCCCTGCTGAACGCCTCCAGGAGATGTTGCCTGTTCAGCTCCCAGGCTGAACAGGAATCGGCGGCGAGCGATTCCAGGCCATGGTCAATGTCCCGGGGCAGGTGGGTGTGGCGGCCGCATTGGCCACAGCACCCGCCTGTCTCCGGGACGGCGGGGCCGTGCGGCCGTGTGTTGCGTTGTGTGGCCCCGCCCCCTCCCCAGATTCCCCGCCGGGATCGGGCGGCACGTCTGTTGGACATGCCGCTTTGATCCCAGCGGGGAACCCCGAAGATTGTTTCCGTGACGGGGTCAATTGGTCCCGTCACATCTGAAAATACCCTTTGTCTCCTGAAAGAGAGACATTGGGTGTCTTTAGACATAACGTCAACGGGGGTCTGAATGTGTGTTTTGACCATGATATGAACACCAGTTTGGCCCTGTGTTCACCATGTGGTGCTGCTTAGACACACAGCCCCTCTTGGGGCAAATCGGTGTTTTGCTCCCCACCCCAACTCAGCCGGCAAGCGCTCCCACCTCGTTCCCCGTGTTGTACCTGCTAACACGCCACGCGATATCATTAGACACAATGTTGGCCACGTGTTCAATTGTCCTTGTGACGCAATGGTGTTCACATTGCAAGTTCAACGGATGTTCGATGGGGGGCAAATTGGCATTGGGATTGTTATGGTGCTTACACACAATGGCCAGACACGTGCTTGGGAGTTTTGACACCTGATCTTTGTTATGTCTAAAGACACCCAGTGGGATTCAGCAAAGAGGGACTGTCCTTCCTAAGCAGAGATTGCTGGGAGGTAGGACAAGGTGAATCCTGCCTTGGAGCAGGGGGTTGGATTAGATGACTGATTCTCCATCAGTCAGTTGTGGGTGGGTCCTGGGAAGTTTTAGGGGCAGCTGCATCAGGGCCCATGAGGCCTGACGTGGCTGTAATGTGTCCCCTGCTGTGTCCCCTCCTGCTGCATGCTCTGACCACTTGCGCTACGGAGTGTCAGGCTCTGGGGTGGAGCCAGGGAAAGGGGAGGGGAAGCAGGGAGGCCGGAGGGGAGACGGGGTGCAGGGAGTCTGGGATGTCCCTCAGATTAAACGAGGAAACCTCTCAGCCACTCTCCAATACCTTAGGCGATTGAGCACTCAGCATAAGGACCAGCCACGCTGGTCTAAGAAGACTTACAGCTCATCATCGAGGTTGAGGGACGGGAAGCCAGGAGCGAGGAATCCAGGAGCCAGAGGCAGGGATCAAGGGATCAGTGGGAAGGAACCAGGGGTAGGGGAGCGAGGGATATGGAGTAAAGAAGAAGGAAACAAGGGACCAAAGGCAGGAGAGCAAGGGATCAGGTTGAGGGACGGGAAGCCAGAAGCGAGGAATCAAGGAACCAGAGACAGGGGAGCGAGGGATCAGGGGGTAAGGAACAAGGGGCAGGGGACCGAGGGATCAGGGGAGCAAGGAACCAAGACTAGGGAGTGAGGAACCAAGACTAGGGAGCAATGGGCTAAGAAGCCAAGACTAGGGGGGGAAATGGAGCAAGGGGCCAAGACTAGGGAGCAATGGGAGGAGCGAGGGACTAAAGGTAAAGTAGTGAGAGTCTAGAAGCAGGGCACTGAGGGCTAGAGGAGCCCACATCTAAAGGGCAGCAGAGGGGCTGAGGAACCAGCAACATAGAACAGGGGGGAAGGATCGGGGAACAAGCCCTGAGGGGCATCAGAGCCAATGGGGAGAGAACAGCAAGACATAAAGGAGGTAAGACCCATCCACACAGAACATCAAGCACAACAGGACTGACACAACCTAAAAGAGCAACTAAACATACAAAAAGGGCAAGGGGTGAATAGGAACCACCAGCCTAAACCACACACAAACAACAGAGAGGGGGAGGGAGCTGGGCAGAGGAAGCCCCAACACACACACACACACACACACACACACGACAGGTATCAAGGCAAGGGTATAGCACACAAGGAAACACTGAGGGAACCCAACACACTTAAGACTGACAAACAGAACCCAAGGAAGAGAAACCAGAATGATCTAAAGCTCCACCCCTGCCACAGCTCCCAGAGGCCCTAAATATCCCTGGGAGCCAATCAGACTGTGGCAGGTGGGCCACGCCCTTCCACAGGTGTACACAAGCAGCAAAGTAGGCAGGCGGAGGAGAAAGCCAAGAAGGGGGAAAGAGACACTCCTTGCAGCAGCCTGCCGATAGTGCAGGATGCACAGAGCTTCCTAACCAGTTCCCAAGGCCAGGGGTTCAAGACTGGACTGTGACACTGAGGGCTGGAGGCCGGACAGGCAGAGGAAGGGTGTGGCTTCCAGCAGCTTGCCCACCTCTCTGACTCCCACTCCCTGGCTGGGATCAGGGCCTTTCTGATACTGACTGGTCCTGAATTTTTTTAAAGGTAGATCCCAGATTATTTTTTTAAAAAAACGTTGTAATGGGTCTCGCCTACAGAACAGTTGAGAACCACTGGCCTAAATGACCCTTAAGGTCCCTTTCACCCCTAGGGTGAATTCTGATTCTCTTGGGAATGGACAAAGGGGTGACCCCACTCACGTCAAGCGGCACTGCCAAGGACAATGTTTGTCGGCAGGGGGAAAGCGTGGTTACAGCAGTTTGCCTGTCGCCTGTGAAGAAGAATATTGCTTAATCTCTGTTGTCCCTGCCTCCCACGATCTCTTGGAGCTACTATCTCACACGCTGTCTTAAATATAATGTGAATCAATCCAGAAAGCCCGGGAGCGCGTGCGGAGATGAAGCTAATCGATCTTGAAAATAATTCCCCTTTTTTTTGCTTGTGTGAGTCACATGCATGCACAGTTGGATGTGCATATTAACGGCACTCACTTCCCTTTCCTGGAGCTCGGTGAGACGGCTGCAGAATGACACCGCCCCCTGCGCCCCAGCATTTATTTATCTGGATTTGTGTCGTGCACTTCCCCAAAGGCGCAGGATGGTTCACAATGTAAAACACACCAAAAAATAGTTTAAAAAGTCAAAATATTAAAGTAGATAAAAGTCAAACAAAACCATTCCTATCCCCCCTCCCCAGGAACTTATCTCCACCTGCTAAAAGCCTGGCCGAAGAAACAGGTCTTACATTGCCTCTAGAGAATGCTCGGACTTTGGCAAACCTCCAGGGGGAAGGGAGTTCCAAGCTTCGGCGCAGCCATCGAGGCACAGCCTCTTTTGTGGCGCCCTCGCCGTACTGATGTGGTGCACTGATGGAATTTTCGAGAGGGCACTTCCTGGCTGGCTGTAAGGAGCGTGGGAGGAGGAGGTAGCGGTCCTTTAGATAGGTAGGGCCTGAGCCGTTTAGGGCTTTTAAGGTTAAAAAAACAACAACCAGTACCTTGAATTGTGCCTGGAATGCTACTGGAAGCCAGTGCAGATGTTGGAGCACGGGCGGAATGGGCTCCCAAGCGGCCCACCCCGGTCACAAGGCGCATCACTACAATCTGCCCTAGCCACAGGCCCCAAACAGCCTTCATGGGCAGCCCCATATAGAGTGCACCGTGGTAGTCTGCAATGAGTCAGTTGGGAGTCAGGACGCCAACCACCCTCCCTTCTCCTGAGCCCTACCCATCATTTTTTGGGCTTGTCCTCATGAGGAAGGGTTTTCTTTCTTTCTTTCTTTCCTTCCCCTCTTTAAATCTTGCTTCTTTGGAGAAGTATCTCCCTTTAAGCCCCCACATCCCTCCCGTTTTTGGGAATACAGGGGTGGTTAGAGCGACTTAGGAGATTCTTACCTCCACAAAAAGGGTTCTTGAGAACAAGGCCTTAAAGGCTGCAACTGCAAATCAGAGGCCAGCAGCAGAGGGGGAAGAATGAACGACCAGGGTGTTGGAAATCTGGAGGCCTGATCACACAGCACTGGCCCCTGGTGGGAGCAGGCAGGTGTAATTCCGTGACTCGGTGTGGCCACAAGGGGTTAAATCCTGCAGTTTAACTTGGGGAGAAGGGCACCGGCTTGGAACTAAAAGGATGCATTAGCACCCGCCTGTCTCAGACAAGAAGGCTCAGAGACTGCTCTACAATTGGACTGTGCAGCCTGGACACTGGGCATTTTGACACACCTTAAAGTGCTGGTCTTTGAATCTTCTGGGTTTACAAGTTCACAAGCAAGTTCCGGATGCATTCTTCACACAAACACTGCCCTGAGGCAGACTAAAGTAGCCGCAGCTGTAGAAGTGAGGGGCTGCCATGGAAACCAAGTGACCACAGCTGCCTGGAGCAAAGCAGTTTACCAGGAGAACTTTTTACACACACAGGTTCTGGGAGAAGTTCTATGCAGAAGCTCAAGGAGCCGGATGTTTAAGATCTGGGTGAGTGAATTAGACACACAGAAAGTTCAGGATGTAACAACAAACGTGCAGGAGAAATGTGTGTGTAAAAACACCCAGTGTCTGCAATGAGGAGAGTGGCCCCCTCCTGCACTGCCCAGTGATGTAGCAGAGCTTCCCTACCCAGAGGTGCAGAAAGTGTCCGCCCGATGAGACACGGGGCAGCCGGGACTGACCTGCCCCAATGCTTCCTGCAGCGAGGGCACATGGCCGGGCCTCTAGAAGCATTCACCATGGAAGCTGGCTGCTTGCTGGCAGAAATCCCCCTAACTGAGCCCATCAGTCAAATCCATATGGGCCAAGCTTAATCTCTGTGCACCTTGTGTAAAGTGGCTATGCTGGGCCAGGCGTAACTGATGACACCTGGAATCACCCCACCTCCGTGGTGCATCCAGGGACAGTCCCTCTTTGGGTGCTGAATCCCACTGTCCCTCCTGCAGGGGCGGGGGGGTCAAAGTCCCTCTTTCAGAAGAGAGAGGCAAAAAGACCAGCATTCAAGGCTCAGGTTGCCTCCCAGGAAAAAGCCCTTGAGCAGACAAATGGGGAGATGATGGAATGAGAAGAAACTAAGTGTAATGAGAAGCAGGAGAGCGTCTGCCCCTCTTTATGCCCTGAGGATGCTGGGAAGGGTGTGTGCATATGCAAGTCTCTGAGGGGGTGGGGCTTATTCTCTGAGGGGCGGGGCTTATTGGCTGAGGGGGTCAGGGCTTGTCCCTCTCTGGCCACTCAAAACATTGGGCGGTATCGTAGTGGGAGCTCGGTGTCTCAGAAAAGAGACGACACCTAAGGCATGATCCTCTGGCTAGATGGTGCCCATGCTACTTCCAGGGACCCAGCAGCCATATTGTGACTTTGGGGCCAGGATCATGGCCGTCTCGAGAGCCGTCTCGGTATCAGTCCAGTCAGGAGCCAGGTCATCCAAACCAGAGGGTCATCAGGACCAAGGTAAGATCTGAAGGCAAGGGCCAAGACTATAAGACGATGAGGATTTGGAGACAAGAATCACCACAGGACAAGGGAACAAGGACCGATAGGGGTCACGTGGCATAGTCAACTCCCTGCTTCCTGTTGGGGGCCTTAAATGGTCAAGGGCAGCCAATGAGAAGTCGGGGAAGAGGAGCCTATGGGGCACAGTCAGGACGCCTAAAAAAAGGACAGGCGTCTCAGAAGTAAATCCAGGCATCAAGACCTCAATAGCCAAGGCGAGGCCTCAATGTAAATCCCCAAAGAGGGCCATATCTTCCCTCCTGGAGCATAAATTGGTCTGAAATTTTGGATCTCTACCTGCTTTCTAGTGTTCTAACCCATTGTTAAATTGGGCTGAAACTGGTCTTTGGGATAAAGTTATTAAAGGGGCAAAACCACCCACACATACACGTGATCGATAATCTCATATGACCACGGAAACCGGAGTCACGTGGGTTGGGTTTTTTGTTTTAAAAAAAATCTCTTTTCCAGTTCTTGAGCTTTTCAGTTAGACGTGGGTCCCTTTTCAAGTTCTCTGCCATCACGCGAGGGCTAAGGACATTGTGAATCTCCAGATTTGAGCGGCTTGGGGCTTTAAGGCAGCACTTAAAATTGTGAGAGCTCCTAATAAAATCCAGGCAGTTGTCACCCACCCGCCATGTTTTTTAGTGCAGGATTGAATTTGCAAGAGCCTTGTCTAGGGTTGTCACCTATGCATATTTTTAAGCAACACTTATGAAAAATACATGTTGCAGGGCCCTGCAACATGCATTTTTCATAAGTGTTCCTTAAAAATGTGCATAGGTGACAACTCTAGGCTTAACTCTTCCTCTAAACCAGAGTTTTTTTGATTATGGAATAACTATTATAGCACAAGTGCTCAGACTGGACACCATTAAGCTCTCCCTACCCTCTATCCTGCTGGTCCTCTCTGGTAAGTGGAGGACCAAGAATTCTATGGACTTGGCCTCCACCATCGTGGTCTTCATTAAAGCAAAAGCCTCTCTATGGTGAGGCGTTATTTTCACTTCACTTTTCATTCCTTGTCAGAGCCAATCCAAACGTTTCTTGGTTATCCACTTCCCTGCTGCCCTAATTAGGCGGTGGAATTAATGAAAGGCTTCCTCAAGGGGACGCCGGGAGCAAGCTCTGTGGGGGTGGGCCCAGGCACACAGCCCCGTTTCTAGGCCACAGGCCTAGGGGCTGTTCTGCTCAGCATCTGCACTGCCCGCGTTCCCAATGACAGGTCCAAGGTAACCCACCAGCCGCTCCTCATTGGACTTGCTCATGTTAATAATGACTATCGTTTTCGCCTCCGTTAAAACCATTTGTTTCCTGTTTAGCTCCCGTTTCTCAGCCCTAAATTTGTGGGCTTGTTGGCCTGAGTTTTTGTGACACCTCTGTTTGGATGGGCCAACCCCCCCACCCCCTCCCGGCCAGGAAAGTTCTCCTCATGCGTCCCGCCTAGGATTGCCACCTCGGCACGTTTTTAAGGAACACTTATGAAAAATACATGTTGCAGGGCCTGCATTGGCGCATAAGGCGCTTAAAGGCGCCAGTGCAGGCCCTGCAACATGTATTTTTCATAAGTGTCTTGGGAAAATGTGCATCTATGGCAGCCCTACCTATGCCACGGCCACCTCTGCAAGGCCCAACACTTGGGGCCTAGTCTCCTACTGGCCCATTCCTGAAGTCACACTGCCCCTCCCGCTGGCTCCCCGAAGAATCACAAAACTAGAGTCTTGCCCTCGGGAGCAACAGAGAACAAGTCTGCACCATCTTAATCTGTGTGAAGGCCCTTCACATATTTGAAGACGGCTATCATCTCTCCCCTTAGTCTTCTCTTCTCCCGGCTAAACACACCCAGCTCCTTCAACCTTTCTTCATAGGACTTGGTTTTCAGACCCCTGACCATTTTTGTCACTCTCCTCTGAATCTGTTCCAATTTGTCAATGTCGTCCTTAAAATGCAATGCCCTGAACTGAACACAGAACTCCAGATGAGTACTATGGGAGTACTGTATCAACCCAGATACGGTTATTTATGTATTTATTTATTTATTTAGATTTATTTTTATCCCACCTTATCCCTTAGGCTCAGAGTGGCATACAGTTCTTTTTAACGTATTAACTCCAACATTTAACAACTAGGTAATTAACTCAACTCTTAATCCTCACAACAACCCTGTGAGGTAGGTTAGGATGAGAGACCTGTGACTGGCCCAGGGTCACGCAATGAGTTCATGGCTAAGGTGAGACTTGAACTAAGGTGGCTAAGGCGATGATTCGATCCCGGGCCTAATGTAACAGGAATGGCCTCAACACGCGCTCCCCACCCCATAGAACACCATGATGTCACAGCACACCATGGAGTAAGGTTGGGACGACATCCAAGGGTACGAATGGAATTGCACTGCGGGGGAAGGGGCGCCCACCTCCTTTCTGACGTGACCTCACCATGGCTCTCCATGGGGGCAGAGACTCCCGTCCACGGGGAATCTGATGCTGCTTGAGTCCGAGGGTTCCCTTTTAGTTTTGGTTCAGTATGCAGGGCTCTACCCTAGGCCTACCAGGACCAAGCCAAAGCAGCAGTGTCCCCTCCCATGCTCAGAGAGAGGGGGGTGCGGACAGATTTGGCTTATGGGTTGCAGAGGAAGGCCCCTCCAGATAACAGTGAGTCATAGCGATGGCTGCCCGCTTTTTCCACCAGGATCCTTGGCGAGCTTTGATTGAATAGGTGAGGGCTGCCTATGGAATACGGGTTAATTATTAAACCCCCCTGCAACCTGGCTCTGCCGCAGATTCGCCGCGGCTCCATTAATAGCCTTTTAATGAACGTTTTTTTGTATCATTGTGATGGACGAGGTTTCCTGCTATTAAGTTAAGATGAAAATCCCCCCCCCCCTCCAGTGAAGTTTATATTTAGGGCAGCTAATGTGCAGTAAGACTGGATCCAGCGCCCCAGGGGAGAAATACGAGTCCTATTTATCCGCTGCGTCGCCCGTTGGCAGAGCCAGCTGGCAGCTACCCGAGTGATTATCCCGTGCAGAGCAGCCTCTGCAGAGAGAGTCGGTCAGGGAGAGGAGGGGCTAGAGAAGGGAATAAAGGACCGCTTGCTGCATCCCTCTGTCCCCTGTGGGTGAGTGATTAAGGCCCTCAGCTACTTCCCTGAAGGTTGTGGGTTCAAGTCCTCTTGGGTCCATCATGGAGCTAAAAGAAACACCAAAGGGCTATCTAGTCCACCCCCTTCTATTAAGCAGGATCCGCTGTGCCTACCCCATCCGTAAGAGATGCCTAACTGATTTTTAAAACGATGGAGCCTCCTCAGCCTTCCTTGCTTAACTATCCTGGCAGTTAGAAAATTCGTCCCAGTGTTTAGCCTAAATATTTGCTCCTTTCATTTAACCCGACTCTTTCTGGTCCTATCCTCAGTGACCAGACAGAACAACAGGGCACCATTTTGCTTATAAGTTTAAGGCTTCTAACTGGCTAACCCAACCAGAACCCTCATTGGCTACCGGAGGCTACATATCAAGGACAGGAAGGAAGCTATCCGAGCAACAAAAGGGTTTCCTAGTCGATGTAGTGCAGTTGGGCCGCAGTGGGGTGTGTGTGCATTTTTCTAGTTTTTCCCCATTCCAGCTTGTGTTTTGGGCCTTGTCTTCACCTCTTGGCTTCTGATTTGGTGCAAACTCTGAGCCCTGGCTTTTGGTGGAGTTCTGACTGCCTGACCTGCATCACTAGCAAGATGTAGGAGCTGCCATAGTGGGTCAGAGCAATGTCTCCATCTCGCCCAGTATCCTGTCTCCGACAGTGCTTCAGAGAAGTGCACAATGGGTCCCAATGGAGCAATCCATTTCCTGCTATTCGCTCCCAGCCCCCGAGAGTCAGAGGTTACAGCCCTTGACCGACTTGACTATTTGCCATTTATTGAGTGAGTGAGAGCGAGAGCGAATGAACCTTGGAATCCGCAAGGAAAAGGTTAAAACGCACCATGCGTTCCTGGGCATTGCGGCGCCCATTGCTGGTTCTACCTTTCTGCTCCCAGAGTGGCTCCCCATAAAACCTCAAACTTTGAAAGCGACCCGCAACCACAAAAAAGCTTTCAGACCATCGCCGATGAACCTCCTGCCTTAACACATCCCGCCCAAATCTTTAACCTTCTGCGCAACGGTCTCTACAAGGCTTTGCGCTCCCTTGACAGCACTCCCTGGAGTTTTGGCACTGGCTTCATCGCCGCAACGTATGAAGATTTTGGTTAGATAGTAGGAAAAACTTTCTTACTGTAAGAACGGATGGAGAATGAAGCAAGTTGCCTAGAGTGAAGGTGGACTCTCCCTCCTTGGATGTTTTCAAAGTCTGGCTGCTGGACAAGCTGCTATCCTTAATGCTGCAAGCTGAGGCTACCCCCTTGGAGCAGGGGGTTGGACTGGATCAGGGACAGGGTCCAGAGGTAGGGTAGCCGTACCTCCCCTTTAAAAGAGGATGCTTATGAAAAATACATGGTGTAGGGCTGCACTGGAACCAATAGGCATCCTCTTTTAAAGGGGAGATACGGCCAAAACTATCCAGAGACCAAGGACGACCCACCACTAATTTCTATTTGGTCCCTTTGCAGTTTCTGGATCTGGCTCCTGGATGCCGCTCCAAAGTCTGAGCTCAAGGGAAGGGAGCAGAGAGGAGGGCATGCACCCAAGGAGAGGGGACAGATCCATTTCCCTCCCCTTCCTGAGCGCCCCCCACCCCCCGGCCCCCAACGTCTGTGCAGGCCCTTGGAGCTTGGACTCACTTTCAAAGTGGCCCCTGAAAGTTAAAAGGTTCCCCTGCCCCCGATTAAACGACCCTTGAGGTCCTTTCTAAGCCCACAATTTTACGATTCCATCAAACGGATGCGCGCAGGCTAGTCAAAATGCAAGGCCTCCCCTCCAGTCCAGCGTCTCATTTGAAAACCGGAATCCTTTTGGTTTTAAATGTATCTGACTGGATTTTATATTGTTTATGTTGTAAGCTAGCTGGCTTGAATCTTTGGGAAAGGGCCGGGTAAAAATGGCGATAAATAAATAAAACCACGCAGGGATGGCAAAGGAACAGCCGCATTTTTAATGACCCTGCTTTTCAGATAAAACTACGGATAACCCCGCATGCATCTCGAAAGGGTTCGCCTCCCCTGCGACCCCAGCAGTAGCCTGCATCTATTTTATTAAGCCCTGTGTTGCAAGCATAGGCCGGGGTGAGCCGGGGAGCTATCAAATGCAAACAAGGAGCAATTGAATTAATGCCGCATGCAGTATCATATCCGCGAGCTGCCATATCAGCGCCTCCATCAGCCAAGGGAAAAAAATAGCTATTATTCAGAAGTAATGAAGCCTTGGCTTGTTTGCATGAGCCAAATGCAGTCTGCAAGGCACATTTACATTTAAAGAGACATTGCTTGGAGTGAGGGGGTGGCATATATTTAAACATAGACATGTACATTTCACAGCTGTCAGCATGCCATGGGGAGGGGACGCATCATTTATGCTTCTTAAAGCAGGGACACCAAGTCCTTGTAATCTATTGGTAGGTGTCACCAGAGATCAGGGTCCCCCCCTCTCTCTAGGCTGTCCCCCGGATGCCCACTAGGCCAGCCGCAACCCAGTTGCCTGTGCCCACGTGAGTTCCCAAGGGATCAGAAACCCTCACCGCAATCAGGGAGCTTTCGGAGGTCCGCGCCCCCAGAAACGCCTCCTCTTGTTCTCCCAGCCCAGTCGTAACTCAGAGAACCTTCTCTGGTCACCCGTAGCTTGGAAGATTTCACGGTGGGGTTGTCTTATATAAAAAAGGTCTGTCTAGGCTCCCACCTAGATAGAGTGTCCCCTTAGTGAACCCCCCTAGACCAAATAAACACACAAGCACACTAAGCTTGGTTATAAAACATATATTTAGTACATGCAAGTATAAGACTGTTGATCAGATAGTGCAAGTCAATAAATCAAACATAAAGTACATGCATTCTAAATTACACTGAAGTTCCCTAACTGTCCTCTTACCCTAAGGTACGGTCCAGGTCCATCAGAGTCTCTTGCGGCCTGGGAGTTAGGGATGGGTGAACGTAGTTCGGAGTTCGGACCGAATTCGACCAGTTCGGTCGGCCGAACCAAACTTCTGAACCGAACTCGATTTTCGAACCGAACTGAATTTCCAAACTCGGTTCTGTTTGCCCATCCCTAAAAGATAATATTCCATTTAGTTCAATGGGGTTTGAATTTCTGAATTTTGTTCGGAAGTTCGGAGTTCGGACCGAACTCGAATAGTTCAGTCAACCGAACCGAATTTCCGAACTCAGTTCTGTTTGCCCATCCCTACTGGGTGTAAAGGCTGGGCTCAGTCCTTTTAGAGAATAGGAATGTCTCTAGTTCATGGTGGTGCAGCTACTCCTGTAAGCTGTTTTCTCCTTGCTGCTCAAGATGGAAGAGAGTGTCTGAAGATCCTGTGTCTTCATCTTGTTTGCAGGGGGTGTGGGTCACTTCCTCCTGCTTCTCTATTGTTATTTTAATGTCCTTGTAGGTGGGTTGCCACCACCCCTCATTAGCCACCTGGGCAACTGATGGCTTGTTTTGCCTGACAATGGGGTTTTCTGTCCCTCCACCTTGCCAAACCAGTTCAGCAAGGTAATCAGGCTCACAATCTGCTAATCTGTGTAACCATATTTACCCCCAGCACCCCAAACTCTGTGTCCCATCACCCCAAATGCCTGTGTTGCCCTCTTTTCCCCACCCACAGCTCACATACTGTCCCCACTAAGGTTGCTTACAACTCACCAGATTTCCACTTGGATAGTCTGGAAATTGGCGGCCCTTGGTGGCCGGGTGGACATAGGGCAAAAGACATCCAGAAATCAGAGTGCTATGGGGCTACAGGGTGTCTGTTCTATAGGGTTGTGGCATATTTGTTCTGTGGGACACTATGGGGCAATGAGGTGATCGGTTCTGTGGGGCACTGTGTCACTGCAGGGTGTTTTCCATAGCACTATAGGGTTATGGTGCACTTGTTCTATGGGGTGCTATTTAAATCTATAGGGGTGTAGGGTGTCTGTTCCATGGACACTGTAGGGTTGTGGTGAATTTATTCAATGGAATGCACACCCCGCAACATGTATTTTTTGTAAGTGCCGTGAAAAAACGTGCATATATGGCAACCCTACGTTCTAATCGCAGCTCTGCCACCGACCTTAACTGGGCAAGGTTAGCGAAGTTGCTTAACCTCTCTGTCTGTCACCCATGACTCAAACGAGACAGCAAGACTTCCCTGGCTTAGAAGGGTGTTAAGTCTTATGAGTTCTTCTAATCCTGTTTCTGAATCGCTTAAGACTGTCTGTAGAAGCACAGGTTTAATTTTGGACACATTTTGCTCAGTTAGAAAAGACAAAACACAACAATAACTAATGAGCAAATGTAGCCCAGTGGATAAGGTGTTGGATTTGGACTGGGGAGATCAGGGTTCAAATCTAGAACAGAAACGGCTAGCATGTTTGCCATCCACAGGTAATAGCAACAATTTTGGGCAGTCTGTCACGTGCCCAATCAGCGCCTGAGTATTGAGTTGGGCACGTGATTATCTAATATACTGGGTGCTGGTTTTGACGTTTTAAAGCAATACCTGGGCCCCAGGTATGGTTTTGACGTTTTAAAGCAATACCTGGGCCCCAGGTATGGTTTTGACGTTTTAAAGCAATACCTGGGCCCCAGGTATCTGAAAGACCCGCCTCTTCCCTTATGCTCCATCACGAGCTCTGAGGTCAGCCAAGGGCATCCTCTTGTGAGTACCAACTGTCCGTGAGGTGCGTACAGTGCGGCCCAGCAGAGGCATTCTCGACGGCTGTTCCACAATGATAGAACTCTCTCCCCTTGGAGGTCAGCCAAAGCCCGAGCCTGCTGACCTTTTGGAACAGATGTAACAAAAAGGAAGACCTTTCTGTTCGGGCAGACATTTGGCAGGCTGGGATAGAGTTGGGTGGGATAGGGTGTGGGGGTTAGGGAGAGGGTTGGCGGGCAGGGTTTTAAATGTTTTTACATGTATGTTTTATGCTTTTATATTTTCATATTTTGTGAGCTGCCCTGAGCCTTTATGGGAAGTAGGGGTGGGAATATCAGTACCGGATAAATCCGATACACCTGATAATCAAGCATATTGGATTAATCCAATAATCACCGGTATCGGCATACCGGATTTTTAACATTGGCTGCTTTACCCTTTTTTTTTGCATTGCGGCTATTGAAGTAAATGGCCGCAATGTAAAAAAACGGTAAAGCGGCCAATGTTAAAAATTCGATATGCCGATACCGGTAAATCTGATACCGGGGAAATCCGATACAGATAAATCCGGTATTCTCCCCGGTGTCCCTTCCCTCTAGGGATGGGAATTCAATTGGTCTTGAAGACCAATTGAATAAATAAATAGGTATTACTGTTACTGGTTTTCTTTTTTATCAATGGAATTTGGTAACTGAAAACTGGTACTGGAAATATGGTACTGGACATTGGTAATGGAAGTCAGTAAATTACTACCAAAGTTGGTAAATTGGGTAGCCTGCTGGACACTAACCAATTTGTATCTGATGTTACCAGGTCAGGTACTGTAATTTTGACAGGTATACCTGTTCCTGTGGGCTCTATAAATCCCATCTTAACCATGAACTCATACAGGGGCCATAGGCAAATCACTCTCTCTCTGCTAGTGTGCAAATGGATTATCCCGACAAATGCCATTTCCGGGAAAACAGCCAATTCACCGTTTCACCAGCAAGACAAAGCTTGTAAGCTTTTTTATAATTATTCATTCAGGGATGCTTTTCTTTTTTTAATAACAATTTTTATTTTGATATATTGCCCCCCTGCCATGGGACTCAGAGCGCGTCACATATAACACAACTTTTAATCCTCACAACAACCCTGTGAGGTAGATTAGGCTGAGAGGCTATTGTGACTGGTTCAACCACAAAAGTTCTCAGTGGCAATGAAAACCCAACCCTTAGTCAAAGACTATCAAGTCAACCACATCAAGTTAACCTCTCTCTTAAGAATCCTGCATAAACAACCTAACCCATATTAGCACCATCCACTCACGCAAGAGAGGGAGGACAAATAAATACTTAAATCCATCACAATTAATAAAGAGGCTCCTATATTTTTCTCAGAATCCTACATGACCAGTGATGTGGGGCGGAAAATTTTCCACCACCAAATTTTTCTGTGGAAAATTTTCCAGGGCTATAGGAAATTTTGCACAGGAAAATGTCCCGATTCAATTTTTTCTCATGCAAAGTAATGTTAATGCAAATAATAAATTTGCATGGGAAAATTTTCCAGTTTAAAATTTTCCAGAAACCCCCCATCACTGTACATGACTAATCAGAATATGATTGCATTTCCATATGTACAAATTACATTGGAGAGGATTTTTCCTCTTGGTAATAATGTTTTCTCTTTCCTTCAGTTTCTACAATTGGCATTTGCCTATCACAAAAGCAATTATCCCACTGAAGAAGGGGGGGGGGGGGTCTCCCCTGAAATGTGTTTGGGCTTGCTTGGAGATTAGGTTTTTTTTTTAATATTACATTTATTTTGGCTACAGGGGAATTATCTAATTTGCCATTGTGCTTTTTTAAATTGAGAATTTTATTTGGATCGGTTTATAATATTGTATGTACAATGTGCATTTAGGGACACCATCCCATATGTAAAAATCCTTTTATGCATGATAAGAATTAATTCTAGGAATAGCATTATTAAATTGGACTCAACCCCTTCTCGCCTTCCCCCTCCGCCCCCCTTTTAATTTCTTGTGTGCAAGCTGAATATTGCTATTGGCCCAAGGTCACAGAGTGAGTGTCTGGTTAAGATGAGACTTGGACTGGGTTGCCCTCTGCCTCCTGGTTCAAGAATTGCACCCTTAGCCATTACACCGATTAAGAACATTAATTTTACATTAGTTTAATTACATTTTTATCCATTTGCTTTTGTTTAATTTCTTGGGGGGGTGGGGTGGGGGGAGATTTGGATTTTGTCACAAAAGTAGCCAAGTGTGTCCAAAAGTGATGAAACCTTATCAGCTGAAATCCTCAAAGGGTCAGATGGACCAAACTCTTCCCAACTGGAAAAAATAAATAAATAAATATCTTGCAGATATCAGCAAGGTTCCCAAAACGTCAGTTTGGGAATGACCAATTTGATTCAACGTTTCTCTCCGCCTCAGTTTCCCATCTGTAAAATGGGAGTGCGCTTTGTGCGTCACAAATTCCTTTCTGGAGGAGTTAAAAAAAAGAAGAAAAAAAAAAGAGAAGGCTCCCCAGCTCTATAGAACAGACACAGCACGAGATAGAACAGGGGTAGATCTGCAGAAATGCTACAATGCACAGAAATCCCAGTCTGAGCCATGAACAGACTGCAGCCCAGCTGCTTAGAGCAAGATGGATGATGATCAGCATTTGGTGCCGCAAGCTGCTCTCTTGCAGAGAGGGTATAGCCTGACTTCCCTCCGCAGGAGTCCCAAGGGCACAACCCATCCCCAACAATGCCAATCCCAAGCCTGCTGGGGCAGACTATTCCAACTGGAGAATCCCCACGTCCAGACATTATGGAAACCCTTGTCCCCTAACTGGGCAGGCCGGGATGGGGAGAACCATCGGGGGTTCTCAGACATGATGGTAGCCCGTGTTGCCATACTTTGACCCATGTGGGATTGCAGGCAACTGTCATGCTTGAGTGTGTTGCCAGATGTTAGCCTGGCTGTTCCCCGGGTGGTGGTGATGCGTAGCCCGGGTTGTGACTCAGGAACATCGCCAGGTCACAGCCTGGGTGTAAGTGTGCTGTTATCGATGAACAGTCGCTTTACTTAAGCCGGTTGGGGTTCCCCCTGCTGGTGCCAGGTGTCATGGCAGCTGCCATTGGCTGCCCAGTAGTTTGGAGGCAGCTGCGGTGCACAGCGCAGGGAGGGGGCCATGCAGATGCATGTCGGTGTCTCCCCCTGCCCTGTCCGCCATAATGTTTGTTTGGGGGAAACAAGCTCAGTCCCAGCTGGCGGGACCGCTCCACCGCTGGCTGGAGAAGACTGCGGCAGCGGTGGGAGCCATCATATCTGAAGACACCAGGTGCAGAATTCCAAAGCATCCAATCGTGAGGGCGGCCAAGTTCAAGTGGATACTGTGTTTTTTTTTCTTCATGTAACCAAGGCAGATCCAGGTGCATTCCCAGAACATGTCGTCATGGGGCCCTGTTGCCACCTATGTATTTTTCCAGGCCACTTATGCAACATACATGTCGCAGGGCTTGCATTGGCACCAAAGCAAGTCCTGCAACTTGTATGTTTCATAAGTGACCTGGAAAAATATTAGGGATGTGCGAACAGAATGCGGTTCGGACGTTCGGTTTGAAACCCGAGTTTGGGTTCGGTTGTTTGGTTCGGTGGAGGTAAGTTCGGCCGAACTTGGCCCAACATTCAAAAATAGCGCTATCGATACCAAATTTGTTTTGGTATTGGTATCTTTTGGCCCTGAAACAACCCCTGGTGCCAGGAAGTCTGCTCCTCAGCTGCCTCCTCCTTCCAGTCACGTTTTTCCTGCCCCCGAACTCATTCGAACTCACCCAAACAGTTCGGCCATTTTCGAGTTCGGTTCGGACGTTCGGTTCAGATGTCTGAACAGACCAAGTTCAGTCCGAACTCCGAACATTCAAACCGCGTTCGCACATCCCTAAAAAATATACATATGTGGCAACCGTACCTGCAGGACAAGGCCTGAACCTATCAGTTTGAGGCATATGCAGGCCTTGCGCTTCTCCTGAGGCGGAGCTTGGGGAGGAGACAAAAACACTGCTGCCTTTGCCAGAGCCAGCCTTAGAATTTGCAGGGCCCAGGACAAAGATACGATGCAAGGTCCCTAGTGGCCCCTCCCCTTCAGGGGACCCTCTGCAGGGCCTTAGAGATGGTCATGTTTGGGGCCGTACACAGGTGGAAATGGGGGTCAACGCAGGGCCCATGGAAGTAGGGGAAAATAGTGAGGCCCAGGGTAGTTGCCCTGGGTTTCTCCTTAATAAGGCTGGCCTTGCCCTTCACCCCCAACAAATCTGTGCTCAGAGAAGAACAAGTACAGCCTGGTAGCACGTTGGGGGCAGGGGGAGACGTTGGCTAGAGGGTTCTGGTAGAGTAGGCACAAATGTTCTAGAAATCCCTACTGCTAGAAGGGACCCTACAACCGTATTTCACCCAGGGTCCCTGACCTCCTTGGAGCTGGCACTGCATGAAGGAACTATTTTTGCATCATGGAAGTTTTTGCCATTAAAAATAAAATAAGAATGCAACCCAGGAGGTTGACGGCAACAATGAAGTCAAAGCCCGATTTAAAGTTTTGGTGCTTACTTATAAAGCCCTATAGGGTCTGACTGAGCCCCTCCTATCTGCGAGACCGCCCCTCTCCCCGTGCTCTGTATTGACCCCTGCGGGCCACCAGGAGCAGCCTTCTTGATGTCCCCTAGGTGGTGCTGCGGGCTACAAAGAAGAGGGCGTTTTCAGTGGCGGCACCGAGACTGCGGAACTCCCTTCCACTGGAGGTCCAGGTGGCCCGGGACCTTGCCTCATTTTGAGGACAGTGCAAGTCCTGCCTGTTCCGCCGGGCCTGGGGGGAGGGAGGTGGGTGGAGACAGGATGGGGTTTTTATTTTCTTAATCTTATGCTTCCCTTTTATGAGTATTTTAGTATATTTCAAAATGATGCTTTAACTTCTGTAGAGTCACCTAGGCAGGAGAGGCAGGGCATAAATGAGTTAGGAGTGGCTGGCAAAAAAATGCAAAACCATCCTCCCGTGCTTTATTTGCTCCATGGTTGGGTTGGGGGCACGGAATCCCGTTTCCCAAACAGGACACAGTGGATTGTTAGCAGGGAAGCTGCTCTTCTCCGAATACAAAGCCATCCATTACACGGCCAGGAGAGGGCAGCCAAACCTATCAAAATGCGTTACTCGACATTGCTTCCGATTAGTTCCGACTCCCCCAACCCGAGGAAGAGTCTTTCTGTGTCACAGCTCGAAAGCTCGCCTGCACTCCAAAGACATTGGGCCATAATGTCCCAGACCCTGCTGTCTCGGTGCTATCCCAATGTTTGTAGGCCGTGGCGGATTGGATGCGACGGAGCAGACTGAAGCTCAACCCAGATAAGACGGAGGTTATGGTGGTGGGGAGGGCGAAGGGGGTGGTGGCCCCCCTGATTGGGGGGGTTTGCCCCCCTGTAGCTCAGCAGGTCCGGAGTCTGGGGGTCATATTGGA
>QEPC01008752.1:7061690-7196721 GCA_003113815.1 Sphenodon punctatus | reverse complement strand
GGGGGGGGGGGGGGAGGGGAGGAGAAGAGGAGCCTGGGAAATATTCCCAGTAGGAGTGCGCACCCAGGAATATGAAAGGCCAGGGAACAGCAGATATTAACCATTTCAAGGGTAGAAACAAAAAAAGCCCGCAGAACGCTGCATGGTTTATTTGATTGACAACATCTGTACCCCATCTCCTGCGCTGGCCAGCCTCTAGATTCAGAAACAAAAAGTTCCTTGTGTTTTATATTCAGCTGTAGCGAGGCAGGCTAGCCTAGTGATTAGAGGACTAGCTGGAAACCAGGCTTCGTTTCCCTGTTCTGTCAAGTTCCGGGGCAGGGGGTGGGGCTTGCGAGGCAGGCTTGCTACCGCCGAACATCCGCTGTGGGGCCCGCCAGAGCGGCTTGCTACCAGACCACCGCTGGCTGGTGGCAGCCAACGGTCTCCATGCTCCAGATGCAATCCAGCCACGAGCCATCCAACTGGCACGACAAGTTTGGGGAGGTTGTGGGGCCCAGCAAGGAAGCATGGCCAGCGCCCTCCAAGTCTCCCAGGGAAGGGGCTGGTGTCTAGAGGCAAGAGACTTCAGGAGGTTGGTAAGAACCCAGACAAAAAACTTTTTACAAAGTTAATCGCCGAGTGTGCCCCCCCTGCCCATGTGCTGCTTTTGCTGCCACCCCAATGGCTTCTTCAGTGCCCTGCCCGAGGGGCAGGGAGGGATGCTCGTCATTATCCCACCCACCCCCGCCCAAAGCCAGGCAGACTTCTGAAGCCCTGGTACCACCCCCTTGTGGTTTGATTTTTAAAGCCACCGGTGAAACATAACTGAGTTTTCACATGAAAAAAAGAGAGACTTTATTGTTCCATTTCCAAAACATTAACATTTTCATCGTGCTACAAGGGCTTATCTGGGATTCACAGGATCCAGCCGGCAGGGAGAGAGGGTCAGGCTTGCCCACGCCACAGCCAGCAAGGGTGAGAAAAGCAGAACCACAGCCACAGGATTTTTATTCTAAGGGAACAAAACGAAAGAGGCAAATCAACTTTATTAGGCGTAACCAGAGGTCATTGCTATAGTAGAACAAACTATAAAAGTTCTCTTAAACACAAGTATAACAAACTCCGTATGTAAGTTTTGGACAAAAACCAAGAGACCCCGTTACCGCCGTTCTCACTGCCTCAGTTTAGCTTCAAGGACTGGATTGTAGTGTCCTTTCAACGGGCTCTTTGGGTGCTGAATCTCATTGTTCCTCTTGTTAGGAGAGAGGGAGGCAAAGAGACTTATTCGGGCCTTGGGCCCCTCTCTTGGTGGCCTCCCAGGAAGAGCCCTCCAGAGAACAAGGATAAGAAACTAAGGGGGAACGAGAGGCAGGAGAGGCACTGGGAATGTCGAGGTACGTCCAAGTATGGGAGGGAGGGAACCTATTCACCAAGGGGTGGAGCTTACTGAGCAGGGGGGGGGGGGAGGGAGTTGGGCTTGGCCTGCTTTGGAGAGATGTTGGAAGCCACCCCAAGATGCCATGGGCATAGGGGCAGCATATAAAATATAAATAAATGTTGCCCCTAGGTAAGGGAAGTTGGGAGGTGGAACTAGGGAGGTGCAGCGTCAGCACTTTTGGGAAAAACAAGAACAAAAATAAAACTCAAGTTCCCCCCCACCCACCCCCATCATGCGTCAGGGTGCAGATAGGGTCCCTATCTCTATGGTTTCTGGCCTAGAGACCCTGAATCAAACCCTGTGTTTCTCCAGGTCAGTCACCAGTAGGGTTGCCTTGGGTGCCAATGCAGGGCCTGCAACTAAGGTGGCCATACTACCCCTTTAAAAGATGCTTATGAAAAATACATGCTGCAGGGCCACATTGGTTCCAGTGCAACCCTGCACCATGTATTTTTCATAAGGGTTGCTTACATTTCCCCCTCCCACATTGGTGCTGCTGCAATTGATTTCTAAAGGCTCCCACTAGGGATTCCCCAACTGCTCTTCCCAGAGGAGCTGCTGAGCAGTGGGGGCAGGAGAGGTAGTGGCAGGACTCCACCACTGGGGTGCGCTGCTGCTCCTGCAGCCCAACTCCCATTCCCAGGGCAAAAGCACTTGTGGGGCCCTCCCCAGATCAGGACTGGCAAGGGGAATGCCTAGCAGGAAGCACCAGGGGAGTCCCCCCCGTAAGCAATTCAGCCCAGCCCAGGCCCTGGCAGCAAGGTGGGAGCCTTTTGGGAAAGTTAGTGACATTGTTTCACAGAATAGCAAGTATCTCCAATCCACCCCAATCATATGCACGTTTTCCGGCAGAGAAAGCCAGCTGCCAAAGGGTGTGAAACACTTTACTGAATGCTGCTAACCGGCCAAAGCAAGGCAGAGGGACAGCACTGCTCCCAAGCCCCACTCCCTGCCCTTTACCATCACATGCCCAAGTTAAATCAAATTCTTAAAATATGCCTGTGTTAATTCAAGTATCACCCTCCCCCAGCCATTTTGCCACTGCTTCAGGGGGTCCACAGGGCCAAATCCAAAGGTTACCTCCCCCTGCCCCAGATTTGTGGCATCAGGTCTCCCTGACAACAGTGGAGTGTAAGGTTCCACGCATAAATACTGGCACCTCTTTGCCTAGTGCGGATGGCGAGAACGAGCCATAGAACAGCAATTCTCATCAAGAAAAACATCCTCCCGTAAGCAGTCTAATCGTTTCAGAAGAAACAAGTGGAGGAGATGTACTTACTGTCACTCAATTCCACCCACTGATCCTGGCCATTACTGCTTGCGTCAGTACGTGGCTGCTGGACAATGCTTGCTACAGCCTTCTGCAGCAAGGTGTTGCTGCCACAGGTTGCCACTGGGTTCTCTGGGATGCCATTGCCACCGTCAGCTGCTTCCGCCAGGGGATCGCTGCAGTTTGCTGCAGCTGGGGGCTCCTGGCCATTGCTGTTGCTTGCTACAGCTTGTGGGTTATCGCCACTCAGGTTCTCCTGCAACAGCGAGGGAGCACATTCAGGCAAGTAAACAGAGCGTGCCAGTGTGGTGTCATGGCTAAGTGCACAGTCCTTGGAGCAGGGAGAGTGGGGACCCTGCTTCTAGTCTCGCCTTAGCCAGAAACTCACTGGGTGACCTTGGGCCAGTCACAATATTCTCTCAGCCTAACCTACCTCACAGGGTTGTTGGGAGGATGAAAAGTTGCTATGTAAAGTGCTTCGAGTGCCATGACAGGGGTGCTATATAAAGACAACTATTATTATGCAAGAGCTCAGGCTGGAACAGGCAACGTGACTTGATCGGGTACAATTCGGTTTCAGGAAAAGTTTGCCAAAATAAATCCCTCCTAAAATCCTACCTCTTCCATGTAGCTTTCCTTAGTGCCTTGCCCCCCTCCCCAGACTCTTCACTGATGCGGCTCCCACCATCTAGGTCATACAAGGTTCCCTTCTGCATTGCTGCAACCAAGCCAAACAACTTCTCAACTTTATGAACCTATCCCTGTCCCTTTCCATGTTCACCTCTCCTTTGCCTCCCCTCTGCTATCTTTCTTAGATTGTAAGCCCTCCAGGGCAGGGACCTGTCTCAATGATTGCATAATACCAGGTACATTGCTGGTCCTATAGTGGTATAAGCCAGCTAGCAGAATTGCCACCAAGGAGCCAAGCCTGAACCCATCTCCCAGAATGCTTCAGTTCCAAGTTAGTGTTAAAAAGCAGGAGAAATTCTGTATCCACATTTTTTGCATAGTACTCCAAATAAACATTCACCCAAAGATATTTGCGTTTTGTGAGCTGGTAGAGGCAGGATAAAAAATAAATGAATTTTTAAAAAAAAACAAACAAAAAAACAAAACACACCTGCTGGTTTTGGTCATTCAATTGGATATTTTGGTTGTATATCCAAATATCAGAATGAAAGTGATCAACCCCTCCCCCCAAGCAATAGTCAAAGCAGACACTAAAGCCGCTCACATGTTACTGCGGAGGCAGGAAAACCCTCGTGATTGCAATCGCGTCTCTATTCTCGAAAGAGTTCGTGCATGTGGGAAATGTACTCTTCTGCTTTCATGCCACGAAAACACCCATAGTAAAAGCTACATTGGGGGACCCGGTCATACACGAGTGTTCTCATGGGACAAAAGCAGAACAGTGCATTCCCACATGCGCCAATTCCACGACTGCCATCGCGGCTCTAGTCTCCCGGGATTTTTTTCCTGCCTCCCAGGAAAGCAGCCACAGTGTTTCATACCCGCTGCATCAGACCCAAGTCAAGAAACGGCAGATTCAGGTCATAGGGTATTAGCAGCAAGTTTGTTTCAGCACTATTTCGTGTTCAGCTGTTCTTACTGGGGACGCGGAGCCTTGGGGCCATGACCAAATGCAACCCAGGGCTAGTTTTTATTTGGCCCCTGTCCAGTTCCACGATCCGGTCCCTACCCATAAGTGCTGAAAGATTGAGTAAGGAGGTGAGAGGAAGGCATGCACGCAAGGAAAGGGACAGATCCATGATCTGGACCCTCCTCATCCTAAGCCCACCCCCTTAACCACCACCACCACTCCCAGCCTCTGTACCGTCAGAGCTGGTGCCAATTTTCAAAGGGACCCCCCAAGATTTACAGCCAAACTTATGCAGACCCTCGAAAAGAGCACCTGTAGGGCTCCACAGGAAGGTGCTTTTCCAAGGGGCATTTTGGCCTGTAGCTGTGGTAAGGCTCTTGAGGTCCTTCTGGAGGGTGAACTTGTGACTGATGAGCAGCCTAAGCTCTCCAGAGTTATACTAATGAGGCTTTTGAAAGACCAGCCCCATTTCCAGGAGGTGTTTTTTTGTTGGCTTTCTACACTTTTAGGGTTTGTTTCCCAGGTTTGCCCCCACCCCACCCCCCAGTGGATCTGCAAGGGCCGGAAATTGGTTTGTGCATCGCAAGAACAGAGGTTCTTCTGTAAGCCGCTAGCGGGTACTTAGCAGCCATTTTAACCAGTTTCCTTTTCTTCTAGGCCTGTCAAACCGACTCCTCACTGGACCTCTGCACCAAGATAACCCTACGCTGGGACCCACGTTCGCCGTTTCCCACATTGGCAGCAGTGGGGGAAAACAATGCCGTGAACACGGGTAAGCAAACAGACAAACATTAATACTAAAAACACCGATACCAATATAAAAAAATCCTTTCCCTGTGGCACAGCCCTACTAGAAAACGATTGAAACAAGGAGACAGGCTGCTACCCACTTGTACTTTCTCTGGGATGTCAGAGGACTTCATGTGTACCAGACTCAAGCGCAACACTTCTTCCAGAGCCAGTTACTACTGCCCCTCTGCAGGGTCTACCCCCTCCCCCACCCCAGCTGGATGCAGAAACAGAAGCCTCTGCCCTAGTCTCTCCTCTAGCAAGCTCAGGCAACCCCACTGATCACCCCCCGGGGGTTGGGGGGACCAGGCGTTTGGAGAAGGCTTAACCCCTAGAACCTCCTTAAAGATTGGCTTGATCTTAAGCAAGTGCACTTCTGAGCTCAAGGTGTGCGAGAGAGACAGATGTCCATTCCCAACGCTGCACCTTCCACCTCAGCAGTTCAGGGAAAAACCATGGAAGTTGCTGCTTTTACCTGTGAACAAGGGTGTTCCCTCAGGATGCGGATCCCATCCTTCTCCTCAAACTCTAAGTCCGTCTCAGTGTCATTCTGCGACTTGAATTCTTCACTGTCCGTCTCGGATTTCGTGGGCTGGAAGGAGAGGCAGTCTGGTTAGAACATAAGCTTGTTGCAAGCAGGGTAGGGACCCAGAACAGCAAGCCCCCCTCAAGCAGAAGCCAGGCCAGTGCTGGGCATGAAACCCTACTGCAGCCCTGTAGAAAGCAGCATCGAGGAGGGAGAGCTCTTGAGCAAGAGTTTCCGATCTAGCAGTGGGGAGGAGGCATTTGGCTAGATCCCTGAAGGTGGCGGGTTCGAATCTTGCTGGGTCTCTTACTGGATGGCCACCTCCATTCCACTCACCCTCCCCCCTGGCACAGGGGCTTCTCTGGGACCTTGCCCCCTGTCTTGTCAGCCCTGGTTCCTGCCTTATCGAAGGCTGATCCTAACATTTTGAGAAGGATTTGAAGGTCAAGAGGGAGGAAACAGAGGTAGGTACTCAGTAGGGATGGTACTATTGGTATCGGATTAATCCAATAATGCCGATCTCGGATTAATCCGATAATACCGGTGTATCTGTTTTTTTAACATTGCTGATTTTTCTTTAACATGGAGGCCATTGTTAAAATGGCCGCAACGTTAAAGATCCAAAAAAAATCAGCAGTGTTAAAAAAATGATATGCTGATACCGATAAATTGGATATCTGATTAATCCAATACCAATAAAGCCGGTAACCGATAAATTGCCGATAGTCCCATCCCTACTACTCAGGGAGGGAATTCCAGGCGGAGGGGGTGGCCCAAGAGAAGGGCCAAAGGCCGTTGCGTTGCACCTCATAGGTTGGGTCCTCGTCATAATCATCGTCTTCCTCAAGCAGCTCCCCCTGCAGCACCTCCGCCCAGGACTGTTGCTCTTCCAAAGCCACGTCATCGTGCTTCCTCTTGTTCCCTTTGCCAGAGGGCTTGATGGGCGTTTCTCTTATCTCTGAAACCAGAAGGCAGTGCCACGCTGTTAGAACAGCCCACCCCAACCCCTGCCCGATCTCCCGCCCCTTCCAGCGTTCAGCCCCCCCATCAGCTTGGTCACACACAGGATACGCGGCTCTTTACCTTCAGGGATCTCCCGCTGCCCCATGCCGTCGGGCTGCAGGTACCCGAGGGTGCTCTGGAACCGGGAAGGGATGATTGCGAAGAAGAAGCGTGCCAGCCTGCCAAGGCGTTTCTTGGCGTGCCGGAACGGTCTGTCGGGGGAGGCGTTTGCCTGGTCTTTGTT
The DNA here is from genome assembly GCA_003113815.1 of Sphenodon punctatus. Classification (NCBI taxonomy): domain Eukaryota; kingdom Metazoa; phylum Chordata; class Lepidosauria; order Sphenodontia; family Sphenodontidae; genus Sphenodon; species Sphenodon punctatus. The sequence goes on along the minus strand of QEPC01008752.1, from coordinate 7,189,870 downwards.
CTTCTCTACCAGACAGGAGAAGCCGGCCCAGGAGGACAGTCTCTTAAAGAGCTGGATCTGAGAAGAAGCAACGATGCAGCTCAGCAAGGGGAAACACGGTGCCTCAATCACCGCAGGCCTGTGCCCCCGGCTAGCCTCCTATTTGCTCCTCTCCTTCCTCCAACTGCAAGATTTTTAAAGACTCGTTTGCGCCACATCCCTTTCCCCCTTGCAGAGTCACCACTTGTTGCTTTGTCTGCATTGGTGATTCCATAGCAAGGCATTCACACAGCGGTTGGTGCCCCTGCACCACAGTTTCCCCCAACTGAGGGTCCCCCTTCTGCCTCCCTGCGATTGTCTGCAATGCAAGAGGAAGGAAGGCATGCCCTTGGGGTATCCCTGCATGCAGTGCTCCAGAGTCCATGTGCCACCTCTCGGCTTATTCAGTGACAGAAGGGACAATCCAGGAAGGGACGTGTGCTCTGGAAGAGTCCATTCACACAACTCCATTGCTACTTGACACAGTCCAGGACTGCCAAACAAAGCCACCCTCTGTACTGGGTGGCAGAAATGCAAGATCAAGGAACAGAGAAGTGGTAAGAGATTTCACACAACACGCCGAACGCCAGTTTGGGCCCCTACCCACCCTATTCGAGGGTTGCACGAACAAGGCCTCAGCCGACCCTGCTGAAAACAAGGACGCAGCATGAGCTAGCGAGATCCTGTAGATTCCTCCCTCTCCAGCCTTGCAAGGGTGCTCTTGTTATAGGTTAAGTCACTGCCTTGATCTCCCGTTCATGAGCAGTGCTTAGGTTTCACAGCAGACCGCTCACAACTAGGGAAATGCAACTGGTACCAGCTAGGCTTGCTGTAGAGACACGCATTTCCCCCCAAGACACTTATGAAAAATACATGTTCTGGGACCCTGCAGCGGCACCAACGCAGGGCCCTGCAACATGTATTTTTCATCTGTGTCCTGGGAAAAAATGTGCATCTCTGACAACCCTAGTAGCAGCATGTTGGGGGGTGGGAAGCAGGCACGACTCATTTACAGGCCACGGTTGGGGAATGAGAACTAGACTGGAGGACACCCCCCACCCCCACCCCCCAATATCCCATAACACCAGGGGCCTGTAAAGAAGGGCAAGGTCATGTCTCTCCTACAGCCCCCCCAGCCCAGTACTCAGCACTGGGAACACCTGCTCTTCTCTTACTGCCCAACTTCTGCTCCCACCAGTCCCCTCTCCCCTTCCCCCAGCAAGGGAAGGCAGCAGGGGGAGGGGGCAGCTAATGATAGGAGAGGGGGGCCCACTCCTTCAATCTCTGCAGCTGACCCTCCAGCAGAGATAGTAGCAGCAGCAATCAGAAGAAAGGGGGCACAAAGCCAAGATTTTCAGAGCACAGAGGACACAATCCCCCCCAAGAACCAGCTTCTTTACCAACTCCGCCTAACCCAGCAGAACTACACAATGTTACATTTCATCTTGAAGGGGCAGCCTCTACCCATACCCAGCCAAAGACAGACACTAGACACAGTGCAGATAAGGCCTCTTCACCCATCTCCAGCCAGTTTCCCATTTTAAGTCTCCACCAAACTGGGGATGGGAGATCAGCTTCCCCATATACACATTTTCTCAGGACACTTACAAAAAATACATGCTGCAGGGCCCTGCATGGGCACCTAAGGCACCAATGAAGGACCCTGCAAGATGCATTTTCCATAAGTGTTCTGGAAACATTTGCATCTGTAGCCACCCTGCTGCACACGCCCCCAGCGCTACAAACACACTGGGGCAGGGGGTACCATTACCTACCAAGGGCCTGAGAAACCCCAGCTGAACGATGCGGAGGAAGAGGTTGCTCCCCGAGGCTTCAGAGTCTGTCTGGGAGGCAGGCGCATCCTAAACAACACAAAGGGAGACAGGAAATTAGAGGAGCCAAAGCCCGGTAGGTCACAGCTTGGCTTACAACATCCCCCGTCGCCTTGCTACCCGAGGAAGGCCATTCACGTCTGAGGAAGGCCGCGGCATCGTGGGGAGCAGAAGCACGAGCCTTTGCTGTTCCATGGGGACTGAGCAAGAACCTGAATTGGGGCAGCTGCTCCCAACTTAGCTACATATAGGATCTGGCCTAGCTCCCCTCAGCTGGGTTAACGAGCTGTAATCAGCAAGCTCTCCCTGCTGCCTCAGGCTCTGATCTGATGCTGTGATGAGCGTGTCGATGGGGGGCCCAGAGGTTTCCGTGGGAGGGGGTGCTCGTGGGTCACATGTTCGCCCAACAGTTCTTGGATTTGGGGGGGCAATCGTCTCTTCCTCAGCACCTCTCCTGTAAAATGGGTACCAGCATCTGTCATGATTGGCCTGTTGTTGGCGAGGGAGGGAAGTGGCTCTACAGTGGCCACATTCAAAGCAGGAAAGGATGCTCTAGAGCTGCAGGCTCTGAAATAACATCCGCTATGTGTTGTGGGGCTCTGGAGTAAGGACTCTACTGTGTTCTATGGGGCTGTGGGGCTCTGGAATAAGGGATCCATTATGTTCTATGGGGACTTTGGAATAAGGGACTTTGGAAAATAGGAAGAGTAATGGCCTCTTCACAAGGTTGTTTGTGAAATGGAACTAGGTAAGGATTGTAAAGTACTTTGAACACTGAAAATGCTATATAGGTCATACGGGTCGTTTTCAAATTTGAAGTTATGATTTTAAAAAAAAAATCCCACTAAAGGTTTTTCATACATGTCTACTAAAAGAAAAAGGGCGAGATGTTTAGGAAACACAGTGGAGAAGTGAAACTTGAACTCTCAGTCTTCTGTGCCAGGGCTGAGGCACCTTTCCCAGGGATTTAAGTTACCTGTGGCTTGAATCATTTGCAGCTTTTCCCAGTGTCAAAAATAAGGAAGGGAACTCTTTCCTCCTTCTCAAACTCTTGGGCAGTGGGACAACATTTCTTCAAAATGTGGCGGCTGAATGGTTACGGTGCTCACCTATATCCCTGAGGGCTGTGGGTTCAAATTCTGCTTGGCATCGCATGAGGGTGGTCAGCTATACCAATTTCAGAGGACACTTATGAGAAATACAGATTGCAGGGCTGCATTGGAGCCAGTGCAGCCTTGCAACCTGTATTTCACATGTGTCCTCTGAAACTGGTATATCTGGCCACCCTCATGCGATGCCAAGCAGAACTTGACCCCACAACCATCTGGGATGCGCATTAAAGTGCATCAACTCCAGAGTTGGGGGGCAGGCAGGGAGTCCTGTGAGAACATCCACTGCAGGCTGTCTGCACTCTGGAGGAGCCCCAGCCTGGAACCCCACTAAGGATGCCGCCTATGCACATTTTTAAGGAACATTTATGAAAAATACAGGTTGCAGGGCCTGCATTAGCACCTTAGGGTGCTAATGCAGGCCCTGCAGCCTGTATTTTTTCAAAAGTGTTCCTTAAAAATGTACCTAGGCAGCAACTCTAAGCCCCACTGTAAGTCACCGACAAGAGGCTGAGCGCTGCTAGGAAATGTTCAGAGTGGGTGGGAAAAGGAGCAAGACAAAAAACCTCCCCTCCTGCCACTCTGAAACTTTCCTAGCAGTGCCCAGGCTGCTTGCAAAGGGCCTTCTCGGAGTCCGGGGCCCATCCCCTCGCTCTGTGGTGTCTGCGCCCTTGGGCTCTGGTGAAAGCCAGTTTGGGGTCGTTGCCTCTGGCCTCGGAGAAGACAAACTCCCTTTGGAAAGTATTTCAGGTAGGGTGGCCATAGCTGCAAATTATTTCCAGGACTCATGAAAAATACACATTGCAGGGCCCGCATTGGTACTGTAGGCCACTGCAGGCCCATCAACATGTATTTTTCATAAGTGTCCTGGAAAAAATTGCATCTATGGCCGCCCTAATTTCAGGGAGCTCTCACAGCGCTGAGTTTCTACTGCCATAATCGCATGGCCATAAACCTCGCTACACTATGGGCGAATTCACACATGCAGCAATTATCTGGATTTTTAAAAACTGGTTCTCAATAGTTCGCTGTTAACAAGTCCTGTTGCATTCACATGCATGCCATACCGATTTTAAGTACAGCGAAATAATGCATTCAGACCTTCTTGTAGTGCGTGCTTACCCGGCTGCTCAGTGCGGTTCAGTTACAGGAAGTGGCCTGTGGGGAGCCAGAAGGTTGCTACTTTGTAGCAAAGTACAACTTTGCTACAACCTTTGCTGCAACTTTGCAAACTTTGCAACAACCTTTGCTACAACCTTTGTAGCAAAGGTTGCTACTTTGTAGAATCAGGGAATAAAAACGGAGAGCCTGAGGCTGCTGGAAAGAAGCCCCTCGCATAGTGAGGCGCGCTGCTTCTCTCCCTGGTTTCTTTCCGGTATCCCGCTGCTGCTACTGCTGCAGCACTACGGTAGAGGCAGAGGCAGATGATTGAAAGTCCCTTGGAGGGAAGAACTTTTTTGGGGAGAAGCATGGAGGGGAAACATGGAGGGGAAGAACTTTTTTGGGGAGAAGCTGGCTGCAGCCTGCACCCAGCGAGGCAACTACAGGGCTCCAGCTGGTCTCACTGCTTCCGGTAGGGGCAGGAGTAAAACAGCGCACTTGGAAGCACGGTTGCATTCACATCAGAAAAGATTACACACTAGTTAAAACCAGTACGATGTTGCTTTCACACTGCTGTTAAGTGCGGATTTATTGAAAACGGACAGCAAAAAGGTAGGTTTGAGTAGCTTTTCAACACGCATTGCTTTAGTGCGATATTGACTCCATTTAATCGAATTTAAGTGTTCAGACAGGCATGAAACATTCGTTTTTTAAAAAAAATCGCACAAATCAGAACGTCTGAATCCCCCCTATGAGTCACCCCAGCCTCTTGGTAAAGGTATGTGAGGTGAACTATGTTACTGATTCAGAGGCATAGCATTATGCAGGGGGTGGTAGGAGGGTACCGGCTGCCTGGCCTTGGGGCTTTATCCAAGAGCTGGTGAGCCATGTGAACTTTTTCCCTGGCCTGGTGCTGCGGCTGCTGCAGTATAGGCGGGAATTAGATGTGGGGCTCGCTCCCCACCTCTAGGTGCCCCTTCCCCCAGAGAGTGCCCATTCCCTATCGGGAGGGAATGGGAATGGGCACTCTCTGGGGAGTCAACATCCGCCGGCCCCTTGAGTGCCCTGCTCCTTTCTTAAAGTGACCAGATATCCTGCCTCAGGCAGGACGGTCAGGTCTCCTTCTGCCCAATCACGCTGCCCCCCACCCCCCAAAATGTCCCACCTCAGGGGAGCACAGCTGGGTGCCGCAACCCAATGGTGTGCGACACTGTGTACCCCGCTGCCTAGTGGCACAAGATGGTGGGACAGATCCCCAGCCTACGACCTCCAACGTCAGGGAGTGAGAGTGCATGTCAGTGTATTTGTGTGTCTGTGTGTGATTGTGTGTGTCTGGTTGTATACTTGTGGGCTTGTGTGTGTGTGTGCGTGCATTTGTTCTGAAATAAAATATCCGGGCAGATTCGCTTGCCGACCGATTAGGACTGATACCAAAATTCTGCCGTAGTTCTGATTTTGACGGAGCTGGGCGGTTTGATCGTTCCAATCAGGATTTGGGTTGGACGGTATCCCAATCAGAGCAAAATGAACGTTGGCGATTTGCACGCGCTCAAATGGCCACCGTCGTTCTGCGAATGCGCAAAATGGCGGCTGCCGCTTCAGTATAAGGGCAACAACCGTTCGTGAACGCGCAGAACAGCCATCGCCATGTTCCGCATCTGCAAATTGTTAGCTTGGAATTCTGATCGAAAAAAATTGTTTCTATCGGAATTCCAACTGAAATTCTGATGGCCATCTAGCATTCTCAGATTTTTTCCCCCCCATGAATTTGGAGTGGCTGTTTTGAACTGGTCCCTATGATAGACCCGCCTGGTTCATTTCAGTCCGACAAAACACGGGCCGGACTGTGATGTTGTCTGCGTGTTGTCAGGGTTCCAGAACGGCCTGGCGTTGTCATTGATTTTATGCCTGTGCAAATGCTACTTTTAAATACCGTATTTGTGTAAAAATGGCAGCTCCCTTGGTCAGAACTTCCTACAGAAATTTGCCATGGCGTAAAATCCAGGATGGATCTCTCTGGGGTTTCTTTCCAACCCTGCAGAGAATATCTGTTGAGAGGACAGGGCTGATTTGAGTCCGCCCTAATGCGTATCTGTGTGAGGGACAGACCTATTTAGTTATTTTCATTTATGTTCATTTATACGTATTCATGCCAATTGGGTATTATGGGAGCAAAATACTCTCTGAGACTTTCAAAATACTTCCCCTTGATGGTTCTGGAAGGGAGCAAGGAGTGCGGCTTGGGTGAAGGGTATAGACCAGGTTTCCCCATGGAAACTGTAAAGTCAGCACCTCTGCTCTTGGATCCCCCTTTGTGGATGTCCGAGGCCGTGAGATTATATTTAAGTCTCAAACTGGGGTCACACAAGGAAAAGGTTTGGGAGCCGCAGATTGAGAATGTCCCAACTTGTGAAAAGGAATGCTGAAATGAGCCTTCAGGGGTGACTTTCTGTTGACTTGTCAGGCAGTGTTGCCTCGTGGCTAAGATGGCTAGATTTGGACTTTAGAGGGCAGGGTTCAAATCCAAGTTCAGCCATAATCTCTGTAGATGGTAGGGGTGGGAATTCCGGTTCTCCCGAGAAACGATATTGCCGGTATTTGGGTGTATCGGATTAATCCGATTAATCTGATATTTACCTTCAACGGCATACCGGATCTTTAACATTGGGCGCTTTACCAGTTTTTTTTACATTGCGGTCATTGAGATAAATGGCCACAATGTAAAAAAACCCGATAAAACGCCCAATGTTAAAGATCTGGTATGCCGATACCGGTAAATCTGGTACCGGGGAGAACCAATACCGGTAAATCCAGTATCCGGTATTCTCCCCGGTGTCCCACCCCTAGAGATGGCCTTTGGGAAGTCACTATGGGTGTTAATAAATGTGGTAGTGCCCGCTGTAGCCCTCCTGGGACAGAGCTTTACCCGTGTGTCAGTTAGCGGGTCACTAGACGTGGGCCCATGGCAGCACCCAACCAGGTAGACAGCTGCCCGGGAATCGTGGGCTCAGAAGGAACCGAGAAGGAACTGTGTCGGTGGACCATACCAGGCGAGTGCGTGTGTCCATCCTGGCATGGAGCCCACAATGCCTGACCATCGTGGCAGGGTCTCCAGCTACAGCACGGGGGTGGGGCAAGCCGTCTCACGTCTCTTCCATCACCCAGTCGGTGGGTGGATGCATTTATTCAGTTCCATGTCCCTCCCTGGGATGTGTAGCCAGCGCGGTGACTGCATGTTTATTAACACCCTATCTCTCAGCCTCAGTTCCTCCTCTGTAAAATGAGAATAAGAATGACCTATCACACAGAGCTGTTGTGGTGGTGGTGGTGAACTGGACAAGGCTTGTAAAACGTTCTGAGCACCGAAAGGGCTATATAAAATAATAATAATAATAATTATTAATTTGTCAAACTGGTCACATTCTAATTTGAAGTTAAATTTTTACAAAATAATTTTCGAAACTCACGTTGGCTTTTCGTGTTCGCTGCTCATCTGTTTGCTGTAGCCCCCATAGGCCCAACTTTAGGTGAATTCTTTTAAAAACCACGACCACCAGCTAATGATCTGGCGAGCCGACGAACGATGGAAATCAACGATATTTGTAAAGGGGCCAAGTTCGGCTAGTCGTTGCACTACACCAATATCCCAAATGGCTTTTGGAGACGGCAAATTTATTTCAGCTCGAGATAAAAAAATAAAATCGTAGACATCTTACTGTAACGGAGAACGAAAAGGAAATTTGAGGACTCAGAGTGTGCGAGGGGTGGAAAAAATAGGCTTTTTGAAACTAAAAGAAGGAATAAATAACCACAGAGGTAAAAGCTGAAGTGGGAAAGTGAGGGTTCTGGGTGATTCATTCAATAAATGTAGCTGTTCTGTAGGCATGAGTTGTAATCTGCAGAGAGAACAGAAAGAAAAGCAACCAAGCGATCAGACCTTTCTCCGTTCCGCTTGGCATCCCCTGCCTCTCTGCCGTAACCTCTTGCCTATGGGACAATGACTCACCCTTGGAAAGGCCAATGAACTATTGATTCATTCTTTTCCCCTCCTCTTTGCATCCCGTGGCAAAGTGCTCTCCTCCTGCTGTGCACGTTGTGACCCTGGGGATATATGCAGGCCCGTCTGGGGTCCTTACGCCTCTTGGAGGATGGGCCCCGGCTCGGCTGGTTTCAAAGTGGTGATGGGAGCCCATCTGGCTAATTGGTCCCCGCACGTGTGGTTTCCATAAAGAGGATAAATCAGAGATGCCACTTGAGCCAGGCTGAGCCTCTTCCCCCGCTCCCTCCCCTCTGGGTTGCTTCCTCTTTGCACGCATCAGATGATGAATTAGAGAAAGCAGGTGCAGTCCTGTCTGGTCTGGTAAGAGTCATCACCGAGCGTCACCGAGTGGCGAGCAATCGGGACCGAGCTGAGTGTATAAATGAAAGGAGAGATTCTTAGAGCACCGGAGGAGCTGCCCGTAAACTCCTAGACGCACCTGAGACTGACAGGAGAGAAGCTGATTGCCTTCCCAGCTTTAGGATGTCCCTCTGGGAACATGCAAGACCCTGCTGCCACTCCCCGCCTGGCACAAACTCCCGAGACGTCTTCAAGTACATGGTGACTCCCGACCGCATCCCACAGTTCATCATCCCCTCTCTGGACATCCAAGAGGGGCGCCGGCTCTTCCAGAGGGAGAAGGGACAGTCGTGGTGGCTGGGACCAGGGCAGCAGGAGCGGAAGGCCCGGAGAAGTAGTTCTGACCCCACCACAAAGGCTCAGGGTCTCCATGGCTCCCTCCCATGCTGCTCATGCAGCAGTGAGATAGATGCCAGGGTGGAAGATATTCCAGACCCCGTCACCAGGGCGGCCCTGTCCCTGCCCCATTTGGCAAAAATCACCACCCCCTACGGCTTTGTCACCCTGGGGGAGAGCCCTCATGTGACCAACGAGGAGGCCATGTTTTTCCAGTCAAACTTGACTTCCTTCAGGCCTCCGGCAACGGAGAAACATTCTCCCCCTCAGGAAAGACGACACTGCAGACCTGACAGGCTGACGCCTGTGGGAAGGTCCTTGAGAGACTGCAGGCTCCACGATGACCCCAAAGGGAGCTACATCGTCAGTAAATGGAGCCAAGGCTGTGACCATCCAACCAGGGCCTGCTTCCCCAGAAGGTGCTCCAGCCCCCGCCTCGTAGACGTCCTGGAGACCAGAGCATTAGAAGAAACCGAAGGAAAGCCTGTGTCCCTGGCACTGATTGTCTGTCAGAGGAGCAACTCCAGCCCTGAACTCCTTGGGAGGAGACCTAAGAGGAATCTCTTCCAACAGATCTTGAAGAAGCATTTTGCACGCCTCAGGCTGTTCAAGGCCGGCAGTCTCTCTCTCCACTGACCCTGTGAAGCCACCCCTCCAAGAACTCTGGTACATTCTGGAGAGCCCATGCACCTCACCCCACGCTGCTGGCATGTATATCTGGACTTTGGCTAAGGCGTCTAAGACAGGTCACCCTCCCCTCCCCCCCGTGTCAAACGCTAACCAGCATTCATCGGTGCCCTCGGTTGGGGGGGGGCTGCAGAATTGATCCGCTGCATGTCAAGGACCCTGCGCTGCTATGTGTTAGTGGAGAGACTCTCCTTTATACTCCTTTGCGAAATTGCGAGGGCCTGGGTAGTGTACCAGGATTTCTTCTGTCTCCTGACTGTTGTTGTTGGGGAAGTTTCATACAGCCTCAAGATGCAGCACAGTGACAGCTGTAGAGTCTCAGGGAAGGGCCTGGGATGGGGACAGTGGCCAGAAAGGGGGTTGGGGGTGGGGGGAGGAGGGCACAAACGCAGCTGTGCTGGAACTGCAGAGGGTGCTTCCTTTCTCTGTAGTTCTAGTTCAGACACCTGTGCAGGGTCTCTCTTTGGCCCTCACCCATCCCAGGACTCGTTCCTGCCGCTGGGACTTTTTGCAAGGCCCTTACCCCTCCCCCCCTCCATCTGCTTGGTCTAAGGCTGGGCCTGTCTCCGGGGCTCACAGATTGTTTGCAGTAGAATGTATGTCTGTATAAAGGCGGGGAAAGGACAATTTGTGCATGAGCTAGAACTACCGACTTTTCAAATCCTAATTCCAGGACATCTGCCCTCTTTCCAAAATCTTAGCCAGTCGGCACACTCACACACAGACCCTTGCTGGGTGGAGGGCCCTCGTAAGACCCCTTACTGGCTTGGTGGTCTCAGAGAGCCTGGTGGGGGTTCATCTAGGGAATCGTGCCTTCACTCTTTTGATGGTTTGGCTTGAGACTCTCATTTTGGCCTATTGAGAGTCTCAGGGTCAGACCGTGAGAGGGGGTGACTCTGGTTCCTCCAAACAAAACTTCAGTGGGACAGGGCACTCATCGATCTTGCATGCCCCCTCTTGGCTCAGCTTCAGCAGGTCGGGGACACTCGCAGACCCTGGCGGCCCCCCCCTCCCAGCACAGCACACACACACAAAAGAATGGGCAAACTCTGTCATATCAGGCAGCCAGTCAACGGTTAAGCAGGGCAGTCCTGGGAAAGTAGAAACAGTTGTTAGCTTCAGGCTGCCGGAGTGCCATTTATGTTTTATTGTCTACCCCAGGATTTGTGTATCAATAAAATATCTTTGTGCAAACGTAAATTGCTTCCTGTGGAATGTCCATGTCGTGCAGGGTGAAGGATAGACTCCTTTACAGACTCTGAGCTCTCTAAAGAAGCAAAGGGACTGACGTTCAAAACGATCCTATTGCCGCAAAATCTACAAACTACCCAATCTACAGTAAGTGCTTGTGGATTGCAGCCTTAGTGTCTGAAACATATATTGGGACACTGGCTGAGACTCCCTTTACGGTTCAGGAGGTGGGAGGAGAATATATTTCAACAGCATAAGTGGATTAGAAGAAGGATTGGATCTGTTTCTGGGGAGAGGGTCATCAGTGTTTATAGAAGGCAGCTAAAGTTTTTCATTAATAAACAGTTTTAACTAATTGACTAATTGATGGAAAATGCTACATAACCTCAATTAGGGTGTCCAGTTATGCAAATTTTAAAGGACACATTAGAAATACAGGTTGCATGGCTGCTCTGGAGCCAATGTAGCCCTGCAACCTGTATTTCTTATGTATCCTCTAAAATTTGCATATCTGGCCACCCTAACCTCAATAAGCTTAATACAATAAAGCAGGTTGATTTTTTTTTCATTGTGGCTGTTACTATTTCAAATTTAAAAGATTTTAAAAAAAAATAAAAATCTTACATTTTAAAAAAGTTTTTCCATTAAAAAAGATAGTTTAAAAATATTTTAATGTTTTAAACTGTTTTTAGTCTCTATTTTAATTGGTTTGTCTGGGTTCTGACACCACATGTGTATATCTCTCCAGTACTGGGTGTGTGATTTTAATCTGTGATCAATATGCATTAATCAATGAATCTGACATATTAATCAATTAGCCATAGGGTGAAAATGTTCTTCACACATTTGCTACACCTGTAGTTAGGATGGGCTAGCTACACGAGAGCAGGTGTAGTGTGCTAAGGTGTTGGCCTGGGAAACTCATGGTTCAAATCTCACCTTGGCCATGAACTCCCTGAGTGGCCTTGGGTGCAAGTCTCTATCCCCAGCAAGCCTCAGTTCCCCATCTGGAAAACGGGGTAATATAGAGCTGAAATAAGGGTTAATGACTGCCCAAGGCCCTGCTGTCTTCTCTACTCCTGGGGGTCCTACAGTGGCCCCCGTTTTCACCAGGGTAGAATTGGAGACCCCCATTCCCTGTTAGTGGGGTCTCCAAAACACGACTGCTTCTAGGGCCCTAAGAGGGTGGGGCTATGAGGGCCCCACATTTGATCTTTGTCCTGGGCCCCATAAATTCTAAAGTTGGTGCTGGCTGAAATGAATTATCCAGGTGGATTCTGTCTCTGGCGGCTCAGTGAGGCACAATGGGGACTGGTTGTGATCCAGTCCTTGTTCTGCTGGGATTCCGATCGGCTGCTCTGGCTCCCTGAGAATAGGTTTGTGAACTATGTGAAATGCCTTAATCTCAGTAAGCAATTGTAAAGCACCTTGAACCAGAGGTGGGACACTGGTGGGGGGTGGGGTTAAATTTTGGTCTGGTTTTTTTCTGCTTCGGTTTATAGGTTTTTAGAGATTTAATTACGGGTTTGGTTTTCAGTTCTGTATTTAAATCAATAAAAAGTAAAAACTTATCAACTGATTAAAAATAAAAAAGTTTTTAAAATCCTGCAGATGTGCAAAATGGGCACCAGTTTGTGCTGTGCATACAAACCCCTTTCCTCAAATGGCAAAGTGCTGGGAATTGCTGTAAAAGTGCTATAAAAGTCCCGGAAAGTGACACATTTTTTTTTAATGAAAATGTCAAAAAATGCCGGAAAATGTCAAAATTGTCAGGAAATGACAAAAAAAATAATCTCAGGCATCGATATCAACAGTGGCGGAAGCGTGGAATCACCAGAGGCTGATGAAGTACCGACAAAAACTCGCGAGCAGTCTTGCAAGGTCGGTATTTCCTTGCAGAATGGGAACCCTCATCTCAGCCCTACCTAGAGCAGGAAGGGTTCCAGCCTGGATCACCGGAGTCAGGGAGAAGGGTCCTGGTAGGTCCCTCGTGGTTGGCGTCTAGCTCAAGTGGATCCTGTGCACCGTAAGTCTGGCCACCCCTGCCATAAAGCATCCAGTAGTGGCCACGGTTGGAGACATGATACTGAGTTAGATGGACCATTGGTCTGATCCTGCCAAGCCAGTGGCATCATAGTGACAGTGGGATGAGGGGACTCACTTGATCCCAGGCCCGGGACACCAAGGGGTGGGTGGGTCTGAGTACCGCTAGAAAATGTTCAGAGTGGATGGGAGCCGAAGCAGGACCAGCACTCCACCCCTGCCCACTCTGAACATTTCGTAGCGGCGCTCAGGCTGCTTGCCAAGGGCCCCACCGAGATAGAGGTTTTCAGAGTGGGTGGGAGACGGAGCAGGACCAGCACTCCACCCCTGCCCACTCTGAACATTTCATAGCGGCGCTCAGGCTGCTTGCCAAGCGCCCCACCAAGATAGAAGTTTTCAGAGTGGGTGAAGATGGAGTGCTGTTCCCCAACCACTCTTAAAAATTCCTTCCTGGCGGGGTTGCTGCCACTCTAGAGGTGGGGGTGGGACACAGGGAGCTGGGGCAGAGCCACCTTCAAAGGCAGGGTCTGCTCCCATCCTGGAGACCTTGCCCCTTTGCTCTTATGGGGGCATAAATCCAGGTCCACCACTCCCTTGTTTTGCCCCTGCAGGGAAGTCGCGACAGTTTCAAACAGTTTCTTTCCAATGCCTCAGCCGTAGGAGGGGGTGCAGGGCCAGCTCTAGCAGGAGGTGGGGCCAGCTCTAGCAGCACTTTGGCCTCATGGGAAAACAGGGCCAGCTCTTGTGTGTGTGTGTGTGTGTGTGGGGAGGCAGCTCCGTTGGGAAGGTGGGGAAATTGGGGCCAGTTCAAGCAGCGGCAGTAACCTGGTTGTGTGCAATGCCCACACACATGGAGGGTGTTTTGAGACAAGCACCTTGTTGCATGTTTCCAGGGCTGCATAGGGCGCCATTTTGGCCCTGCATGGTGGCGGCCATCTTGTTGTAGGGCGGTGGGCCATGTAGGTCCCCCCCCTATTGGATCCCCCCCCCCATTGGATCAAACGAAACACTCGGTCCTGACAGAATGAGAACCAGGGGAAACTTCTTGAAATCAGCCCGACTGCCTTAGGTGAGATTGTGGGTTTTCTTGGCAAAGCAAGCTGGTTCCTCCTAAGGCAGGACTGTTTGGGAGGGATGCTTTGTCTGATGCCCTAGAGCAGGGGTTGGCTGGCGGCTGGCGGCTGCGGCTGACAGAGGGGTAGTGGGCGTCAGCAGGGGTTGCCCATCAGCACCGCCGGAAGGACTGGGGCCGCCTAGGGTTGACCGTACCGCCCTTTTAAAAGAGGACACTCATGAAAAATACATGGTGTAGAGCTGCATTGGTGTCAGTGTAGCCCTGCAACATGTATTTTTCATAAGCATCCTCTTTTAAAAGGGGGAGGTATGGTAACTCTAGGGCTGCCGGAAGAGGGAGAGCAGACGGGGCAGGGTGGGTGACCTATAGTCATTACCCCCTCATCCGCTCTGCTTCCGCTCTGGTGGCTGCCCTCCCCTTGACTGCTCAGCTAGTGACCCCGGCCCCTCCCTGTACCAAGGGTTTCCTAGCTAGCTCCTGGGCCTGCCGGGTGATCTAAGCCCCCTCCAGACAGCTTCTCTCCAGGTTAATTGGCAACGGAAAGGTCGGAGCCTGCTTCTGTGATGAGCTAGCATTTGCATGTGCTGTAAACAGCTCCTGTTCAGACATCAGCGTGCGGGGGCCGCCCCCTGGGAGCCCCTTGCCAGTTCTAGTGCCATGTTTCTCTCCTGATAGGAGACACGTGCTCTCTCTGGTGCCGGGAGATAAAACTTCTCCCCACTTGCTCTTTTCCCTTTCTCCATAAAGCACCAGCTGTCGGGAGGCTCGAGGCGGTGATTTGTTTTGATGAGTTTCTGGCGTCGATAGAGTCATTTCAATAATGAGCAGTACAGATGGGAGGGGAGGGGAGCTGCTATTCCACTGTCACATGGAATACGGGTGGGGTTACCTTCTTCCCCAAGGCTTTGATTGGGAGGGGCCGGGACCACACCACTAGGGATGGGCGAACAGAAATGAGTTCGGAAATTCAGTTTGGTTTGAAATTTGAGTTCGGTTCGGAAGTTCGGTTCGGTCGACCGAACAGACCTAGTTCAGTCAAATTCTGAACTTCTGAACTGAGGTTTTGGGCCTTTTTTGGCCTTCCAAACTGGTTCGGATTCGACCAAACAGTTCGGTCGAATTCGAGTTCGGTTTGGAAGTTCGGTTCGGTCAACTGAACAGCCCGAGTTCGGTCCGAACTCTGAACTTCCGAACTGCGTTCGCACATCCCTACACACCAGAAGGAGGTGGGGGAAGAGGGGCTTTCCCACCCTGTTTCTGGTGTGGTCATGCCCCTGTTGGAGTGGGGTGACATCACACCACTCTGAAGGGAGCGGGGCCACATCAGAAAGGAGTGATGGAATCCTCGTGAATGTCGCATCCCTTGTCTCTCCCTCTGTTCCCCCTTCCCGGTCTCCCCTCCCCCTGTCTTTAGATTGTGAGCTCTCGGGCAGGGACCATGTCTATCTTACTCTCTGTAAAGCACCAGGTACACTGCTGGCGCTATATAAAAGCTTATAATAATAATAATAATAATGAATCATTCGAATCTCAAATGTTCTGGAAAGATGTGCACCTATGGCACCTGTACCAGTGAGCGCCTGCCCCCTGGAGGGGCAACAATCTACCAGGAATGAAATGTTCAGAGTAGGTGGGGGTGTAGCCACCACTCCACCCTGGCCCACTCTGAAAACTTCTTTCTTGGCAGGGCCCTTTGCAAGTGGCATGAGTTCTGCTAGGAAATGTTCAGAGTGGGTGGGGGCAGAGTGTTGGCCCTGCTCCCCACTCTGAACATTTCCTAGCAACACTCAAGCTGCGTGCAGAGCCCCCCCTCCCCTAGAGTCCAGGACCGGGGCTCAACTTGCTCCATGGTAGCTATGCCTGTGGAGACAGGGTATGCTGGGCTGGACTGTCGTGGCACGGGAAGGGAGGGCCGGATCTAGGTCATGGATCTGACCTATTGATCCAGCTCCTACTTTTGAATGCACATTGTGACAGAGTAAAGCCACAATAGAATGAAATGCAGCTAAAATGGTGGATGTTTGAACACAAAATGGCTGCTGACAGGAAGTAGCTGTGTTTGGGGCGTGGCTCCAGCTACAAAAGGAAGCAGCAGCGTCAGAGGACAGTCAGTCTACTTCTGTCTTATGAAGAAGTGGGAATGTTCGTTTGAAAGCTTTTAAAGTGCATGTGCAAAACAATCTGGTGGGAAGCTGCTTTGAAGAGGCCTGGCGGTAGAGCTGCAGGTGGGCTCTTACACTATTAAGTCTATCAGAGAGCTGAATGCTGCCTGTTGTCACTATGAGGAAACCAGATTCCTTGGGCCTGGCTTAGATTGTATATTGGTGATGGCCAGAGACTACGAAGTGCTATGGAGAGATTGGGATGGGCCAGAGGCTGAATTGCTGGTCAGAGGGCTGGGGATTTAATTGGACTGGGGTTAGTCAGGACATTGGGCTGGAGGAATTGCTTGCCTGATAGGATGATGCCCTGAGAGTGCATAGAACTAGACATGAAGTCACTAAAAGCTAATTCGTGCTTGAAACTGTTAATTTGGGCCCCAATCCTGACACAACTTACTGCTACATACCACTACCCTGTGACACGCACCCTCGCAGGGCTGGCTTCAGGTGTTTGTTGGCCCTTAGGTGAGAGAGTATCAATGGGCCCCCATTTTGCCCTGCCCTCTTGGGCCTGCCCAGTCCTCCTCTAACCATGCCCCTGTTCCACCCCTTCTTCCTCTAATGACACTCTTAACTTCCCCTGTTTTCTGTATTTGTATATATTAGAATAGACTTTGGAAATGTAATTTTTATACACGTTGTGAAATACTGATATTAACGCACATAAATAACTATGGGCATTTTCAGACAAGACACACTCCGCCCAGTATACACGTGGCAGGGCAGCAGCGTTGCCATATTGGGTGCCCTGTAATGCGTACAGTGGGTGGGGAGTGTCTTGTCTGAAAACTCCCCAAAGTGCAAAACATCAGAACCGTGTAAAACATCAAAGCCGCTTGCTGCTTTTCTCCGCCGTCCTTGTGTGCTCAGCTGCTGCCTGCCCGCCGTGCTGTAGTTGCGGTGCACGGGCATGCCTTCCCGGGCGGGAGCAGCATGGTGCCTGGCTGTGCTAGAAGTGCTTCTCTGTACGCATGGCCAGTTCTATGGCCCTAAGCAGCCAGCGCCATGGCACTCCCATCCAGGTTTTGGAGGGACGAACAGGCCAGATTTGTGGGCGGGAGGCTGTGGGCCCTTGCCCTACTTTGCCGACCTCTGGCACCAGCTGTACAAAGTCCTTCAGCCCTCGAGGGTACGTGCCTTTAGTTCCCACGTCTTTGACTGAAATGAATATTTTTTTTTGTTACTTAATTTATCGGTTATTTGGCACCTCCTTAATGTGAGTAGGACTAATTAGCGTTTAAACAACACCGCTTAAGTTAATGATTGAACAAAGACAGAATAAGGGCATCTTTAGACATAACAAAGATCAGGTGTCAACCCCCCCCCAGCACATGTTACAATTGAGAACTGTAAAACTCAAATTAGGACTATGACATGTGATAAAACAGTCCATTAATAAAACAATTAAAAAGATATAGTGTGAAAAGCCCAGAGGAGAGACAATAGTGAGCATGGCCGGGTACTGGCCCTTTAAGGGCTGGAAGCCTGAGGGGCTAGCCACGCCCACTATCTGGATATAAGAAGAGGAAAGCCTGAGGAGGTTTCATTCTGTGCCTGGCTGTATCTCAGCAGGAACCTTCTCCATGGTCCTGAAGGGATAACTAAATATGGCATTGGGGGTGTTGAGGCGGCTGGCTTGGGTTAGGTGCCCTGGTGCTCTACTCTCTCCAGGGACCTGAGGGTGAGTGCTGTGGACTTCCTATAGGGGTGCAGGGACTTGAGCTGTGATAAGGCCTGGCTGGCTGTAGCCTATCGGACAACTGAAGTGAAGCTAGAGTCCGTGAGTGAGGACAGACTGCTTAAAAGGGGCTGCCAGACTGGAGACAGGACCGGGATTGCTGGAGTGCCGTTTCCCAGTGTTAGGGAGAGTGTGTGTCGAAGACTAAGCTAATGGTGGAGACTTGTATACTGTTTGGGAACCTTGTGTCTGGTGGAGTAAAAGACATGGGAAGTGATTTCCCCTTAAAGGGGAATGGGATGATGGAGAAGCCAATCCCCCAAGTGAACGAAGCTTTGCAGGGTCTGCGCCTGCATGGACCTGCCTCGGGAGAACGGTGGCCTGTTACAGTCCCTCTTTGTCTACTTGAAATATCGGGATGCCTGTTACGGATTGATTTCTGGGCCATTTCTTGGCTCCCCAAAATGTTAGGGGAGGGATTTAACAGATGAGAACTAGTGTGAGAGGCCAAAAGGACTCTTCACCCTCGGGTTTGAGACAGACATTTCCCCATCTCCCCCCCCCCCCCCCCCCCCCCCAACATGAACAAGTTTAGCTAGATCCAGAGGGTCAGCCGAGCGAAAGGCAGAGAGGGAAAGGCCTTCGTGTAGATTTAGAATCCAGTGGAGTCTCTTCTCTGTTCTTGTTAGGTCTGTGGGTTACGGCAACAAGGCCTGAAACTGGGACAGGAAATGAGAAAATCCAGGGATTGCAAGAGCTTTTTGAAAAGAAATGGGGTCAAGTGGGATTTAAGTAGCTCTCATGATCTTGGCAATCAGTCAAATTCAAATTTGAGTTTATTGCGTAACCCTGAGGTTATTGCAAAAACATATTAGTGACCGAGTAAAGGCAATCAGTCAGTTGCCTAACGCCCCTGGGGAAGAACAGGAGAGACTGAGGCCCTCGGCGTGAATGCATTGGGGTATCTCTCTCCATCAGCTAGGACAATGCAAGTGCCGTCACCTCCCAGCTCCTCTTTGCTCCACTCCTCTGTCCTTTGAGCCTACATTTGGGCATCCCATAGATGCAGGTTATTTTGCTGCACCGGACGAATTAAACTTTGGGCACTTTTAGACGAGCAGCACCCGCTCGTGCCATGAAATCATGGAGCTTGTAAAAGTGCCACCGGCCGCTTTTAGACGCGGCCGTATTTCCGGTTACGCATTCTTGAACAGAGCAAATTAAATACCTCAGTTTCAAGGTATCTGGCCCTGCCCTGCCTTCCGCCCCAGATCCTGCCCCCAGTCATGACGTGGCTGCGCGTGCTGGGTGACAGCGCATGCGGCTCAAAGCCCCGCCGCAGAGCTCACCGTGCAGTGGGGCAGGAGCAACTCCACGCAGGGGCTGCTGTGCCTTGGGCAGCCTTAACTTGCTTGGGGTTTTTCTGAGGCTGCCGAGCTGCTCATCCTGATCCTGCCACTCTGTAGGGGGACGTCTGGCAGCTGCATCACCTGGCTCGGCTGCCCAAGACGTGGTAGCCTGCCCACAGAATCTCGTTTGGCTGCACCCATCAAAAGCCATTCCCAAATGGGAACCAATCGGGTTTTTAACCGATCCTCTCTGGGCTTCAGGTGGAAGCTCTGATTTCCCCGGGTTATTTTGGGGGCGGGGGGGAGAGAACCATGTCATAAAGTGGTGCGGTGCCTCACTATCTTCCGACACGGACCCTCCAAAGAGCGCGAGCCCGCATCCGGAAGGGGTTGGACAGTTCTGTGGTCTTGCCCCCTTCCTTACATGGCCTTGTCCCCCTTTGGGTCAAACCTCTGGAGAAGGTGGCAATTTTT
Organism: Sphenodon punctatus; assembly: GCA_003113815.1. Taxonomy (NCBI): domain Eukaryota; kingdom Metazoa; phylum Chordata; class Lepidosauria; order Sphenodontia; family Sphenodontidae; genus Sphenodon; species Sphenodon punctatus. Next base: position 7,170,416 of record QEPC01008752.1, on the reverse strand, counting down.
AGAGGACACATATGAGAAATACAGGTTGCAGGGCTGCACTGGTGCCAATGCACCCCTGCAACCTGTATTTCTCATAAGCGTCCTCTAAAAATGTGCATATTGGGCCACCCTAAGCCCTGCAGGCATAATGAGCCGTTTGCTCCAGAGCTTCCACAAAAGAGAGCCCCGCACTGGGCCTGTTTGACACAGAGGGTGGTGGCATAAGGGTAGGGTGGTCATATATACAACTTTTTTCAGGACACTTAAGAAAAACATATGTTGTCGGGCCTGCTGTCTATCTTTGTGGAGGCTCGAGCCCCGACACCTCACCCAAGCATGACGGGAACACGACTGGTCATGCCAGACTCGGATCGGACTCCCAAGTGTCGGGTGGCCCCTCCCCTCATGCCGTGCTGTGACATCATAGCATTCTATGAGGGGCGGGACCAAGCCGGAAGTGGGCAGGAAATGCCTTGGCCCCACCCCTTTTTGGCGTGAACGTCTCTGCCCCGTAATGTCACGGCGCTGCATGGGACGGGGGGAGCCTTGTCACGCCGTGCCGGGCCTGCGAAAGGCTGGCTGCGTGGAGCGTGGGCCAAGCCTTCGGCCTCCGTATGGGCTCTAATGGAGACGCTGGGCTGCTTCCTTCCTAACCACACTGGTATGTCCGCTCTGTAGCAGCCAACTTGTTACGTCGCTGATTGTTATACAGCTCTTAATCGGGATTTTTAATTAATAAATCCTGCCAGCTGCCTTTGTCTCCCTGCTTCCTGCTCTCTTGGGCAGATGCATGCGAAGGAGGAGGCTGGAGGCTTTGACCTAATAAATATCGGTCTTGCCAAGGCAGGGTCTGAGCATCGTCCTATTTTTAAAAAGTTGAGCACTTAAACCCTCTGTCTCCGCCTCAAGCTAATTACTCAGAAAGGAAAAGAAGCCAGGACTCATTATGCTTTCTTAATTGCCTTCAGGGCTGGGTTTATTGTGAGGCAGAATTTAATTTAGGCAGGAGACCGAATTTCATTAGGGAGTAAAGAGGAGGATGGGAACGTCGCTGTCCGCCGTTCCTTTCATTTAACAAAATGGTTCCCCTGCAGACTCTTGCTGGCTCTGTCGAGGGGGGGATGGAGGGAGACGGCAAGAACCGTTTTGGAGGGGGAGTCTGTAAAACGCTTGAGCAAAAAAACAAACCAACCCCAACTTGGGCAAAGCTACTCCTTCGTGCAGAGCTTCCAGCCACAAACCCAGCACCTTGGGCTGCGGAGGGGATGGAAATGGAGCGGCAAGATGGCGGCTTGCCGCCTGAGGGTCATATGAGTTGGCGCTACACGTAACTCTTGCCACCCATTTGATCCACCTAAGAGAGGGGTCCCCATTACATTTGTTTACACAAACACTGCCCCCCCCCCCGCAATGCTTTAAATCAGGGATGGGGAACTTCGGGTCCGGGGTCCAAATGCATCCCATGGCAAAGTTTTAGTGTGGCCCCTTTCTGGATTTGGCCCTTGGATCCACTTCCTACCTCCAGCCACTACAAAACTGAGCTCTGGGGAAGGGAGCAGAGCTGAAGGACCTGCCCACAAGAAGAGACGACGGATCCATGGCACAAATCCATGCTCCGAGCTCTCCTTTTCTTGACTGGACCTCTTCAGCACCCTTCCCCCCGGTGTTTGTGCGGCTCTCGGAGCTTGTGCTGATTGTCAGAGTGGCCCCCCAGGAGGGGCAGAGGTTCCCCGCCCCTGCTTTAAACACGGGGAACGCCTGAGGAGACCCGCCTTAGGCAAGTCCCTCGGAGCACTTTCCGACATGCGTTAATTAACGCACAGAAAAGCTACCGATTGGCCTCTGTGAGACTCTGTGGGGGGCAAATCCAGCGGGGCCATTACCGTGTGGGTGGTCGTGCAGAGGACACACCGCCCCCAAATCCATCTTTGCATCCCCCATATGACCACCGCTGAATTTTTTCCACATGCCTCTCGCAGAGGCAAATCGGGGGCTTTCCTGCGCATTTATGCACGTTGGAAAGCGCCCTCGGACTTGGGCTGCGTTCCCATCTAATTTTTGTGCCTTGACATGCGCCAGAGAAGCCGCGGCAGATCCCCGTTCACACCGGCTCTTTTCCTGTCAGCCGGCTCCTCCCCGCTGCCGCGTCTTCCCTTGCTGCTCTCGCTGCCGCCGCAGATGGGGATGCAGCCTTGGTTCCCTGACTCTCAGTAAGAAAGAACATTACCAGACGTAACGCTAGGGCTGGCCTTAAACAAGGTCAGTAGGGGCCTGGGTGGGAACCGCGGTTAAAGGGGGCCCCTGCAGGGAGGCTGGGCCTGGTAGCCTTGGAACTAGTACTCCTGAGGCCCAGGGATGGGCTATTTCTGTGGGGTCCTCTCCTGGACGGCAACTCTCCGCCTCTGGGGTGGCTGTTGAATCCTGTAGTGCCCTGCCCTCCCCACACATCCCCTACTAGGGTGGGAGAGCAGGACCCCGTAGGAAAGGGCTAAAGGGGCTGTGGAGGGTGGAACCATAGAGGCCCTGCATTTTATTGTTTTGCCCTGAGCCCCGCAGATCCTAAGGCCTCACCTGCGTAAAGCTAGCCACTTGTTTTGGGTGCCCCCCATGTGTGCACTCATTCTCTCCGATGGTTCAAACACACTCTGTGCCTTGGACTTAACACAGGTTGTGATCCCTAAAAGTATATGCTTGCAGAGAGCACATTGCTGCTGCTGCTTCCACGTAGCCGCTATTGTGTGTAGATAAACCGGCTGCCCCACTTCCAGCCTGCGGTCACCCCCCCAGATACTACAGGAATCCCTCGTATCCGGGAACAGATTTTGGCCAGCGGCTGGTGGGAAGGGCCCATTGGGCACTGGCATAAATGTCTGTAAAACTAGCCACATGCTCCGGATGACATCGGTGATTTCGATGTTCAATGGATTTTCACAGATACGTCGTGGAACGCGCCCAGACAAAGAGTTACTGGCCTTTTCATTCTCCCTCTACTACCCCTATGTGGCCATGCAGGGTAACGACAGTCCGCATTATGAGGCTGCCCTGCAGATCTTTCTTTTGTAAGGCGAAAGCTTTAGGAAGCCCTTGAAATTGTTAAAATGTTCCAATCGCAGCAGTAGTTCAAGTAATCTTGGACATGCAGCCTGGAGCATGAAATTAATACTCAAAAGAGGATTGTGTATTTGATGATTTGGGGCTATTTGTATCTGTGGTCAAAGAGGATTTGAAGCACTAGGCCATCTCTGCGCCATTCAGATAATCCATTTGGGGTCTTTTTAGTGTGGGGTTTTTTTTGTTTTGTTTTTGTTTTTTGCTTCAGGCAAGAAAGCGGTTTCTGAAGATGCCATTTAAACGTAAGGGGCAGCTACTCAGTCTCAAAAGCAGGCAAAGGATGGTGAATATTGGCTTTTAGAAACCTCTAAAATTGCAAGACTCGCAATTCAGTCATGAGATTGGCAACCTTTATGTCCCTTCTCTGGAGGAGGCTTTCAGCTGCCCAAGCTGTCGTAAAGTTAACATTTCTGGGGGAGTGTGGGTGTTTTCAGATGTGACGGTCCTACGGATTGCCGTCTTTGTCAGATGGGTTACCTGGGCACTTGCCAAGGGCCCACAGCTTCAGGGGGCTCCTTTGGGGCGGGGGGAACCCCAGCCAAATTCCAAACCTGGGCTGGGTGGGCTGTTTGTTCGTGCCACCGCTGCGCTGGGAGCCTCGGAGGGGGAACGCGGTGAACAGAAAGGTTCTTTGAGATGGCTCCGAACGTTCTCACAACTGGGTGTTGTGAGGAGCCACTCGAAGAGCTGTGTGTGTGTGCGCAAGTGAGCTTGGGGGCTCTCTGGGGGGAGAGTGAGGCATGGGGATGGATGGTATTGGGCACAGGGATTTCTGTGGAGTGAGGCATGGGGACAGGGATAGGGAGGGAGGGGCTTTGTGTGGGTACTGTGGTCTAGCGTGGGGGAGAGGCCTGGGCACTCATACTCTGTTGCCCAAGGGCCCACAAAAACCTGGAGCTGGCCCTGCGGATTGCCGCGCATTTCCAAGCATGGTTATTCATGGTGCCGTCGCCCCTAAAACTGTCCGCCAGATGTTGGCCTGGGCCAGAACTCTGGTTTGTATGGGCCGTGGCAGTGCTTAGCGTGGGCTGTTCCTTGGGACTGTCCCCAAGGATCAGCGTGGGCTAAGGGCGGCCACGGCTTGCGCAGGAGACTCTGGACCGAGGTCAAGCGGGCCATAACGTGTGTTGGCCGCCTGCTTGCACTTATCTCGATCTGGGTCCACGTGGGTTCTGAGCAGCCACGTCAGCCTCATAAATGCATCATTTGACAAAGTCCCCCATGATTTCCTTCTTGACAAGCTGGTAAAATGTGGGCTAGATGGTCCTACCACTAGGTGGATTTACAGCTGGTTGAAGAACCGTACCCAAGGAGGACTCATCAGTGGCTCCCCATCAATCTGGAGGGAGGTATCAACTGGAGAGCCTCAGGGATCGGTCCTAGACCCTGTACCATTCAACATCTTTATTAATGGTTTGGATGAAGGAGTAGAGGGGATACTTATCAAATGTGCAGATGACACAAAACTGGGAGGGATCGCTAACGCCTTGGAAGAGAGAAACCAGATGCAAAATGATCTTGACAGGATGGAAAGCTGGGCCAAAACTAGCACAATTCAATTCAACGGACGTAAATGTTAAGTTCTGCGTTTAGGTAAAAAAAATAATCAAATGCACAAGTATAGGATGTGGGGGATGCCTGGCTTGGCAGCAGTCTAGGGGTTGCACTTGATCCCAAGCTGAATATGAATCACAGCAGTGTGATGCAGCTGCTAAAAAGGCTAATGCAATTTTTAGGTTGCGTTAACAGAAGCATCGTGTCCAGGTCACGAGAAGTCATAGTTTCACTCTGTTCTGCGCTGGTCAGAGCTCACCTGGAGTCCTGTCTGCATTTAAAGAAGGACATTGATAAACTGGAACGGGTTCAGAGGAGAGCGACAAAGATAGTCAGGGGTCTCAAAACCAAGTCCTTGAAATTGTTAAAATGTTCCAATCGCTCTGGAGCTCACTAATAAAAGGGTTCTTTACTTTTTATTGTAGGGTCACCCCCACTTGCACTCCCCTTTTTGGTTGCTTCCCAAATCCACTGCAGCAGGTCCCAAATGTTTGAGACACGCCGCACTGAAACCAGAACAGAAATCAGAAATGCAAAATTTGCCCCCCCCCCCCTTGCCACATACCTGTTTGCTAGTGGCAAGCCCAGGGAGGCAGCTGTTTGAAACAAAATGGTGAGTAGCCCATTAAACCCTTGTTAGACAGTGGAGGGTAAACAGATGGGGTTAGCAGGGTGCACAAGTGATCATGCTGAAACTAGTGAAATCGCAGGGGCTTAACATTAAGCACATGCTTAAGTACTGTGCTTGGTACCAACTTGCCCAGGGTGTGGATCAAAAGCCCAGTGAGCACTAACCGCTAGAGACAATGCAGGAGAAAAGAGTGATTAAAGAGTGGATCTGTCAGAGATTACGCAGGTATTAAATCTGATCCTAGCCCTAAATGACACAACTGTCTTGTTTGTTTCAAGAGGACCAGGAAATTGTTCTGCCCCAGACAAGAAAGTAGGGATGTGCGAACAGAACCGAGTTCGGAAATTCAGTTTGGTTCAAAAATCTAGTTCGGTTCGGCTGACCGAACTAGTTGCGTTCGGTCAAATTCCGAACTTCCGAAACAAGTTCGTACATTCAAAACCGGTGTTTTAATCTGCTTTTTGCCTTCCGAACTGGTTTGGATGCAGCCGAACAGTTGGGCTGAATTTGAGTTCGGTTCGGTCGACCAAACTAGTCGGGTTCGGAACCGCGTTTGCACATCCCTACAAGAAAGCAAAACTGGCTGTTGAGGGAAGTTGTTGCAACTTGGGTGGAGGCAGTCATTCAGATGATAGTCTTTATTGGGTCCGTTTCCATTGGTGACACTACTAGGCTTGCCATGTATGCAAATTTTTCCAGGACACTTATGAAAAATACATGTTGCAGGGCCTGAAACATGTATTTTTCATAAGTGTCCTAGAAAAAAATTGCATATATGGCAAGTCTGATGCAAGGGGATGGCCCATGGAAATGCAGGGTAACCAGCAGCTTTATGAATGCATTGCTATAGGAGGAAATAAACACACATTAGAAACAAGTGGTGAATTTGCAAGGGGGAGGGTGTTGTGTGAATGAGCTTTAAAGAAGTTTGGTGTTTGAATTATTGATAGTTGGGTGCTTTGACTGTTCCCTTGATGTCTTTTGCTTCCCTCTGCTGGCTTGCAGTGGTACTGTTCAAATTTCAGATCTGCTGAATTTTCTGATGCTAACTAGGGGCACGTTCCAACAAACCAGTTCTTTGATGCAGTCCGCTTATTTTGGTAATGAACATTGGTAAGCCAGTCATGGAAACTGGTAAATCGGGGAGCCCGGCGACCACTGTTCGGGTACCGATTCGTTCCTTCTGAATTTCAGCTCTGTTGCGGTATGGACAAAGGCAACCCCAAAGTGTGGAGAGACGTTGGTCTCTGCACTCAGCTGTCCGCTTCGACTTTGGAATTGTTCACACTTTAAACCAACATTATTCCAGACGAGGAGGTGGAGTGGTATGTACGCCAGAAAATTTAAAAGCACATACTCCCTTCTCTTTTAACATCAAAGTAACTGTAGTATCAACAAGGAATACGTCTAGGACTGAAACAGGTACCACGTGCGCTGTCCACAATTAATGTAGATAATTTTGGGCACGGGTGTCTGGCTGGCTTCCCCAAACACCGGTGCAGGTGCTGGGTGTGGCAGGGTTGGGCTCACCCAGGGTAAGTCCTGGCAGGATTAGGCCCCACAAAGTCACTTTCACTTTGTGAATTAGCTTTAGAGTCTCTTTGATTCTCCACACTTATGGATATAGTTTCAGCATGTACCGTCTCACCAGTTCCCTGGGATCCCTGGGCCATAGGGATGGGTGAACGCAGTTTGGAGTTTGGACCGAACTCGACCAGTTCGGTCGACCGATCCGAACATCCGAACTAAACTTGATTTTCGAACTAAACTTGATTTCCTAACTCTGCTCTGTTTGCCCATCCCTAATAAGATAATATTCCATTTAGTTCAATGGGGTTTGAATTTCCAAACTTTGTTCAGAAGTTCGGAGTTCGGACCGAACTCGAATAGTTCGGTCGACAGAACCGAATTTCTGAACTCAGTTCTGTTAGTCCATCCCTACTGGGCCAGGCAATCTCCCTCAGCAAGCCAGCAAAACCCTTAGCTCAGGCAACACCTTCTGTGCCTGCTCCATTGGGCAGAACTCCCTTCTGGCTTTTGCTGCTCCCAGGGTCTGTCCCTCTGGGTAAAAACAGATGTAACAGTAGCCTGCTTTGGCCCAGGACCCACCAGCATGTATGTTCACATGCCGCCAGATGTTGGCCCGGGATTGCCCTGGAGTGGTTAGGTGGCTGGCTTGCTCTGCGTCCTTGGAAAAATCTCCAAGGACGCAGCCGGGCCAAGGGCTGCTCATGTAGGTCAACGCAGGCGTGTGCATTTGTTCAGCCCTGCCACCCCCACCTTGGGGCAGCGGCTGCCGTGGTGGGTCATCGTGGCTGTCTGTCATGGCAGGGGGTGTTGGGGGTGCGGGCAGGCTTGCCCGCCTGTTTGTTTAACTCCCCGTCCCCTCTGCCTGGTGGTGTGGGCAGAGGGACAGTTCTCCGGCCATGGTCACATTAGTCTGGTGCTCCTTCCTGACCTGGGGAGGGGTGGCTGCCGCCGCCATTTCCCAGGCTGGACCGGACGGCTGCCCCACAACCTGCCCATCTGTTTTTTACCCTCTGCTGCTCCCTGTTGAGGTCGAGCTCTGACTAGCTCCTAGGGATAGGACTATCAGTGAGTTATCGGTATCGGATTAATCCGAGTTCCGATTTATCGGTATCGGCATATCGTTTTTTGACATTGGATCTTTAACATTGCGGCCATTTTAAAAATGGCTGCAGTGTTAAAGATCCGAAAAATCGTCAAAGTTAAAAAACCGATATACCAATACCAATATTATCGGTATTATCAGATTAATCCGATATCGCCAATTATCGGATAAATCCGATACCAATAGTCCCATCCCTACTAGCTCCTACTGCCTCTACCGCTTCCACTGCACTGAGCTCAGCTCAAGCTTTAACTCCTGGGTGGGTCTCTGCCAGGCCTCCGCACAGCGGCTTTTCCATAGGCGCCGTCCTCTACTTTGCCACCCCGCTAGCCCCTGGAACCAGACTGGTGCTAGCTCTCTTAAAGGGCCGGTGGCCTGCAAGGACTCTGCCCCGTTACCTCCATTATTACCATTACCCAGTTACTGACTTTTCCATTTTACTGACCACTTTTGGTAACGGAAAACTGGAAAATTGGTCATGGACATTGGTAAACCCGTAATGGAAACTGGTAAATCGACCACTTATTGGGTACTAATTAGTTCCCTTTGAATTTCTGCTGTACTGGGGATGGACAAAGGCAGCTCCAAAGTGTGGCGATAAGTTTTGTCTCTGAACTCAGATCTCAGCTTTGCAGCTCTGGGCTTCCTCCATGTGCACCTTTCATCGTTCAGTGACACCACCATGGCAACCCCTCCCAGGCTCTGGATGCTTTGAATACACAAACAGCCTGAGCTTGTTCACAGAAGGTACAGTGAGTCTGGTACAGGCATGGAGGGAAGGCTCTGTGTGGGAAGGAGGAACATGCTCTGCTACGACACTTAGATTTGGTTGGGGGTGGGGTGGGGAGGGGAATGTTGATCGGATTGTGATGCTAAACTGCAGGGACCTGTGTTTACTGCATTTACTCCATTGAGGATAATGGGGGACAAGACGGAGAGCAAAGGAACCTGCCAAACTCTATCTATTTGACCTGATCTGCGGAACCTCCGACCTGGGGAGCAGATGCAGCCCCCAGCTAAGTTTATCTGGCCCCCTTCCAGTGCCTGAATCCCCTGCATCCAGTTCCTACCCCCAACCACCGAAAGACTCCGCTCAGGGTAAGGGAGCAGAGAAGTTGGGCTGAAATGAGAATCTTCACAAACAGGAATTCCCGTTGAAACCACAGTTACCGGTAGCGTCTCAGTTGCGTCAAGAAACAATCAGTACTCAACAAAGTCGCAAATGACCTATTGTTTCCTGACTTACCGGTAATAGGTAAAAACAGTCATGGGCAATGCGGCGGCTTCTTAGCCCGGCTTGGGACAGGAAACCACAGACCGTTCAGGGCAGGGGTGGGGAAACCTTTCTCTCCCGGGGGGGGGTCTTGGCCTTTGAAAGCATGCACAAGCTTTGAGGGCCACACAGAAGTTGGGGACGGGGGGTGCTTCAGGGATGCACTCAAGGGAAGGAGGGCCCAAATCATGGATCTCCTATCTTTGTTTGCGCGCCCTCCTCTCTGCTCCCTTCCCTTGAGCTCAGTTTTTCAGTGACTGGAGTTAAGAACTGGATCCAAGGGCCGGATCCAGGAAGTTGGAAAGGGGCCACGTAAAAACTTGCCGCGGGCCGCATTCGGCCCCTGGACCTGAGGTTCCTCACCCCTGGTTTAGGGCTTTATAGGTTAACACCATGACCTTGAATCCGTCCATCCATCCATGACCTCTAGGGCATTTTTCTGGGGCTGCTGTCGGAGATGGAATGTTGGACTGGATGGAACCATTGATCCGACCCAGGGTGGTGTTAATAATAGTCACAGGGTTCCAGCGAGGGAAAATTAGCTAAGGATTATGAATCACTTTGAACACTGAAAGCACCATCAAAATTAATAATAAAAAAACGCGCAAACATTGGGTGTCCTCTTCGGTCTAGTACAGGAGCAAGGATCCCTTTCTGTCCCAGGAACTGCTTTGAAAATGGGTACAAGCTCAGAGGGCCCCATAGAAGTTGGGGGCAGGGTTGGTTAAGGGATGTATTCAAGAAAAGAAGGATCAAGATCATGGATTAGTGCCATGGATCTGCATCGCTGTCTTGCGTGCACGCCCTCCTCTTTGCTCCGTTACCTTGAGCTCTGTTTTTCAGTGGGACTGGTTGAAGGTAGGAACTGAATCCAAGGGTCAGATCCAGGGACTGGAAAGGGGCCGCATAAAAACTTGCCAAGGGCCACATTTGCCCCCTGGGTCCTAAATTCCCCCCGCTTTTGTTCTAGTATTGTGAGATCGTAAAGGTTGTAGACTATGGGAGCAGGTGCCTTCTGGAACCATTCCAGCGAGACGTATTTGGTGTGTTAAAGCTTCACAGAACAACTTGGTAAGGAAGGGAGAGTAGGGTTACAAGACTCCAAGTACAGAACAATCGGTGCAAGGAAACGGGAAGTAAGAGAAATGCCGCAAGGTAGGGTTTTGTTTGGTACAATTGTCACCTGCTAAAGTCAAAGGGATTTTGAGAATTGGGTTCGGGATCGGAGTTGTAGTCTGAATTTAACATTGCTGCTTTTTTTCTTTTCTTTTGGAGATGGAAAACCGAGATTCAAACAAAATAACTTGTGGATTTTTTTATTTATTCAAATTCATTTGTGCAGAGCAAATGTAGAGGTTGGATTCTAAGCAATTAGTCTGTGAAATTCATCCCCCCCCCTTCCCCACAAGGCTGCCAAGACTAGAGGCTCCAGATTCATGCCCAAGCTTGATTAGTACTTTTGGGCCCGAGACTTTCCATTGGTCCTTCAGCTGAACTTGGTGCAGATTGATTGTGGTGCCACAGTTGATGAGGCTTTAGTTTATCCCCCTCCCATAGATCATTTGATCCCCTTAATTATAAGATGGTTAAATGGGATGGTTAAATGGGATGCAGAAGCAGAGGCCCTTGGTAGCAGGATGAGTTAGTTGTATTGTGCGATCAACTGCTTGACTCTCCTTCTGCAGCTGAAACGTTGGCATACGCGCAATGATCCCCTGCTACTTGAGGCAAGGAGTGGGCCGTTAAAATGCAGGGAAGTCACAGCTGTGTGAGAAGAGCAAATGCAGATTAAGAAAGAAGTGGTGAGTTTGCAAAGGGGGAGGGTGTAATGTGAATGAACTTTTAGTCTTTGGGGTTTTAGATGGGAGTAGTAAGGTGGGACCTACGTAGGGTTGCCGTCTATGCAAATGTTTCCAGGTCACTTATGAAAAATACATATTTCAGGGCTAAGGCCCCAATGCAGGCCCTGCAGCATGTATTTTTCATAAGTGTCCTGGAAAAATCCAGATCGATGACAACCCTAAATCTTACAGGCTTGTTATACACAGGGCACCAGACTAGATAATTTGGTGGATCCTTCTGATGTTGGACTCTGACATTGTTACCTGTGTACGCTCTGGCTCCGATTTCAGCATCTCCCTGAGGCGAGGTCTGCGGGGTCCGATTAGAAGAATGTTGCATGTCAGGCCAGAGATGCAAACTATCGGGTGGAGGAGTTGGCGCCGTGCCTGCTTTAATCCGGCTGGCTCCTTGTTACTAAAGCCTGTCAATCTCTGCCTTTCAAAAGACACTGAAACTTTCAGCATAAAAGGCCATCCAAGAATAACACAAGGTAAAAATGAAACAGTTTCTCAATCCTTGGCCTTTGCTGATTTGCGATATTACCCAAATGTTAAACAAACTTCCTAACCTCAGGGAGGAGCGGCAGCCCACCCAGCTCTGCACCGCAAAGTCAAGTTTGCAGACGACGTAGTTTGTGAAAGGCCTTCTTGACAAGGGTCACCCCGGGCTTTTTCTGGGGTGGAAGGGAAAGAAATGTTCTCCTCTGTTGGAGGTTGGACAGGAGTATTTTCCTGCCTGCCTGCCATTGCGACAGATGCCTAGACTTGGCTTAAGACCCCCCACCCCCCCACAAGTGAAGCCACCCCATTTGAAGAGAGGGTCACAATCCTGATTGATACAGCATGGTGTAAGAGTGCTGGGGTAAGTCCTTGTGGGGATCAGACGCAGAGCTACCCAGCACCCCGGTCACTGGCTCTTGGAGACCCAGTTAGCGGTAATGAAGCCAGGCGTCGATAACTGATTGACAAGTGTCCCAAAGCTGGAAATAAGAGAGTATAAACTCTAGTATGGAAATGGGGAGCTCATTTCTCTACTCATACCCACAACTTTGTGTACCGTGTTGGGCTCCCAACAGGCTACCTGAGTCCCAATTTGGAACCCCATTACTTCAAAATACCGAGCATTGTCGAAATACTGACTGGAAAAACAGCAAGTCCGTTACAGGAACCGGGATTGAAAGTCAAAGAAATCAGTACCAGAAGTCAGGAAATCATGATGATAAAATAGTAAAGCAGTTCCTGAGGTAGCCTATTGAGCATGCATTGGATACTGATTAGCAGCCAATGGCCCCGACCCAATGCCGTGTGGAGCTGCAACCACGCGGAACCACATTGCCGGCACATTGTGCCGTGTGTAAACCATGCGCGTGGCCACAGGGCATTGGATTGGGGCCACTGTTACCAGGTTGAGTCTAGTTAAAAAGGGAGCTGCTATTTATCCTTATTTTAAAAATAGAGGATCCAGGAATTCCTCCATAAAGTTAACAGGCAGCAGGTTTAAAACAAGTAAAAGGATGTACTCTTTCACCCAATGTACGATAAGTCTGTACAACTCCACGCCAGCGGATGTTGTGCAAGGCAGTAGCATAACTGGCGTCGGAAAGGATTGGGTGGATTTCTGGAAGCCAGGTCAATAAAGGGCTGCTAGTTGGGTTAGGCAGGGGAACAAGACTCTAGATTTTGGGGAGCTGGGGGAGTATGGCAGGAAATAGTAACGTACGGTCATGTGTACTTCCTGTACCATAACCTGCTGTCGTGTGTACTTCCCCGAAGCAACCGAGGCTGCTGCTGTTGAAGACAGGATGCTGGGATAGATGGACCATTGGGTCTCAGTCCGTAAACTTCACTTCTTTTCTTATGCGCTCAGTGTATTCATGATTTCATGGCAGCGTACGGTTAAAGCACCATAGTAGATAGTTACCCTCCCAGCTTACAGTGCAAAGCAGCAGTGCTCTCGTCCTCCTTCACCTAGGGCATGTCCTTCTCTCCAGCCACCCACCTGTTAAGGTCCATACCTGTTAAGGTATAGAATGAAAACGACAGTTACCACCATGTTCACCTGTTGAAAACTCAGGCATTTACCGTCTTGCAAATGGTATTTGTTGGCAAAATCTCCATGAACAGAAGAAAAGATTGCTTGTCCCTGCCTTGACTTCATTTGCTTTTCTTTCCCTTTTCTCTTTCTTCCCTGCAAGCAGGGCTGGCCCTAGGTTTGCCAAATTCCTGGGATCACTAGCATTAACACAAGGGGATGCCATCTGCCACTCAGCGGATGGCCTCGTGCCCACAGAAACAGTTGTGTGTGCGCCTTGGCACCTTCCCTGGAGCCACCTGTGCTGTTGTTAACCTGCTGATTAATTTGATTGTTAGCGGCGTAATGAACCAGGCTGATTTGGAAAGCTCACGCTGTGCAGAGTCTCGTGGGTTCACAACTATTTCCCACGGAAGCGAGGGAATGCTTTCTTGATTGGGGGAGGGGGCAGAATACGGTGCGGCTAGAGCGGCCACCTTTCCGAGTTTCACACAGAGACCGTCTTTAGACGAGCAGGCCAACCTAGCGGGTTTAAAAATCGTCTTTTGGAAACCGTACGCGAGTGGCGTTTAGACACGCCTCCCTGCACTGGAAGTCGCCCGGCTGCCATTGGAAACAACGGCCCTGGGCGGCTCGTGCATTCTTAAAACCAGATTTGACAAACCCGATATCGAGGGATTGAGGAATCTGGTTTTTAAAAAGCATGGGCGAATCGTCTGGCGCTGCTGTTTCCAATGGCAGCCGGGCGACGTCCGGTGCGGGGAGGCGTGTCTAAACGGCACCCTGTTCTTCCTAATGTTTAGCCGAAATCGGCTTTCTTGTAATTTGAGCCCATGGGTTCTAGTCTTGTTCTCTGTTGCTCCGGCGGGCAGGTCTGCTCCATCTTTTATGTGACGGCCCTTCAGAGATTTGAAGACGGCTCTCATGCCTCCCCTTTGTCTCCTCTTCGCCAGGCTAAACACACCCAGCTCCTTCACCCTTTCCTCATAGGACTTGATTTCCAGACTCCTGACCATCTTTGTCGCCCTCCTCTGAACCCGGTCCAATTTGTCAATGTCCTCCTTAAAATGCGGTGCCCAGAACGGGACACGGTCTCGGTGTCCGAGATTGTTCTGGTCCTGGGCGTGCCATTTCTCTCACCAGGTCTCTAAGGGCTGAGAGGAAGCCAGAGGAGACAGGAAACTGGGATGCAGGTGAGCTAAGACAGTCTCTTTCCACAGTCTGGTATCCACTTTTATGGTGAAGACACTTCCTAGTGTCTGTGGGTGCCTTATATAGACAAGGGCAGCCAGTGGCTGTGGGAACAGACGTGCTGGCCCAAGGCCTGGGCTGTGGGCCCAGAATCCTCCAGGGGACCGCATCTGGGCATGCCACCTACCTGGGTTGGTGCAGCAGCGGTCCCACATCTGGTGGTCTGCAAGCAGACGCGCCGGCGGTGAGTCTCTGGCCCAGGCGGGCCATAGAGGGCCCTTGACACAACCGTTTTACCCACAGTTAGGGCCCAGCCATTCAGGGAGAGAGTGGAGTGTGTGTGCCTTTCTAGACGCATGGGACCCCTCTAGGGCTGAGTCCCCACTTGTGGCGGCAACAGGAGGGGCGAGGGAAGACACGGGAGCGCGGAGGAGCCGGCCGATGGGAAAAGAGCCGGTGCGAACGGGAATCTGCTGCGGCTTCTCACGCATGTCAGGGCAGGATTTTGCACCCTGACATGCGCGTGAGAACTCTCTTCCCATCGGCTGGCTCCTCCGTGCTCCTGCCCCTCTTCCCTCCTGCTGCCGCCACCGGTGGAAGCACAGTCTAGCTCCAGACTTACGCACAGATATCCTGGTGGCTGAGTGGGCAAAGAGCCTGCCTTGGATGTGGGAGACCTGAATTCAAGCCCTGTTCTTGCTAGAAACTGTTGCTTAATATGTTGATATTGGATATACGCTGTCCTGGGGGGGGTTCCACAGGATTATATTTAAACCTCAGAATGGGGTTATACAGGCAAAAATCTGGGCAACCAAAGCTTGAAACTGTCTCCCCCCCCCCCCCCCCTGCAAAACGGGACATGCTACCAATCCTTGTTTCTGTCTTTTCCTTTTGGCTTCAGTTTACTTTCAAGAGAAAAATCTCCTGCTTCTCCTCCAAGGTGCTGGCAGACACTTCTTTGAGCCTTTGGTATTTTAATCCTCTTTACCCAAAGGGCAGTGGCTGGTGTCGCCTTACAGTGCCAGCGGACCATAGCGTTTGAGGGCTCCGTGTGGATGCTGCGGTGGCAACAGGCTCTACAGCTTGACTGTGGATGCAAACTGCGCACCAATGGTACTATTGCTTTTTAGGCCTGACTGAAGTGGATGGGAAGAATTTCCCCACACCGTTCTTAGTCATGTAGACCCCTTGGAACCATCCTCAGAGAGCTACCACCTGGGGTAGATTACCCAGCAAGCGGGCCAACCCTGATTATAAAGCTGCCATTAGGAGAGAGGTGTTCTGCTTGCTCCTCTGGAAGTCCTCATGGTGGTGGCACCTCATGGAGGAGCCCTGCATACTAGGGATGGGACACCAGGGAGAATACTGGATTTATCGGTATAGGACCTCCCCGGTATCGGATTTACCGGTATCGGCATACCAGATTTTTAACATTGGCCGCTTTACCAGTTTTTTTACATTGCGGCCATATACTTCAATGGCCGCGATGTTAAAAAATCCGGTAAAGCGGCCAATGTTAAAAATCCGGTATGCCGATACCGGTGATTATCGGATTAATCCGATATACCTGATTATCGGGTGTATCGGATTTATCTGATACCGATATTCCCACCCCTACACCTGATCGGACACAAGGGGTTTGACGGGGCTTGGTTTTGGTTGTCCTCCCGGCCCAAGCCCCTGAGACTTGCGCCAGGCTCCCTGGGGCAAGAGGCCCTGTGTCCACCAAATGCCATGATGTCACAATGCTTGATGGGGGCAGGCCACATCAGGTAAAGGGAAGGAGAATGCCTTTTCCCCCACCCTTTCCCTGATATTGCCCCTCTGTTCCCTCAGAAGTGGTCTGTGGGGGAAGATGGTGCATCAGGAGAATTGTAGGGGCAAGGCTTTACTTGATGTGGTGGCCCCTTTCCCTGCTGAGCGCTCTGATGGGAGGGTGGTGCCACCCTTGGATCAGATCGGACCCAGCCATGGAGGAGCTCAGCAGGATTGGTACTGGCCCCGGAATGAGCCGGATTTTTGAGCCCCTAGAGGGTTTTTACCTCACGGATTCAGGAGACGTTGGCCACTTGTTAACAAAAGTGGAAATAAAAAAGCCTCTCTTATAAAAATGTGAACAATGCAACTCTGCCGGCTCCCTGCACGTTGCAGGGTCTGGAGACACTTGACCTTCACTCTCATTCCTTGCAACACACCCGAAAGATGCGGGTAGCCAGTAGAACCTCATGCCTTCGTTCTCCATTATTGGTGGCTTTCAACATAGTGTCTGTGCGGAGTATCAGCTGACTTGTGTTTTCTTCTTTTTTTAAAAAATTGCCAATTGGCTTCCCCCCCTCCCCCACACAAACTGGCCATTTTATTTGTAATCTTGTTAATCCTCTGGTTGCAGAGAAAAGAGAAGTATGTAAATCACTGAACTCGGATTACGATCTAGGACAAGGGTAGGAAACCTCCAGTCCATGGGCCAAATCCAGCCTCCCCGCCATTCCCCGTTTCAATGATTAGATCTGGTCTGTGAACCCGGTAACTCCCCTCAAGCACGGAAAGAGTGAGCTCCGGTGAAGGGAGCGGACAGGGGATGGATCCCAGTTTTGATGAACAGATACATTGAAGTAACTACTTTGATTTAATTAAATCAAGCTAACTGGTCTACTTGGGTAATGTACAGACAGGAACAGTGTAAACTGAAGTAGTGCTGTGTCGGTTTCTCTCCAAGCTGATCACTGAACCGAAGTCACTACCCTCACACTGATATAGGGTAAAAACAGACGTGATGGTGGACTGCCTTGTCGCGGACCTTATGCAGGCGCCGCCAGATGTTGGCTCAGGATTACCCCAGGCCGTGTCGGTGGCTAGCCTTGTGACCTTGGAAAATTTCAGAGGTCACAGCCCAGGCTAAGGTCTGCCCAACTGGGCCAAAGAAGACCACAGCGGGCTATCACATCTGTTCCCAATCCCGTATCCTTGCCTGGGTCAGGGCCACTATGGCTGGCCGTCATTAGCCACCATGACTACCTATCATGGTGGGAGTGGGGTGCTGGGTCATCTGGCCACACGTTTTTGCATCTTGCCACCCTCTCCAGGCTGTGTGGGTGGTAGGGCAGTGGCCCATCTGGGCGCATGTTTCTTTGGCGCCCTGGCCTGCGTCCTCGTGGCTTCCATGGGACACCGCGGCGTCCCCATCACCTTTGGTTTTACCATTGTTCACATGAGCAGTTACTTTGAAATACAAACCAAAGGGACTCTGGGGCATATTATGTACTTCTGATTTTTCAGGAGTACCTACCTCTCTCTCCTTACTCCTGAATAACTTCAGTTTAGCGCTATGTTCGCATGAACCTTTCAGGAGTAAAAAAAGTGAGACCCAACTACATTGAAGCAACTGTTTGACGGTATGTGGCCATAGATTCATGACCTAAAAATCCCTCCCCTTTCTTCCCCCCTGCTGAGTGGGTCTTAGCACCCCTGCCTCAAACTTCCATCTGGTATTCCTGAATCCTGAGACGTAATATCAGCATAATGATACCCTGTTTGTATGCATTCTCTGCATTCCAGTTGGCATTGTCTTCAGTCTCTGTGGGCTGGATGTTTTTGTGCATTATATATCCCATTAAAGCTAAGGAGCTGGGTGGATTTGCCATCAGCTCAAACGTAAATTACAAAACTCACTAAAAAGCGAGGTTTTAAGCAAGTCTTTCTTCCGACGTCTAACAGTAGTTATTCCCACAGCGGGTGCCAGCAATGTACCTGCCTCTGAAGAATCATTAATGAGAGCCAGGTCCCTGCCCCGAGGGGCTTACAATCTATGACAGACAAGGGAGGAGTCACAAGGAAGAGGGGTACATAGGGAGAGGCAGGGATACACTGAAGAAAGTTGAGAAGTCACCGGTGCACAGGGGAGAAAGGGATCCTGAATGATAGGACAGTAGAGAGGGTGTCAGTGAGCAGTCTGTGGGGGTGAGGAGCTAGGGAAAACCTGATAGAAGAAGTATATTTTTAGGAGGGATTTGAAAGTAGGGAGCAGAGTGAATGTCCGGGGCCAGGCTTAGAATTTGCAGGGCCCAGGGAGAATATAAATTATGGGACACCCCCCGGTAACCCCTTTCCCATCTTTCCACCCCGTTAGGGTGGATGACTGCAACATGCTGTACGTGGGGCTTCCCTTGTTTCTGGTTCGGAGGCTGCAGCTGGTGCAGAATGCGGCGGTCCATCTCCTTACGGGGACCGGTTGGCAGGAGCACATAACACTGGTGCTCCATGCTCTGCACTGGCTGCCTATAGCGCACCGAGCCAGATTCAAGGTGTTAGTGTTGATCTATAAAGCCCTGCACGGTCTGGGCCCCTCATACCTCGGGGACCACCTTGCCCTCCGCGCCTCAGAACGATCCCTTCGGTCCGCTGGGGGTGCCTTTCTGGAGGTCCCCCGTGTTAAACGGGCGGCCACAATGGAGAGGGCATTCTCAGTGGCCGGGCCGCGACTTTGGAACTCCCTCCTGAAGGAAGCTCGCCTGGTCCTGGGTCTGCTGGCATTTCGTTGAGCTTGCAAGACCTGGCTTGTTCGCCCAGGCCTTTGGAGGGGAGGGTGGGGATGGGGGATTTTATACATTTTTAAAAAAATTATTGTTGGGGTTATTTTAAAATATTTTAATTATTGATGATTTTTATGAATATTGTCTTTGTTTTATTTGTGTTGTAAGGCCGCCCCGAGATGCCGTAGGCATGAGGGGGCGACCGATAAATTTAAAGAAATAAAAAAATTAAAATAAATGAGGGGCACCCTCCACAGAGTCCTAGAGGTAGTTGTGTTTGGGGAGTGAGTGGGGCCCCTTCATCCTGCCCTGGTGAAAATGGGGACCACCAAAGACCCCTGGAAATATGGAAAAGAGTGGGGCCCAGAGCAGTTACTCCAGGTCGCCCTGAATGTGTTCAGGGCAGTGTAGTGCAGATCTACATTCAGCAAGTCGGAGAACATGCAGATCAAATTAGAAAACAGTGCAGTTCCGTGTTCAGCCATTCCCCAACTGTAAGGGGCAGATGTTGGATCCGAGCAGATATTTAAAACATTCTTTTAAGAGAAGTGTGTTTTAACATTTTATGCAAATAGTCTTGTGACTATATATATTGTGGGGTAGCTATTGACTAGTTTGTGTACCCGTGCAAAGATCCTCTTGTACGACGCAGCAATTCCCAGGCTGTGATCCCAGGGAGAGACGGAAGCAATCCTTTTGGCACCAAGCTTTGGAAATTTGCGTATCCAGCTTTCCTGCAGGAGGCTGGAGCAGCAGACCCTGTGGCAGATGTATGTGGGAGGCGAAGAGGAGCCATCATCTCTTACAAGTTTCAGCCTCCAGTTGCACCTCTGGCACAGGGGGCGATGCGAGATTACCTTTGCCTCGGAATGGAATGCCTCGACAGCCAAAAGAGCATCCTGCCAGGAACTGCGTCTAGGGCAGAGACAATCAAGTGACCCCATTCTACATTTGTGAGTGTTCATCGGTGATTCTGCGCTTCCACCATTGTCGATATTAGCACCTGTGATTTCTCCACCTTTCCGATCAATTGCACCGGGGGCCCTGTGGCCAGCTGCAAGCTGGGTTTGGTGCTGGGGAAACTGGGGCTGTCTGGACTGGAGGAGCCTGTTATCACTCCACTGTTCCCTCCCTTTCCCCAGGTAATAACTCCTCAGGGCGGGGCCCTGTGGGCGCCAGCCCGAAGGGCGACACCTAAAGGGTGTCGGCCATTGACTGGGGCCGTTTGCTGGGCCGGGGTGCTCGGGGGGCCCCCTCTGCTGGACAGACACTGAAGATTTGGTGCGAGGGGGGTTGGAGAATTGTCCCCAAACAAGAGCAGCAGCAGATCTCCGGGTGTGTGTCAGGCAGCGCAGAACCAGCACAGCTGTTGCCGTCGGCACTACTACACCAAATGGGGGGCAGCCAGCGTCCAAGCCGGCCGATAAAAGGCAGGGAACGGCCGACGGCCATGACAGTGGCACATGCCGAAGGGGCACGTCCAAAGGCGTGTGCCCTTCAGCTGTGCCCGAGGATTGGGACCGGGAATTAAGTTTACTATTATAGACTTGTGGTGGGAAGAAGAGATGTCCCGTTGGGGAATACGAATTTTGCGAAGAACTGGAGATTTGGAGAAGGCTTCTCCTCCTGGTGGGAGCAGGGAGGGGGAGAAGGAGGCTGTGGATAGTAGGCAAAATGAGGTGTTGGGGGATTGAAAAATTTCATCCCTTTCTGGCATTTTAAGCCATTTTTTATCCCTGTTTGGCATTTTCCCCATCCTCTCTAATTTTCGTCGCTTTTTGTCACTTTTCAGGAATTTTACAGCACTTTTATGGCCATTCCCAGCACTTATGCTTCTCTACAGCCCCGTGGGGGTGCACGTGGGGCACATATGGGGCTTGGGGTCGGCCCTGTAGCAGCTTGGTTCAACTTGCAAAAACCAACAACAAATGGGAAAGCCAGCAGAAAAGCGTTGGTAAATTTCCGCATCGCACGGATGAAGGTCAAGGATGATCTGTTTCTAGGGATCAGCAAGCGTGGTTCGGAAGTTCAGAGTTCGGATCGAACTCGGTCTGTTCGGTCGACCGAACTGAACTGCTGAACCAAACTTGAATTTCAAACCGAACTGAATTTCCGAACTCGAATTTCAAACCGAACTGAACCGAATTTCCGAACTCCGTTCTGTTCGCCCATCCCTACCTGTTTCCGATGGAAGCAACATTTGTCATGATTTGTCATCTCAGGCCTAGCTGTTTCCCTGTTTAATTCTGCTCTGCTTCTACTGCCCGTATCAAATAACCAGCATTTGGATTCTTCATCTGATACCAGCTTTATTTCTTTTGTTTTCAAACCAAGAGGGTTGGAATAAAAAAAAACACCCAACAACAATCAGGCAGGTAGTTAGAATAGTGCCAAAGTCCTCTATAAATCATGTGGCTGGGTGATTAAATTCATACTCGTTGTGCTTTGTCAGGGTTAGCCTCTGTAAAGCCCTTTTGAAAAAGGATAGCAACACATAAGCCTGGGAATGTTTGCTCTTGCTGGTCAGTGACTCATAAGATGATGGAGCTAGTTGAAATCCTTTAAGAAATGAGCATTTATGTCTTTCTGCAAATGTAAACATCCTTTAGTTGGCAAAAGAAAGAGAGAATACTTTACACAGTGGGCGTGAGTAAATGCCTTCTGATCAAAGTGAACTGCAAAACTCTTCCATCCCTGTCACAGCCTTGGGATCATGTGTCCTCTCTGACCTGCTCCTGATCAGTGGAAAAACTAGGAGAAACTGTCAAATCTAAGGCTGAAACGGCAACTCCTTTTTCTGCTCCGCTATTTCATGCTTCCATTTGGGAATTGCCTGCGACTTTCCGCGGCTTTTCTGCCGGCATTCTGCAAATTCGGAAGACGTTGGAACAATCTCGGAAAAGGTTGGAACAAACCTTGTTCTGCTACTTCGCAGTGCCGATGGAAATTGCGGAAGATTGAAACTGTCGGAGCAAACATTGTTCCGCTATTTTTGCAGCCGGTGAAATTAGCGGAATGAAAGTAGCAGAATGGCGGAAGTAGCGGAATGAAAGTAACGGAATTAATTTCTTTATTGCACCGTGCCGCTCATTATACCACTGTGGCTTGCTATTTCATACCTATTCAGATCTGTGGTAACCGGACCAGTAACAATTGGTTACTGAGCAGTAACTGTTTATGAATTGATGGTCGGGCTGGATGGGAACAGTCATACCGTTGGAACGTTCCCATGTTTTCAGAATGGGGATCGGAATTCCGCGGCAAACGATTTTGTGAATGATTTTGCTGTTGAGTGAGCATGCACAAAATGATGGTGAAATTGTTCCAATCGATCTGTCCAGTAGCAACTCGAGAGAAGAGGAACAGCCTGACCACCCTGTTTCTTCCAAGACTCCCGAGAGAGCCGGTCTATGAGATTAGCCTTGCCTCACAAACACAAATTTGATATCCTTTTGTATTAAGCTAGTGCAAAGTCCTGTTAACCTGTACCTACCAGAGATGGGTGTGAATTACCAAAACAAATGTAATCTGTGCTGGTAATCTGTCCTGTTACAGCTCGTCCCTAGCAACGATTGCTGTGATCATTCCAGCCAAATGAATGGACAACAGCAAAAACAAGGCCTGAGAAACCGTTTATCAGTCTAGGTCAGGGGTGAGGAACCTCTTCCCTCCCGGGGGCCACTTTGAAGACTTGCACAAGGTCCAAGGGTCGCACAGATGTTGGGGCGGGAGTGCTTAAGGGATGCACTCAAGGAAAGGAGGGCCCAAATAATGGATCTGTGCTATGGAACTGTCCCCTATCCTTGTTTGCATAATTTCATCTCTGCTCCCTTCCTTTGAGCTCAGTTTTTCAGTGCTTGGGGGTGGAGACTGGATCCAGGGGCAGGATCCAGGCACTGGAAAGGGGTCCGCATAAAAACTTTCCACAGGCCGCATTCGGCCCCCGGGCCTGAGGTTCCCCACCCCTGGTCTAGGTGCTAAAATACATTCAAGTAACGGTTTAAAAAGAATGTATTTTTCCTTGCAAACCAACCCACTAAATAGGTAGAGGACAAAAATCTTTGTGAAATTTTTTCATAGAATCATAGGTTTGAAAAGGCTTCATTTTAAAGGTCATTTAGTCCAACCACTGGTTCCAAGGCAGGATTCCTTATCTCTACAGCATCACAGAGAGATGCTTGCCTGCCTGGTTCATGGAAGCCTATAAGAAAGGAAATTCTAAAACATCCCTAAACAACCGATCCTAGAATCCTAAAGTGTCAGAATTGGAAGGGACCTCGAGGTCTACGGTGACCTCCCTAGACAACTCAATCATTCCATTGCTGCACAGCGCTTGCTAGGACGTTTCCCCCTGCTATCTAACAGGAATCTGACTTCCTGTAATTTCAGCTCATTATTTTGAGCCCTGCCCTCTGCAGCAACGAAGAACAGTTCCTTGCTGTCTTTTTCATTGCTACAGAGGGCAGGAGTAGCAATAACAAAAAAGGTGGATTTCAGTTAGAGATGAGGTTTTGCCACCCAGCTGTTCTTACAGGGAGGGCGTTTTCCGTAATATTTAAATGAAATCTACCTTGCTGCGGTTTAAGCCCATTCCCCCTCCATCTCTATTCTGTAGCACTGGAGAACAAATCTTGGCCATCTTTTCTTTTTCTTTTTCGTAGGAACATTTAAGATCTTTGGAAACTGCTGTCGTGTCCCCCTTTACTCCTTGTCCTCTTTCTAAGTGAAACATAGTTATGTGTTGTCGCGCTGAAATGAAAGAAGCAGCTGTTCTGTGTCTGCAGAGACTCTCCGCAGATAGGGATCAGTGTCCGGAGAACTGATGAAGATTATTGGTTGCATCAGATCTCCAGACGCTGTTCCAGTTGTCACCCAGACTCTGCACAGTATCATTTTTTGCATGCATTTGAATGGACCTGGGTTAAAGTGTGCAGATCCGTCAGAGATGGAATCTGCTACAAAGATTCTTTTCAACTCTAATGTTTATCTATAATAGGGCTGAATTTGAGCAGTCAGAAAACGACTTGCGAGTATTCGGCTGAGTTCTGAGGACCGACCCAAGTGCTCGGGCTGGTCCGAGGACCCTCAGCATCGGTGCCATTTTGGAAAAGGGCGTTGCATGCGCAGAATGGTCTGGCGGCATCGGTGCCATTTTGGAAAAGGGCGTTGCATGCGCAGAATGGTCTGGTGGCCATTTTGCACAGTGCCCAGTGATTTATTATTACTTTAAAAATAATTTTAAATAAAGTAACCCCCTCCCAACCGCTGAAAATGGTAGGGTCATTTATGGAAATCCCTGAAAATGAAGGGATTCTTGGAAATGAAAACTAAAATGGTAGTGGTGCCTTCTTCACACCCCTAGAATTTATTATACATGAGTAGTATCTGAATTTTTGGGTACCCCTTGGAGTAGCCCTGTCCCTTTTACCCTTTAATGGGCTCTGGTTTGTATCCATCAGCCCGAGGTAGGATTCATCCTGAGTTGTGAAACTAGGAGCTGCTGCTTTGTTGTTAGAGGGGTTTCCCCCTCAGCTTCTATCGTGCTCTTCTAACCCACCTGGGCCGGCGGGGGGTGGTGGTGTCGGTTATTATTGGTCTGTGACTGCGTTAAGAGAGGTATCATTTCCAGGACATGAGAGGGGGTGAGTGGTGCCCCCTTACTTGGCATGGGCAAGACCTCCCCCAGAATAGGCTGTTAGCCTGGGGCACCAAACTTCCAAAAGTCGAAGAAGTTTGGAGAAGATTCAGGGGCGCTTTCACGCGTTCCTAGGGAGGCAGGAAAACTCTAACACTTGCAAGCTTTCCTCTTTCCTCATGGTAATTAGTGCACGTAGGAATATGCTAATCCCCTTTTATATATTATTTAAATAAATGAACATTTATATTTCATTTGAATCTACATCTGTTTTTGTTAAGTTAGTCACTAAAACGAATGTAGAAAAATTTGTTTTCATTACAAATTCAACTAAAATGAATTGCAGACCCCCTAGTGATTTATCCTTTCTTGTTCACTCCCAGCTCCTACCCGCTGTCTCTTGTACCTTTATCTACTTTGGAGCATCAAACCGTTTGCTAAAAGGTTTGTTGAACTGTAACACGCTTGAGGCATTTCTTCGTACAACGGTTGGCAAAAATACAAAACCTTAAAGTGTTTCCCAGAAAGCTGTGCGAGGCCATTATGTTCTGGAAGATTAACAAACTTATTACAGGCAAAACATTTTTGCTCATAACGGTCAGGTAGTTACCAGCTAGTCAGGTAATTGTTGCTGATAATGACTTGTATATAGATAAGCTGTTGCTTGTAACTTCTATCCTTTGGGATTTATTAAATCGATGTTCGGCCCCAGCCAATTATGAGGACTATGTGAAAACTAAATGGTTGGTTAGATTTTTGGTTTCTAGTAGAAACACTCGTATATATTCTGGGTACAAACCGGAGTCCGTTAAAGGTTAAAAAATGGACGTGCTCCCAGCGTTGCACTTCCTGGCCTGGCTTGGAGCAGGAAACTGCAGCTGACACAGCCCGGGAAGGAGCACCAAACCAACGTGCCTGTGGCCGGAGAGACATCCTGCCACCCGCATGCCCGGGGTAGGACAGGGAGGTCAAACAACGTGCAGATGGGTGGCCTTGCCCTGCCCCCCACCTTCTCAGATTGTCAGCCGTAGAACAGGGACCGTGTCTATTCCATTACTTTGTAAAGCGCCAGGTACGTTGCTGGCGCTAGATAAATGCTTGCTAATAATAATAATAATAAACCCTCATCCAATCCCCCACCGCCGTTAGTGAGCGGGACCTGCAACAAACACCTGTCCCGCTTCACTGATCTTATACCGCCCCCCCGGCGAGGCCCCCCCACCTCAGCCCCCCTCCGGCTGTTCAACCCTGGCAGCAGGGGAGACCACCACCCCTTCCCCAAGGACTTCACCCCTCCCTCACACCAAGGGGGTCAGTTCTTTCCCCCCTAACTCAGTCCCCCTGCCCCTCCCCCATATAAAACAAACATTCCATCCCCCTACCACCTCTATCCCAATCCCAAAGCACAAATACCCCCACCTTTGCCCGCTCGGACCCCGCTAAGGGCCACACCTAAGGGCCCTTTAGCACAGTCCTTAGGCATACTGCCTGTGGCACTGCCGGGCAGCAGGCGGCTTTTGACCCCGCTGGGCCAGAAGTCCATCCCTGAGCGCCAGCCCCTCCCCTTCCTCCAGCAGGGGGAGGGGGCAGATGTTAACTGGGGCTGGGCAGCTCGGGTCTCATTGGGGGCCGAGGCCCTTTCTCCACAGCGGTGGCGACGGTGGCGGCAGCGGTAAGTTGGGCCCTGGGGGGGAGGGGGGGGGAGAGAATGTCTGCACCGGCTCATCCTTCCTGATGTTGACAGATCCCCATTGGTCTCTCAAAGAAACAGTCCTCTTTGACTGAGGAGTCTTAACTGTGGACTGAACAGGGGTAGCAGCCCGTTTTGTTTGCCTCCTACCTAACCACCTGGAAAAACAATAGCGTTTTGTTCTCCGGCCTTGCCAATTTCCTCAAGAGTCATAAATATTCTCCGCTCCCAAATTTTGTGATTGATTTAAACAAACAAACAAACAATGGGTGCTTATCTGGCAGTTGCGTGGAGGCTTGACCCCGAACAGATCTTGTAGCTGCATTGCTGAGTGGCAGGGGCAACTCGAAGCCAGTGACTGATGAGTAAACATCAAATAGCTTTGAAAGGGCCAATGCTTCCTCCTGCCTCTGTGGTCAAACTAGAAGGCTAGCATGAGCGCCTTCCCTCATGGTATCACAATGGGTAGTTTCAGATGGATGGGGAGCCCGCCAGAGCTCCAAAAGATTAGATACGTTCTTAGAGGATAGAGGCCCATCACCGGTCGGATTGTTCAGGGGATGAGACCTCGGAGTCTCAGAGGCTGGGAGTGAGTAACAGGGAATGGATCATCCCAGTGCGACCTGTTGTGTACTTCTCTGGAGCAACTGAAGCTACAACTGCCAGAGAATCCCGGAAGAGGGGAGTGGGTGAAACCCATCCCGCTGACTGAAATTCTAGTGACAATTCTAATGAAAATTCCCATACACAAAAATGCTCTGCTTTCAGGATTTCCAATGGTGAATTTCCATCCCTTCCTATCACGTCCGTTGTCCGCAAATGACAAAATCCCCAAATAAAAAAATAATAATCCAATGTCAAAAAGTTAACAAAAACAAAGGGATAAAAATTTAGAAAGCATGGACTTGAGGATCATCTAGTCCAGCCTCCTGCTTGATTTCTGGATGACGACAGCTATAACATCCCTGACAAATGACTGTCCAGCCTCTCTTGGAAAATCTCCAGTGATGGACAGTCTGTTGCTCCCTACGCAATTAGTTCTATTTTAAAATTTATTTATTTAATAACTTTTATCCCGCTCCCTCCAGCCGAATGGCAGCTCGGGGTGGCTGACAAATACAATTAAGAACAATCCATAATATTAAAAAAGGGGGTTACTTAAACAATATAAAACACAGTATAAAAGAGGTAAAAGCCACTGGCAAACACCCCTCTTATCCCCCCCTCCCCCAAATTCCCGGACAAATAGGGATGGGCGAACAGAACGTGGTTTGGATGTTCGGCTGTTCGGTCCAAAACCCGAGTTTGGGTTCGGTTGTTCGTTTTTGTGAGTTTGGTTTGGCTGAATTCGGCTGAACATTTGAAAATAGCACTATCGATACCAATACCGATTTTTTTTGGTATCGGTATCATTTGACCCTGAAACGACCCCTGCTCTCCACCCCTGGTGCCAGGAAGTCTGCTCCTTAGCTGCCTCCCCCTTCCAGTCACATTTTTCCCCACCCAAAGTCACGTTTTTCCCGCCTCCTGAACTCATCCGAACTCACCCAAACATGACCGAACTGTTTGGCCATGTTTGAGCTCGGTTCGGACGTTGGGTTCGGACGTCCGAACAGACCGAGTTTGCCCCGAACTCCGAACATCCAAACTGCATTCGCACATCCCTACGGACAAACAGCCAGGTCTTAAACATGCCTGACGAAACTGGGAGCCAGGTGAGCCTTCCTCTGGGAGGGAGTTCCACAGCCGTGGTGCGACCACCGAGAACGCCCTCTCCATTGTGGGCCCCCCCCCCCCGGTTCACCCGGGGGACCTCAAGGAATACGCCCCCGGCAGCTCGCAGAGGTCACTCCAGGGCCCGGGGAGTGAGGCGGTCACTCAGGCAGGACCATTGCGCACAGACCTTACTACTGGGAAGCTTCTCCTGATATTTAACTGAATCTACTTTTCTGTCATTTGAGCTCATTATTTGAGCCCCCTGTTGCAATGGAGAATAGTCCCTGGTTATCTTCTTTGGAAGAGACCCACTGCTCTTTGTGAACAAATTGACCCACACGTTTGGAAGGAACTGTGTGAAGGGGATAGGCTGGGGCTTGCAGGTCTGGCATGAAATGGGGCATGAAATGAATGAGAGGAATGAGCAGCCTTTCTGGTGTGCTGGCTGGAGATAGGAGACAAAGATGAACGGAAACAAGAATTATGACTCCCTTCTGGAGACACGCAATGTTTTCCTAACTTATTGAATTGATTGATTTAAATGTCCGTGAGAGAAAATAGCTCCTTGATTGTAAGGCATTTCTGTTGCGCTGACGCAGTTTACCGTCACTCTTTGGCAACTCTCTGGTGACACAGGACTCTTGGCAGAGGAGTGGCATAATACAGTGGCGAGCTGTGATGTCCTCGGAGTTGACCAGCCTGTCCGATAGGTTGGGCCCCCTGTCTAAGGTGGTTGTTTTCTGAGGGTGGTACCAAGAGGTCCTTCTTCCTCAGAGATGCCCCTTGGGGGTGAGTTGGGCCCACAGACAGAACTTAATGTGTGTGTGGGGGGGGGGAGGGGGCTTGCTATGGCTCAGGCCCAGTAATTAATTTCAAAGGGGGGGACGGGGACTGAGCCCTGGGAAATGTTCCTAGCAGGACTGTGCACCCCTAACTGTGAAAGACCAGGAAAAGGCTGGTATTGGCCATTTCAGGGTTGGAAAGGCAAGGAAAACTTAGATGGTTTATTTGGCTTTCACGAATGACCTTCCTGTCTCTCTCTCTTCTCCCCCCCCAACCTGTGCTGGTCACCATATAGATTAAATTATGTGAACTCCTGGTTTATATTCAGCTGTAGAGAGGCAGGGTGGTCCAGTGCTTGGGTTGCGAGCTGGAGACTAGGGGTACAACCACACAAGCCAAAGCGGGCCCAATCCTGTGCAATGTTATGGAGGAAGAAGAGACAGGATTTGGCAACAGAGCTGATGTAGGGTTTAAAAGAAAGGGGTGAGTCAAAGATGAAGCCTAAACTATGGGCTTGGGGGATGGGAAGGATGGTTGGTGACCCCATCGATGAGGATCGACAGGGAAGAGGGAGAGGAAGCATGAGGGGGGAAGATACGGTGTTCAGTTTTAGCCATGTTGAGTTTGAGTTGACGTTGAGACATCCAGGTAGAGATGTCAGACAGCTGGTGAGGTGAGCTTGAATAAATGGAGAGAGAGCGGGAGTAGAGAGAGAGAGTTGAGTGTCATCAGCGTAGAGGTGATAATGGAAGCCATGGGAGGCAATGAGTTTGCCTAGGGACAGGGTATCGAGAGTATAGTTAATCCACTTTGTGCAGTGTTATCCCACCCTGGGCAACATTGCTATGCAATGCATCACTGGCCTTCTCCAGCAGATGCTTCGCATAGCAGCCGGCGACTGCCTGCCCCCATAGAGTTGTAGTTGGATTGCCCAATGCTCTAGGCGAGTGCCCACAATTCTATGGCGTTGTCTGGGGCAACGGCCAGCCAAAAGTGGAGCTGCAGCGTGGGTCCACCGAACAGACCGCCAGCAGCTCAGTGCCCTCGGTTTGGTCAACCCGCTTGGCAGGCGGTGATCCAGGATGATTCCTGCTCTGCTTCCACATCTGCGTGAATGCCTTTTGATGAATGAACCAACCCGGGGTGAAGCAGACTGGTGTGGGGAGGGGGAGGGGTTTGGGGCAAGGGGAGGGATTTTTTTTAAATTAAAAAAAATATTATTCTAATATTTTATATTTTTATTTATTTTGTGCTCTGCTTTTGGAAACCGCTCGTGGAAGGGTGGGATATAAATTTTAATAATAATAACAGCAAAGACTTTTAAAAGCCTGGCCGTTTTTAGACGCGCGCGCGGCCTGCTCGCGCATGGCTTCAAAAATACCGCGAGGCGGGATTACACGAGACGCCGCCGGGGGATCACGTGCATGGAAGGGGGATGCCCGTTCTTTTCCGGCCGCGAATTGACCGGGTCGGCGATCGAGGTAGGTAATTCGTGGCTGGGAAAGAATGTGCGTCCCCCCCCTTCTCCCATTCGTGTGATCCCCCGGCGGCGTCTTATGTAATCCCGCCTCGCGGTATTTTTGAAACCGTGCGCAAGTGGGTCGCACCGCGCTCGTCTAAAAATGGCCCTAGAAAGTATAAGAATCGGGTTCCCAGAGTGGCGCGAGGGCCTTAGTGCAGACAAGAAGTGGGTGGTATAATCTTTAAAATCTACACAGGTTTCTAACTGACTTAAAGACAGAGCTGCCCTTTAGAGGTAAGCTTGTACGCATTTTGGTGTTTATTCATTCTAGTCATTCAACCACCTGTTGTTAAACGCATGCGATTAGTAGCTTTTCCTTGTAGCATCAGTGTTTGCCTCTCTCTGTTGTCATGAACAGTCTTAGCAAAGCGTGTCAATCCTGCCGTACCTTCTTGTGTTGCCACAACTGCACAACAGGATTGTCACGCTTTTATGTCTCACATGGGGGGAGGGGGTAGCAATGCTGGGAAGGACCTGGGCTCGGGTCCCAGTTATGGGACTTCTAAGTGCAAGGGAGCAGAATCTCCAGCATAGAGGCAGGGGTGGGGTCTCTGGGATGAAGGTAGGGAGAGAGAGTCTCCACATCTGGCTACCCTAGATGGGGCCCAGCCGAGATGGCACAGATTGGAACAGCTCTCAAGAAATCATCCAGTTCTGGGTTTCTGAGCCCAGGAGCGGCAACCCAAGAGCTGTTGCTACATTACAAAAGGCTGCAAAAAGAATCCCTCTGCAGCCCAACTGCACGCTGCTTAGGTTGTGACCGGCCCAAAGGTTTACACACGGTTTCTGACCTGAACCCTTGAAAAGGCTGATCTGGTCCATTCCCATGCAGAGATTTGGGAATGATTATACTTAAACCATCCCTGGCAGATGCTTCTCGAAACTGATTTTCAAAACTTACAATGATGGGGAGTTCATAAGATACCTTCCTTAGTTTGCGGGTGTGGCATGGGGCAAAGGCGCGGCCTGGGCCGATGTGACCCCCCCCCCCCGAGTCCCCACATACCACGGCCTGAGGGATGAAATGGGCATGGCTTTGGCTCCACCCCCGCCCCCCGGGCTGCAGTGTGTGGGGGCTTGGGGGTTGCATCAGTCTGGGTTGCACCTTTCCCCCACAGCTGTGCTGCTCGCGTGCGCGTTCGGAGCTTGTGGTGTGCGTAGGGGTTGGCATAAGTGGGCCATAGGATCTCCTCGTGATTGAAGACGCCCAGTTCCTGGAGGAGTGGATTGAAGGGGAGAACAGCGACCGGGGTCTGAGCGACTGTTGATAATCCCTGGATCCTGCAAATGGGCTTGGCCAGTCTCTTTGGGTGTTTTCAGATGAACAGAGAGTGGGACCGGAGCCCCGGAGCAGGCTTGTGGGTGACTCAGACGGGAGCTGCACACACCCACGGTAGGGGTGGGAATATCGGTTCTCCCGAGATCCAATATTGCCGGTATTTGCGTGTATCGGCTTAATCTGATAAATCCGATATTTACCTATACCGGCATACTGGATTTTTAACATTTTTAACATTTTAACACATGAATATATTCTTCAGTCAAGGCAAGGTAGAAAAAAATAAACAGGATTTCTAGGTCAACAAGTTTATCTCTGCGCAGCACATGCTGGATTGGAAGGGAAGTCATTTTCAGTCCGTGTATTCCTGGGCTTTGGGAACTGGTTCAATTTCTGGTTTAGGTTTCAGCCTTCAGACTGTTACCCTGCTTGAATATTCATTACACAGCTTTGTAGGGACAAAGAAGCTGCACAAACCCTGGGTAAGAAGTTTTGGTTAGCGGTAGGGTTGCTATATGTGCAAGTATTTCCAGGACACTTATGTAAAATACATGTTGCAGGGCCTGCATTGGTGTCTTTGCATATATGACCACCCTAGTTAGAGGGGAAGAACATGGAGCTCTCAGGAGTAAAATCCAGCCTATTAATTATGGTTACTACTGCTAGCAGTAGTACTACTACTACTTGAGATTTATATGACGCCTTTTTCCACACTAGGATTTGGATGACTTGCACAGTAAGAATACATACCTGCCCCTGTGGAATGGGGATGGTTGAGGATTCCGTACATTATGTACTAGTGTCTTTATTTTTCTGATATTAGGAATTTTTCTTTCCTTTGTTTTTAAGGCAGTTTAGTTTTTTCTCTAAGAAAGAAAATCTGATATGGTTATATCAGCCGACTGACCCAAGATATAATTATGAAATTAGCAGCATTTGCCCCTAGAATTATATACCCTTTATTGGCTTCGAAGCCCTAAAGTTAAGGGGAAGCTGAATTTGTTTGTGGAATATCTGTTTGGCAAATTTTATGGACATTGTATATGTGGGGTTGGGTTTTTTGTAATCTTAAATTGCATTATTGCTTTGATTATGTATATATGTTGTGAGGGGTTTTTGGTAGAAAAAATTTATATTAGCTATGTGGCAAAAGCTAATGCCAAATAAATATATAAAAATACATATAAAATTCCCACTCACTCAATCCCAAACTCCCATTCACGTCTACCTTCCCCCATTAGAATCTATGAAGACCTTTCAAATACAATCAATTAGCCCCAATGCAACCCTCCCCCTGCAAGAAAAACCCTCACCCAGCCCCAGAGTTCCCAACCCTTTCTCCCCTACTCTGTATTTTCCATACAAATCCATTCCCTTTCATTGCCAAAGGCCTCCTTTCTCTCAGGATGGTGTGGCATGAATCACTCCCTCTGACCAAGCCCACTGCTCACAAGGGGTGGCTGGGTGGGCATGGAATATGGTGCATGTGGTTGAGTCTATCCAAAGCTTTTACTCCATATCCTGGGCTTGCAATCCAGGAGATCAAACTCCATATCAGACTTGCAACCCATCTGGGGGGAGGCTGCAGTCAGTCACTAGATCTGGTTAATTACAGACCCAGGATTAAACTGCTAGCTCCCTCCAGCTGTAAGGCTATGCACTAGGGATGGATGAATGTGGTTTGCAAGTTCGGAGTTCGAACCAGATTCGACCAGTTCGGTCGACCGAACCGAACTTTCGAACCGAACCAAATTTCCGAACTCAGTTCTGTTCGCCCATCCCCACTATGCACAGCTCTCATCCCCTTGACTGCAGAATCCCCATCATATAGAAGCCCTTTCCTGACGAGAAAGTATCACTTCTAATAAATAGAAACACCATAGTGAGGATGGAGGCTTTTGTCTCAATGCTGCAACTGTCTCTCGCTGTTTATCTCCATGTTCAGTAGGTCGATGTTTATGGGACCTTCGAGAACTTTTCTGATAGATGCTTAAAGAGAGTTGCATTTTTTTAACATTAGGAAACGGAGCCTTTCAATGAAGGCAGGCTTATTACACTAGGCGACACATTAAGGTGTGTCCGCCTCTAAGCTAACAGAGCAACATGCTTGGTTTACTGGGGTTAGTCCTCCTAACACTTGCCACTGACTCTCACTGTGGTGAGGAGACAGGAGAGAGCAGCTCGTTAGGAATAAACCCTCTCAAGCAACAAAATGGAATGGAAACGTCACTCGGTGCAATATTTCCTAAGGAATATATTTATTATCTTGGCACTTTATTTTAACGTGTGGGCCTCAGGTAGGAAGTTTCTATTGTTTAATATTATTTAGTTTTTAAGAAAACCCCAAGTCTGCGTCAAAATAATTTGGAAGAAGGGCTGTTCACGAATGAAAGTTTTTAGTTGATTAATTGCCTGGCTTATAGTGAATTGTTTGGCTTAATAGCAGGATACTGCAGAACCATAATACAGCTTTCTACAACACAATTTGTTTTTATTGCTGTGGAGTTCTGTTTCATATTCTATTTCTTTTTAATTTTTCATATTATTAGGGCAGGGTTCATTTTTGACATTTAAAAAGAGTTTTTATTTTAATTTTTAAGCCTCTATTTTAATCAGAAATCAGTGCCTTCATTGATTAATCTGACCCATTAGTTGACTAATGCTTTCCTTCCTATTCTGGGACATATTTTTTTCTCTCCAGAAAGTGGCTTTGATGAGCCACCAGTGGGGGAAATGTGTTCTGTTTTTTAAGGTGGTCTTGTTTATGCTGCCAAACATGTACATGCTGTGGAGGGAGACTAGGCGAAATAGCGAGTAGCTCAGAGTTTTGCAGTGACGACAGGGGAGAGAGAGAAAGAGGGAGAGAGGAAATCTTTCATTAGTACCGGCTAGCTCAAGAACTCAGGAGTAACCAATCCAAGCATGAATGGAGCTTGCATGCTCATTCCCTCTGTAATTAA
This sequence comes from Sphenodon punctatus, assembly GCA_003113815.1. Taxonomy (NCBI): domain Eukaryota; kingdom Metazoa; phylum Chordata; class Lepidosauria; order Sphenodontia; family Sphenodontidae; genus Sphenodon; species Sphenodon punctatus. The sequence goes on along the minus strand of QEPC01008752.1, from coordinate 7,136,058 downwards.
AACAAAATGGACTTCGTATTCTGTTCCCACACTGCTAACGATCTGGAGCGGAGCTATAAGGCGTGCCCTTAAAAATGGGTAAACCTGTCAGAACCGTGGCACTCGATCTGACCTGATGACATTGGGTACTAATCATCAGTACCAAATTAGTGCCCAACGGGCTACCCAAGAGGTGCTGATTTTCTGACTTCCAGAACCAATTTTTTTTTAACTTCTGGTAGGTTTTTTTTTGGCTTCCTGTTCCAGTTTTTCTGACTGTTGTTACCCATTTACCAACTGGTAAAATGGTAACTTGGTAATGGTAATACTTGGTATTTGGGGCTGACCAGGGGCCCGATTAAGTACTCGGGTAGACTACTCAAAAATGCGAGTGCTACCCATGGGTAGAAGATGTTCTTCCCTGTCTCGGCTCTAATCCGGATAGGTTTGCCATGCTCCATTTACAAAAAGGTTTGGCCGGACCCCTTTAGTTCTTGTTAGTGGACTTACCACTTATTTTTGAAGGTATCAGGAGGGCAAAGGGGACTTTGGGTGTCTTTAGGTGGAAGCGGTGGTGTTCAGCCCCTAAGCAAGTCTGGGGGTGCACCACTGCATCTGCCCGCTAGTAGCTGCACCTGGGTCCATTTTAAGTGGACCCGGCGGCTACTGCGGCCTTCAGTACACGCGCAGGGACCCCCCTCCCCCACAGCATAGAGCTGCGGGCAGATCAGCTGTCATGCTCAACACTGGTGCCCACAGCTCTATGGCATTGCCCAGGATCAGAGGGGTGCTCGCTGGTTTTGTTAGAACCCCAACTTTCCCCCCATAGTTTGAGTGCTGTATTGCAAAGCTTAGTTTATCGTTATATCTTTACATGTTCATGCTATTCGTACAGGGAGACGTTTGGTGTTCATTTTACTCGTGCAGACTATTCTTGTTAATATGAATGCCCAATAGCATGGGTTGAATAAATACGAATTTGAATATATTCCCAGTACCTCAGATTTAGGAGAAGCTGGCTTTGCCATCACCGTTTTAATTTTCATGATGCAACTAGACCATTGCACATTTTTCTATGGAAGGTTGTCTTGGATTTTCCAAGAAATGGAGACAAAGTAGGCCGGATAATATCTTCTATCAGACCAACTTCTGGTGATGAGAGCGCGTAGCCTTTCGCCATACGCAGGGCCCTTCCTCGGGGATGTAAGAAGTCAGAACGATGGGCTGAGAAAATGCAAGATCTATATAATGAAAGTTGGGAGCCCAGTATGGTCCTGTTGAAAAGTGCATGGGTAGGGAAATTCTTTTCAGATATCAGTTTGTATGCGGCCTGGGATGTTTTCTAACTTGGTCATCTGCCCGGAATGATGTAATTTATTTTCAAAATGTTGGAGTCTGATAGGATGGACGTGCCATCCTCTCTTAATTCTTATGATATTCTCATTCCAACCAGTAATGGTAAAATGCTAATTACTGGTAGTGATACTCGTGTGGAAGTTGATTTCAATCCACTGATTTTTGATAATGTTCCTGCCAATGATTCTCAATCTAGTATTCCTCTATGAGTTCATCAGTGTCATGCCCCTTGTTGTTTGAATATTTGTTCCTGGAACTCTGCAGGGTGGCGAAAACATCTTATTCACAATGAGTTTACTGCTTATATCGGTAAATTCCATTTAATATTTCTTCAAGAAACTTGGGAACCAGCTTCTTTTGGAGTTAACCAATTATAAATTGTATTCTATCCCTGCTGTTTCCTCTGTCTGAGGAGGTCGGCCAAGGGTGGGCTGGCCTGTCTAGTTGCGGATCATTTGGTGACTGTGGTTAGTTCCGACCCCTGGAAGGGAGCCCTGCCCCTGCCACAGCACCTGACCCAGCTGATGGTGTTCCCCGCCTCAGGTGAGCGAGCCCCAGTCCCTCCCAGCCCCTTGCAAGGCGGCATCTCTCCCCGGAGGGCGATGACAAAAGGGCGCTGGCCGTTTTGTGGCCGTTGTGAGGCCAGGGCGAGGCCAGTGAGGACCCAAAGACAGCAACGCAAGCCATGCATCTGTCGCGAGGACTCTCCCACCCCACCCGCAAGCCTGGTATCCTTTCCGCTGCCGTGATTACCACCACTGGAATGTCGTCCCGCATCTCCCACACCCTCTCACCCTCCATCTCTCCTCTCCTTCTCACACTGCTGCTGTCTCCCCTGCTTCTCCCTCTTCCTCCTCCAACACTTTCCAACTTCCCCGCCACTTGTTCTCCCCCTTGCCTATTCCCCCTATCACCCTCACCCCGTCCGTGCAAGTCTCGACCCTCCACATCCCCCAACCTCATCCACGTTCCCTGCCTTCCCCCTGATTGACTCCCCTTCTCCTGCTCCCTCTGGAACTGCCGCTCTGCTGTTGCCAAAGCCCCCTTCCTTCACGACCTCTTCCTTTCTCACCACTTTCAACTCCTTGCACTTAAAGAAACCTGGATCCCTCCCACTGACTGTCACCCCCGCCACACTCTCCTTGGGAGGCCTGTCATTCTCTCACCAGTCCCGGCCCTGAGGACCGGGGGGGGCAGGGGTGTGTGGCATGGGTCTTCTCCTTACCAACTCATTGCCTCCCATGGCTTCCAATATCACCTCTACGCTGACGACACTTAACTCTATTTCTCCACCCCCCTCTCCTATCCCCTTCTGTCCAAGCTCGCCTCATCAGCTGTCTCTCTGATATCTCCGCCTGGATGTCCCAACGCCAACTCAAGCTCAACATGGCTAAGACTGAACTCCTTATGTTTCCTCCCTTCCCTTCCTCCCCCTCTTCTATATCCATCCTTCTTGATAGTGTCACCATACGCCCTGTTCCCCAAGCCCATAGCTTGGGATTAGTCTTCGATACTCACATCTCCTTTAAACCTTACATCGACTCTGTTGCCAAGTCCTGTCGTTTTGCCCTCTATAACATTGCTCGGATTCGCCCCTTTCTCTCTGTCTCCTCAGTCAAAACCCTTGTTCATGCTATGGTCATCTCCCGCCTTGACTACTGCAACCTCCTCCTTACTGGCCTCCCTCGCTCTCACCTCTCCCCCATTATCTTCATCCAAAACTCCGCTGCTAGGGTCATCCATTCAGCCTGTCGCTTCGACCACGTGCAGCCTCTCCTCTCCTCATTTCACTGGCTCCCCCTCCCCCAACACATTCTTCACAAACTTCTAGTATTTAGAACAAGGGGACACTCTATGAAATTAACTGCTAGCAGAGTTAAAACAAATAAGAGAAAGTATTTTTTGACTCACTGCACAATTAAATCTGGAAATTACTGCCAGAGGAAGTGGTCATGGCTGGAAGTGTAGCTAGTTATATAAAGGGATTGGATATTTCATTGGAGGACAGGTCCATTAATGTCTATTAGCCAAGTAGATTTTCGAAATATAACTTCTTACTCTAGGAGATTGGAACAACAGGGCATGGATTGCCCATCCTGATCTGTTAGTTAGGTCTCCCAAGAGAAACAGATTCACCACTGTGGGAGACAGGATGCTGGGGTTAATGGACCGACGGTCCGATGGACCCAGTATGGCACTACTTACGTTCTTATGTTCTTATATCAACAGTGGGAACATCCAGTCCTGCAGGAGGAACGTCTCCTGTAAGCGACACAAGCAGCATGATTCCGAGCACCAGAGCATCAGAAACAACAAGCAAACCCTTTCACTCAAGCACAACCTCAGACACACGAGAACCCAATGGAACGAACACAGATGAAAAGATGAGCAGCTTGATTGCCACTACTCCCATAGAAGTCCTGTCAACTCTTACGACTAACCCGGAGGAAACTTCCCGTCCTAGCAGCCCCGTCACACAGGCAACCCGTGTGTCCGGCGTTGGTACTTCTGCAGAGACCTCCTCGGTAGTTCCACACACGAGTACCCGAAGGGAGACTTCCTCCACTCCAGAGAGCACTACTGTAAGAGAAACCAGCACAGCCTCCTCCGCTTCCCAAATATCTTCCAGCCTTGTTAGAACTGGGTCCCTGACCCTGACTACCATTGCAGCTACGGAAACCTCAGGTGCCAGCCATACTACGGAAGCTAGCTCCTCAAATGCAGAGTTGCTTTCAACTTCAGCTCTAAGAACTTCTAGCAGAGGAGATATCACCAAGGAAACTGAGACGTTCTCCTCGACACAACAAGACAGCACTCCACAGGAGACCGTTTCTAGTGTAGGCAGTACAAGACCAGCTGAGAGCACGCTAACCTCGTCACCGTTAACTTTCTCTGTGGTGGCCACAGCAAGAGACATGACCACAACCACCAAAAAAACAAGAGACCATCAGACTACACAGCCAGACGAGCTGTCCACACTCAAGTCTACCAGCACAGGTGCCGCAGACACAACTGCTTCAGTGTCCACTAGCCCCTTGGAAACCACAAATCCAAGAGACACCTCTTCAACTTTTGAAATGTTAGCAGCTCTTGTCCATGCAATTGCACCTGCTGGAACAAGCGCTATTCTGGGTGCCACCAGGGTGGTGGAGGTGACATCAATGCTACCCTCCCAAGCCACTACAGACGCTGGGTTTCCTCAATTATCTGCTTCGGCAGCTTCTGAAGCCAGTCTTGCCTCTGGAACCACCACCCCGGTCATTCTCACATCCGCTCTTTCAAGCAGTTCAGAAGAACCGGGAGTCCCTACTTCGTCTAATAGTGAAGTAACAACGGCTACCCAGGGAACCTCAACCATTGTGTCAGCAACAATAACATCCCCTTCTACAGCAGAGATCTCGCCTTCGAGCAAAAAAACCAGCATGACTCCGAGCACCAGAGCATCAGAAACAACAAGCAAACCCTTTCACTTAAGCACAACCTCAGACACCCCGGAAACCATTGGATCTTCTACAGCTGAAAAGATGAGCGGCTCACTTACCAATACTCCCACTGAAGTCATGTCAACTCTTACTACTAACCCGGAGGAAACTTTGCCTCCTAGTAGCCCCGTCACACAGGCAACCCATGTGTCTGGCGGTGGTACTCCTGCAGAGACCACCTCGGCTGTTCCACACACGAGTACCCCAGGGGAGGCTTCATCCACAGTAGAGAGCACTACCGTCAGTACAGTCTCCTCCGCTTCCCCTACATCTTCCGTCCTTGTTAGAACTGGGTCCCCGACTGCCTTTGCAGCTATGGAAACCCCAGGTGCCAGCCGCTCTATGAAAGCCAGCTCCTCCTCAAATGTAGAGTTGCTTTCAACTTCACCTCTAACCACTTCTAGCAGAGGAGATACCACCAAGGAAGCTGAGACGTTGTCCTCTAAACGACAAGGCAGCACAGGAAAGGAGACTATCTCTAGTGTAGGCAGTACAAGACCAGCCGAGAGCACCGAAACCTCGTTGCCATCAACTTCATCTGCGGTGGCCACAGTAAGAGACATGACCACAACCAGAAAAAAATCAAGAGACCATCAGATCACGCAGCCAGACGAGCTACCAACACCCAAGTCTACCAGCACAGCTCCCTCAGACACAAGTGCTCTAGTGTCCACTACACCCTCGGAAACCACAAATCCAAGAAACACCACTTCAACTTTTGAAATTTTAACAGCTCTTGTTCATGCAACTACACCCGCTGGAACAAGCGCTACTCTGGGTGCCACCAGGATGGAGGCGATGGTGACATCAATGCTACCCTCCAAAGCCACTACACATACCGGGTCTCCTCAAGCATCTGCTTCGACAACTTCTGAAACCAGTCTTGCCTCTGGAACCACCACCCCAGTTGTTATTACATCCACTCTTTCCAGCAGTACAGATGAATCGGGAGGCCCTAATTTGTCTAATAGAGGAATAATAACGGCTACCCAGGGAACCTCAACCATTGTGTCAGCAGCCAGAAAATCCCCTTCTGCAGCAGAGACGTCTCATTCCAGCGACACAAGCAGCATGACTCCGCGCACCAGAGCATCAGAAACAACAAGCAAACGCTTTCGCTCAAGCACAACCTCAGACATCCCAGAAACCATTGGATCTTCTACAGCTGAAAAGATGAGCGGCTCGCTCACCACTACTCACACGGACGTCCTGTCAACTCTTACTACAAATCCAAGGGAAACGTTCCATCCTAGAAGCCCCATCGCACAGGCAAACCATGTGTCCAGCGTTGGTACTCCTGCAGAGACCTCCGCGGCTGTTCCACACACAATTACCCCAGGGGAGGCTTCCTCCACTGTAGAGAGCACTACCGTAGTAGACTCCAGCAAAGCCTCCTCCACTTCCCCAATATCTTCCATCCTTGTTAGAACCGAGTCCTCAACTACCATTGCGGCTACGGGAACCCCAGGTGCCAGCCGTACTATGGAAGCGTTGCTTTCAACCTCAGCTCTAACAACTTCTAGCAGAGGAGAAACCACCAAGGAAACTGAGACATTGTCCTCTACACAACAAGATAGCACACCAACGGAGACCATCTCTAGTGTAGACAGTACAAGACCAGCTGAGAGCATCCAAACCTCGTTGCCATTATCTTCGTCTGCGGTGGCCAGAGCAAGAGACATGACCACAACCACCAAAAAATCAACAGACCATCAGACCACGCATCCTGACGAGCTCTCCGCACCCAAGTCTACCAGCACTGGTCGATCAGACACAACTGCTCCAGTGTCCGCTAGCCCCTCAGAATCCACAAATCCAAGAGAAACCTCATTAACTTTTGAAACCTTTACAGCTCCTGTCCATGCAACTACACTTACTGGAACAAGCACTACTTTGGGTGCCACCAGGATGGTGGAGGTGAAATCAACGCTAACCTCCCAAACCACTACACACGCTGGGTCTCCGCAAGCATCTGCTTCGACAGCTTCTGAAGCCAGTCTTGCCTCTGGAATCACCACCCCCGTCATTATCACATCCACTCGTTCCAGCAGTACAGAAGAATCGTCCAGCCCTACTTTGCCTAATAAGGAAATAACAAGGGCTACCCAGGGAACCTCACCCATTGTGTCAGCTGCCAGAACCTCTCCTTCTGCAGCAGAGACCTCTCCTTTGAGAGAGAAAAGCAGCATGACTCCGAGCACCAAAGCATCAGAAACATCAATTAAACCCTTTAGCTCAAGCACAACCTCAGACACTCCGGAAACCATTGGATCTTCCACAGCTGAAAAGATGAACGACTTGCTCACCAGTACTCCTCCCACGGAGGTCCTGTCAACTCTTACTACTAACGTGGTGGAAACTTCCCATCCTAGCAGCCCCGTGACACAGGCAACGCTTGTGTCCAGCGGTGGTACTCCGGCAGAGACCTCCTCGGCTGGTTCACATAAGAGTACCCCAGGGGAGGCGTCTTCCGCTGTAGAGATCACGACTGTAGTAGACACCAGCACAGCCTCCTCCACTTCCACAATATCTTCAGTCCTTGTTAGAACTGGGTTCCCGACTACCATTGCAGCTACGGAAAACCCAGGTACCAGCCGTACTATGGAAGCCAGCTCCTCCTCAAATGCAGAGTTGCTTTCAACTTCAGCTCTAACAACTTCTAGCTCAGGAGATTCCACCAAGGAAGCTGAGACGTTGTCTTCTACACAGCATGGCAGCACTCCAAAGGAGACCGTCTCTAGTGTAGGCAGTACAAGACCAGCCGAGAGCACCCAAACCTCGTTGCCATTATCTTCGTCTGCGGGGGCCACAAGAAGAGACATGACCACAACGACCATAAAATCAAGAGACCATCAGACCACGCATCCTGAAGCGCTCTCAACACCCAAGTCTACCAGCACAGCTCCCTCAGACACAACTGCTCCAGTGTTCACTAGCCCCTTGGAAACCACAAATCCAATAGACACCTCTTCAGCTTTAGAAATGTCAACAGCTCTTGTCCATGCAACTACACCTGCTGGAACAAGCGCTACTTCAGGTGCCCCCAGGATTGGGGAGGTGACATCAACGCTACCCTCCCAAGCCACTAAACATAATGGGTCTCCTCAAGCATCTGCTTCGACAGCTTCTGAAGCCAGTCTTGTCACTGGAACCACCATCCCAGTCGTTACCACATCTACGCTTTCCAGTGGTACGGAAGAATCGGGAAGCCCTACTTCGTCTAATATGGAAATAACAGTGGCTACCCAGGGAACCTCAACCATTGTGTCAGCAGTAAGAACCTCCCTTTCTGCAGCAGAAACCTCTCCTTCAAGCGAGACAAGCACCATGATTCAGAGTACCAAAGCATCAAAAACAACAAACAAACCCTTTCGCTCAAGCACAACCTTAGACACCCTGTATATCATTGGATCTTCCACAGCTGAAAAGACAAGCGGCTCGCTCACAACTACTCCCATGGAAGTCCTGTCAACTCTTACTATTAATCCAGAGGTGACGTTCCATCCTAGCGGCCCCATCACACTGCAAACCCATGTGTCCAGCAGTAGTACTCCTGCAGCGATCTCCTCGGCTGTTCCACACACGAGTACCCCAGGGGCGACTTCCTCCAGTGTAGAGAGCACTACCGTAGCAGACTCCAGCAAAGCCGCCTCCTCTGCTTCCCCAGTATCTTCTATCCTTGTTAGAACTGGGTCCCCAACTACCATTGCGGCTACGGGAACCCCAGGTGCCAGCCATACTATGGAAGCCAGCTCCTTCTCAAATCCAGCGTTGCTTTCAACCTCAGCTCTAACAACTTCTAGCAGAGGAGATACCACCAAGGAAACGGAGACGTTGTCCTCTACACGACAAGATGGCACACCAAAGGAGACCATCTCTAGTGTAGACAGTACAAGACCAGCTGAGAGCACCCAAACCTTGTTGCCATTATCTTCGTCTGCGGTGGCCAGAGCAAGAGACATGACCCCAACCACCAAAAAATCAAGAGACCATCAAACCACGCATCCTGAAGTGCTCTTCACACCCAAGTCTACCAGCAGAGATGCCGCAGACACAACTGCTCCAGTGTTTACTAGTGCCTCAGAAACTACCTTTCAAAGAGACACCGCTTCAACTTTTGAAACATTAACAACTCCTGTCCATGCAACTACACCTGCTGGAACAAGCACTACTCTGGGTGCCACCAGGACGGGGGAGGTGACATCAACGCTACCCTCCCAAGCCACAACACATGCTGGGTCTTCTCAAGCATCTGCTTCGACAGCTTCTGAAGCCAGTCTTGCCTCTGGAACCTCCACCCCAGTCGTTATCTCATCCACTCTTTACAGGAGCATGGAAGAATCGGGAGGCCCTATTTTGTCTAATAGAGAAATAACAGCGGCTACCCAGGGAACCTCAACCATTGTGTCAGCAGCCAGAACCTCCCCTTCTGCAGCAGAGACTTCTCCTTCAAGCGACACAAGTAGCATGACCCCGAGTACCAGAGCATCGGAAACAACAAGCAAACCCTTTCGCTCAAGCACAAACTCAGACACTCCAGAAAGGAATGGATCTTCCACAGCTGAAAAGACGAGTGGCTCGCTCACCACTACTCCCACGGAAGTCCTGTCAACTCTTACTACTAATTCAGAGGAAACTCTCCGTCCTAAAAGCCCCATCACACAGGCAAACCATGTGTCCGACGTTGGTACTCTTGCAGAGACCTCCTCGGTGGTTCCACACACAAGTACCCCAGGGGAGGCTTCCTCCGCTGTAGAGAGCACTATTGTAGCAGACACCATCACAGCCTCTTCCGCTTCCCCAATATCTTCAGTCCTTGTTAGAACTGGGTCCCCAACTACCTTTGCAGCTACGGAAACCCCAGGTGCCAGCCGTACTATGGAAGCCAGCTCCTCCTCAAATCCCGCGTTGCTTTCAACGTCAGCTCCAACAACTTCTAGCACAGGAGATACCACCAGGGAAACTGAAACATTGTCCTCTACACAACAAGATAGCACACCAAAGGAGACCATCTCTAGTGTAGGCAGTACAAGACCAGTCGAGAGCAGCCACACCTCGTTGCTGTTAACTTCGTCTGCGGTGTCCAGAGCAAGAGTCATGACCACAACCACCAAAAAATCAAGAGACCATCAGACCACGCAGCCAGACGAGCTCTCCACACCCAGGTCTACCAGCACAGGTCCATCAGTCACAACTGCTCCGGTGTCCACTAGCACCTCAGAAACCACAAATCCAAGGAACAACTCTACAACTTTCAAAACGTCAACAGCTCCTATCCATGCAACTACCCCCACTGGAACAAGCGCTACGCTGAGTGCCACCAGGACGGTGGAGGTGACATCAACGCTACCCTCCCAAGCCACTACACATGGTGGGTCTTCTCAAGCATCTGCTTCGACAGCTTCTGAAGCCAGTCTTGCCTCTGGAACCACCACCCCTGTCATTATCACATCCACTCGTTCCACCAGGACAGAAGAATCATCAAGCCCTACTTCTCCTATTAGGGAAATAACAGCGGCTACCCAGGGAACCTCACCCATTGTGTCAGCAGCAAGAACATTGCCTTCTGCAGCAGAGACATTTCCTTCGAGCGACACAAGCAGCATGACTCCACACACCAGAGCATCAGGAACAGCAAGCAAACCCTTTCGCTCAAGCACAACCTCAGACACCCCTGATAACATTGGGTCTTTCACAGCTGATAAGACGAGTGGCCCGCTCTCAACTACTCCCATGGAAGTCCTGTCAACACTTACTACTAACTCGGAGGAAAATTCCCATCCTAGAAGCCCTGTCACACGGGCAACCCATGTGTCCAGCGGTGGTACTCCTGGAGCAACCTCCTCAGCTGTTCCACACACGAGTACCCCAGGGGTGACTTTCTCCACTGTAAAGAGCAATACCCTAGCAGACACCAGCACAGGCTCCTCAGCTTCTCCAATATCTTCTGTCCTTGTTAGAACTGGGTCCCCGACAACCTTTACAGCTACGGGAACCCCAGGTGCCAGCCATACTATGGAAACCAGCTCCTCCTCAAATGCAGCGTTGCTTACAACTTCTAGCAGAGGAGATACCACCAAGGAAACTGAGACATTGTCCTCTGCACGACAAGATAGCACACCAAAGGAGACATTCTCCAGTGTAGGCAGCACAAGACCAGCCGAGGGCACCCTAACCTCGTTGCCGTTAACTTCGGCTGCGGTGGCCACAGCAATGGTCATGACCACAATGACCAAAAAATCAAGAGACCATCAGACCACACAGCCAGACGAGTTCTCCACACCCACGTCTACCAGCACAGGTTCCTCAGACACAACTGCTCCAGTGTCCACTAGCCCCTTGGAACCCACAATCCCAAGAGACTCCTACTCTACTTTGGAAACTTCAGCCGCTCCTGTCCATGAAAATTCACCTGCTGCAACACGCACGACTTTGAGTGCGACCAGGACAGGGGAGGTGACATCAATGCTACCCTCCAAACCGAATACACACACCGGATCTCCTCAACCATCTGCTTCGACAGCTTCTGAAGCCAGTCTTGCCTCTGGAACCACCACCCCAGTTGTTATCACATCCACTCTTTCCAGCAGTACGGAAGAAGCGGGAGGCCCTTCGTCGTCTAATACAGATGTAACAATGGCTACCCAGGGAACCTCAACCATTATGTCAGCAGCCAGAACCTCCCCTTCTGCAGCAGAGACCTCTCCTTCGAGCGAGACAAGCACCATGACTCAGAGCACGAAAGCATCAGAAACAACCAACAAACCCTTTCGCTCAAGCACAACCTCAGACACTCTGGAAACCATTGGATCTTCCATAGCTGAAAAGATGAGCAGTTGGCTCACCACTACTCCTCCCACAGAAGCCCCGTCAACTCTTACTACTAATCCGGAGGAAACTTCACATCCTAGCAGCCCCATCACACAGGCAACAAATGTGTCCGGCGGTGGTACTCCTGCAGAGTCCTCCTCTGCTGTTCCACACATGAGTACCCCAGGGGAGGCTTCCTCCACTGTAGAGAGCACTACCGTAGCAAACACCAGCACAGCCTCCTCAGTTTCCCCAGTGTCTTCCGTCCTTGTTAGAACTGGATCCCCAACTACCATTGCAGCTACAGAAAACCGAAGTGCCAGCCATACTATGGAAGCCAGCTCCTCCTCAAATGCAGAGTCGCTTTCAACTTCAGCTCTAAGAACTTCTAGCTCAGGAGATTCCACCAAAGAAGGTGAGACATTGTCTCCTACACAACACAGCAGCACTCCAAAGGAGGCCGTCTCTAGTGTAGACAGTACAAGTCCAGCCGATAGCACCCAAACCTCGTTGCCATTATCTTCGTCTGCGGTGGCCAGAGCAAGAGACATGACCCCAACCACGAAACAATCAAGAGACCATCAAACAACGCATCCTGAAGCGCTCTCCACACCCAAGTCTACCAGCAGAGGTCCCTCAGACAGAACTGCTCCAGTGTTTACTAGCGCCTTAGTAACTGCATTTCCAAGAGACACCACTACAACGTTTGAAATGTTAACAGCTCCTGTCCATGCAACTACACCTGATGGAACAAGCACTACTCTGGGTGCCACCAGGATGGTGGCGGTGACATCAACGCTACCCTCCCAAGCCACTACACATGCTGGGTCTTCTCAAGCGTCTGCTTCGACAGCTTCTGAAGCCAGTCTTGCCTCTAGAACCTCCACCCCAGTCGTTATCTCATCCACTCTTTCCAGGAGCATGGAAGAATCGGGAGGCCCTACTTCATCTAATAGAGAAATAACTGCGGCTACCCAGGGAACCTCCACCATTGTGTCAGCAGCCAGAACCTCCCTTTCTGCAGCAGAGACCTCTCCTTCAAGCGAGACAAGCACCATGATTCAGAGCACCAGAGCATCAGCAACAACAAACAAACCCTTTCGCTCAAGCACAACCTTAGATACCCTGGATACCATTGGATCTTCCACAGCTGAAAAGACAAGCGGCTCACTCACAACTACTCCCATGGAGGTCCTGTCAACTCTTACTACTAATCCAGAGGTGACGTTCCATCCTAGCAGCCCCATCACACTGGAAACCTATGTGTCCGGCGGTAGTACTCCTGCAGCGACCTCCTCGGCTGTTCCACACACGAGTACCCCAGGGGCGGCTTCCTCCAGTGTAGAGAGCACGACCGTAGCAGACTCCAGCAAAGCCTCCTCCACTTCCCCAATATCTTCCATCCTTGTTAGAACTGGGTCCCCAACTACCATTGTGGCTACAGGAACCCCAGGTGCCAGCCGTACTGTGGAATCCAGCTCCTCCTCAAATGCAATGTTCCTTTCAACCTCCGCTCTAACAACGTCTAGCAGGGGAGATACCACCAAGGAAACTGAGACATTGTCCTCTACACGACAAGAGAGCACACCAAAGGAGACCATCTCTAGTGTAGACAGTACAAGACCAGCTGAGAGCACCCAAACCTCATTGGAAATATCTTCGTCTGCGGTGGCCAGAGCAAGAGACGTGACCCCAACCACCAAAAAATCAAGAGACCATCAAACCACGCATCCTGAAGCGCTCTCCACATCCAAGTCTACAAGCAGAGGTCCCTCAGACACAACTTCTCCAGTGTTTACTAGTGCCTCAGAAACTACATTTCCAAGAGACACCGCTTCAACTTTTGAAACGTTAACAGCTCCTGTCCATGCAACTACACCTGCTGGAACAAGCACTACTCTGGGTGCCACCAGGACGGGGGAGGTGACATCAACGCTACCCTCCCAAGCCACAACACATGCTGGGTCTTCTCAAGCATCTGCTTCGACAGCTTCTGAAGCCAGTCTTGCCTCTGGAACCTCCACCCCAGTCGTTATCTCATCCACACTTTCCATGAGCATGGAAGAATCGAGAGGCCCTACTTTGTCTAATAGAGAAATAACAGCGGCTACCCAGGGAACCTCAACCATTGTGTCAGCAGCCAGAACCTCCCCTTCTGTAGCAGAGACTTCTCCTTCAAGCTACACAAGTAGCATGACGCCGAGTACGAGAGCATCAGAAACAACAAGCAAACCCTTTCGCTCAAGCACAACCTCAGACACTCCAGAAACGATTGGATCTTCCACAGCTGAAAAGACGAGCGGCTCGCTCCCCACTACTCCCACGGAAGTCCTGTCAACTCTTACTACTAATTCAGAGGAAACATTCCGTCCTAAAAGCCCCTTCACACAGGCAAACCATGTGTCCGGCGTTGGTACTCCTGGAGAGACCTCCTCGGTGGTTCCACACACAAGTACCCCAGGGGAGGCTTCCTCCGCTGTAGAGAGGACTACCGTATTAGACACCATCACAGCCTCTTCCGCTTCCCCAATATCTTCCTTCCTTGTTAGAACTGGGTCCCCAACTACCATTGCAGCTACGGAAACCCCAGGTGCCAGCCGTACTATGGAAGCCAGCTCCTCCTCAAATCCAGCGTTGCTTTCGACCTCAGCTCTAACAACTTCTAGCAGAGGAGATAGCACCAAGGAAGCTGAGACACTGTCCTCTACACGACATGGCAGCACTCCAAAGGAGACTGTCTCTAGTGTAGGCAGTACAAGACCAGTCGAGAGCAGCCTAACCTCGTTGCTGTTAGCTTCGTCTGCGGTGGCCAGAGCAAGAGACGTGACCACAACCACCAAAAAATCAAGAGACCATCAGACCACGCAGCCAGACGAGCTCTCCACACCCAGGTCTACTAGCACAGGTCCGTCAGTCACAACTGCTCCAGCGTCCACTAGCACCTCAGAAACCACAAATCGAAGAAACAACTCTACAGCTTTAAAAACTTCAACAGCTCCTATCCATGCAACTACACCCGCTGGAACAAGCGCTACGCTGGGTGCCACCAGGACGGAGGAGGTGACATCAACGCTACCCTCCCAAGCCACAACACATGCTGGGTCTTCTCAAGCATCTGCTTCGACAGCTTCTGAAGCCAGTCTTGCCTCTGGAACCACCATCCTAGTCGTTACCACATCTACGCTTTCCAGCAGTACAGTAGAATTGGGAAGCCCTACTTCGTCTAATATAGAAATAACAGCGGCTACCCAGGGAACCTCCACCATTGTGTCAGCAGCCAGAACCTCCCTTTCTGCAGCAGAGACCTCTCCTTCGAGCGAGACAAGCACCATGACTCAGAGCACCAAAGCATCAGAAACAACCAACAAACCCTTTCGCTCAAGCACAACCTCAGACACTCTGGAAACCATTGGATCTTCCACAGCTGAAAAGATGAGCAGTTGGCTCACCACTATTCCTCCCACAGAAGCCCCATCAACTCATACTACTAACCCGGAGGAAACTTCACATCCTAGCAGCCCCATCACACAGGCAACACATGTGTCCGGCGGTGGTACTCCTGCAGAGTCCTCCTCGGCTATTCCACACACGAATACACCAGGGGAGGCTTCCTCCACTGTAGAGAGCACCACTGTAGCAGACACCAGCACAGCCTCCTCAGCTTCCGCAGTATCTTCCATCCTTGTTAGAACTGGGTCCCCAACTACCATTGCAGCTACAGAAAACCGAAGTGCCAGCCGTACTATGGAAGCCGGCTCCTCCTCTAATGCAGTCTTGCTTTCAACCTCAGCTCTAACAACTTCTAGCAGAGGAGATACCACCAAGGAAACGGAGACATTGTCCTCTACACGACAAGATAGCACACCAAATGAGACCGTTCCTAGTGTAGGCAGTACAAGACCAGTCGAGAGCACCCTAACCTCCTTGCCATTATCTTCGTCTATGCGGGCCACAGGAAGAGACTTGACCACAACTACCAAAAAATCAAGAGACCATCAGACCACGCAGCCAGACAGCACTACCGTAGCAAACACCAGCACAGCCTCCTCTGCTTCCCCAATATCTTCCGACCTTGTTAGAACTGGGTCCCCGACTACCATTGCAGCTACTGAAACCCCAGGTGCCAGCCGTACTATGGAAGCCAGCTCCTCCTCAAATGCAGAGTTGCTTTCAACTTCAGAAAGAGACATGACCACAACCGCCATAAAATTAAGAGACCACCAGACCACGCATCCTGACGAGCTCTCCACACCCAGGTCTACCAGCACTGGTCGATCCGACACAACTGCTCCAGTGTCCGCTATCCCCTCAGAATCCACAAATCCAAGAGAAACCTCCTCAACCTTTGAAACCTTAACACCTCCTGTCCATGCAACTACACTCACTGGAACAAGCACTACTTTGGGTGCCACCAGGATGGTGGAGGTGAAATCAACGCTAACCTCCCAAGCCACTACACACGCTGGGTCTCCACAAGCATCTGCTTTGACAGCTTCTGAAGCCAGTCTTGCCTCTGGAATCACCACCCCAGTCGTTATCACATCCACTCGTTTCAGAAGTACAGAAGAATTGTCAAGCCCTACTTCGCCTAATGGGGAAATAACGGCTACCCAGGGAACCTCACCCATTGTGTCAGCAGCCAGAACCTCACCTTCTGCAGCAGAGACCTCTTCTTTGAGAGAGAAAAGCAGCATGACTCTGAGCACCAAAGCATCAGAAACATCAAGCAAACCCTTTCGCTCAAGCACAACCCCAGATGCTCCGGAAACCATTGGATCTTCCTCAGCTGAAAAGACGGACGGCTTGCTCACCAGTACTCCTCCCATGGAGGTCCTGTCAACTCTTACTACTAACGTGGTGGATACTTCCCATCCTGGCGGCCCCGTGACACAGGCAACGCTTGTGTCCAGCGGTGGTACTCCGGCAGAGACCTCTTCGGCTGGTCCACGTACGAGTACCCCAGAGGAGGCGTCTTCCACTGTAGAGATCACGACTGTAGCAGATACCAGCACAGCCTCCTCCGCTTCCCCAATATCTTCAGTCCTTGTTAGAACTGGGTCCCCGACTACCATTGCAGCTACAGAAAACCCAGGTGCCAGCCGTACTATGGAAGCCAGCTCCTCCTCAAATGCAGAGTTGCTTTCAACTTCAGCTCTAACATCTTCTAGCTCAGGAGATTCCACCAAGGAAGCTGAGACGTTGTCTTCTACGCAACACGGCAGCACTCCAAAGGAGACCGTCTCTAGTATAGGCAGTACAAGTCCAGCCGATAGCACCCAAACCTCGTTGCCATTATCTTCGTCTGCGGGGGCCACAAGAAGAGACATGACCACAACGACCAAAAAATCAAAAGACCATCAGACCACGCAGCCAGACGAGCTCTCCACACCCAAGTCCACCAGCACAGGTCCCTCAGACACAACTGCTCCAGTGTTTACTAGCCCCTCAGAAACCAGAAATCCAATAGACACTTCTTCAGCTTTAGAAATGTCAACAGCTATTGTCCATGCAACTACACCTGCTGGAACAAGCGCTACTCCAGGTGCCCGCAGGACGGGGGAGGTGACATCAACGCTACCCTCCCAAGCCACAACACATGCTGGGTCTTCTCAAGCATCTGCTTCGACAGCTTCTGAAGCCAGTCTTGCCTCTGGAACCTCCACCCCAGTCGTTAACTCATCCACACTTTTCTGGAGCATGGAAGAATCGAGAGGCCCTACTTTGTCTAATAGAGAAATAACAGCGGCTACCCAGGGAACCTCAACCATTGTGTCAGCAGCCAGAACCTCCCCTTCTGTAGCAGAGACTTCTCCTTCAAGCTACACAAGTAGCATGACGCCGAGTACGAGAGCATCAGAAACAACAAGCAAACCCTTTCGCTCAAGCACAACCTCAGACACTCCAGAAACGATTGGATCTTCCACAGCTGAAAAGACGAGCGGCTCGCTCCCCACTACTCCCACGGAAGTCCTGTCAACTCTTACTACTAATTCAGAGGAAACATTCCGTCCTAAAAGCCCCTTCACACAGGCAAACCATGTGTCCGGCGTTGGTACTCCTGGAGAGACCTCCTCGGTGGTTCCACACACAAGTACCCCAGGGGAGGCTTCCTCCGCTGTAGAGAGGACTACCGTATTAGACACCATCACAGCCTCTTCCGCTTCCCCAATATCTTCCTTCCTTGTTAGAACTGGGTCCCCAACTACCATTGCAGCTACGGAAACCCCAGGTGCCAGCCGTACTATGGAAGCCAGCTCCTCCTCAAATCCAGCGTTGCTTTCGACCTCAGCTCTAACAACTTCTAGCAGAGGAGATAGCACCAAGGAAGCTGAGACACTGTCCTCTACACGACATGGCAGCACTCCAAAGGAGACTGTCTCTAGTGTAGGCAGTACAAGACCAGTCGAGAGCAGCCTAACCTCGTTGCTGTTAGCTTCGTCTGCGGTGGCCAGAGCAAGAGACGTGACCACAACCACCAAAAAATCAAGAGACCATCAGACCACGCAGCCAGACGAGCTCTCCACACCCAGGTCTACTAGCACAGGTCCGTCAGTCACAACTGCTCCAGCGTCCACTAGCACCTCAGAAACCACAAATCGAAGAAACAACTCTACAGCTTTAAAAACTTCAACAGCTCCTATCCATGCAACTACACCCGCTGGAACAAGCGCTACGCTGGGTGCCACCAGGACGGAGGAGGTGACATCAACGCTACCCTCCCAAGCCACAACACATGCTGGGTCTTCTCAAGCATCTGCTTCGACAGCTTCTGAAGCCAGTCTTGCCTCTGGAACCACCATCCTAGTCGTTACCACATCTACGCTTTCCAGCAGTACAGTAGAATTGGGAAGCCCTACTTCGTCTAATATAGAAATAACAGCGGCTACCCAGGGAACCTCCACCATTGTGTCAGCAGCCAGAACCTCCCTTTCTGCAGCAGAGACCTCTCCTTCGAGCGAGACAAGCACCATGACTCAGAGCACCAAAGCATCAGAAACAACCAACAAACCCTTTCGCTCAAGCACAACCTCAGACACTCTGGAAACCATTGGATCTTCCACAGCTGAAAAGATGAGCAGTTGGCTCACCACTATTCCTCCCACAGAAGCCCCATCAACTCATACTACTAACCCGGAGGAAACTTCACATCCTAGCAGCCCCATCACACAGGCAACACATGTGTCCGGCGGTGGTACTCCTGCAGCGTCCTCCTCGGCTGTTCCACACATGAGTACCCCAGGGGAGGCATCCTCCACTGTAGAGAGCACTACCGTAGCAGACACCAACACAGCCTCCTCAGTTTCCCCAGTATCTTCCTTCCTTGTTAGAACAGGGTCCCCAACTACCATTGCAGCTACAGAAAACCGAAGTGCCAGCCGTACTATGGAAGCCGGCTCCTCTAATGCAGTCTTGCTTTCAACCTCAGCTCTAACAACTTCTAGCAGAGGAGATACCACCAAGGAAACTGAGACGTTGTCCTCTACACGACAAGATAGCACACCAAAGGAGACCGTCTCTAGTGTAGGCAGTATAAGACCAGTCGAGAGCACCCAAACCTCGTTGCCATTATCTTCGTCTGCGGGGGCCACAGGAAGAGACTTGGCCACAATGACCAAAAAATCAAGAGACCATCAGACCACACAGCCAGACAGCACTACCATAGCAAACACCAGCACAGCCTCCTCTGCTTCCCCGATATCTTCCGGCCTTGTTAGAACTGGGTCCCCGACTACCATTGCAGCTACTGAAACCTCAGGTGCCAGCCGTACTATAGAAGCTAGCTCTCCCTCAAATGCAGAGTTGCTTTCAACTTCAGAAAGAGACATGACCACAACCCCAACTACCATTGCGGCTACAGGAACCCCGTCAACTCTTACTACTAACCCGGAGGAAACTTCACATCCTAGCAGCCCCATCACACAGGCAACACATGTGTCCGGCGGTGGTACTCCTGCAGAGTCCTCCTCGGCTGTTCCACACACGAGTACCCCAGGGGAGGCATCCTCCACTGTAGAGAGCACTACCGTAGCAGACACCAACACAGCCTCCTCAGCTTCCCCAGTATCTTCCGTCCTTGTTAGAACTGGGTCCCCAACTACCATTGCAGCTACAGAAAACCGAAGTACCAGCCGTACTATGGAAGCCGGCTCCTCCTCAAATGCAGTGTTGCTTTCAACCTCATCTCTAACAACTTCTAGCAGAGGAGATACCACCAAGGAAACTGAGATGTTGTCCTCTACACGACAAGATAGCACACCAAAGGAGACCGTCTCTAGTGTAGGCAGTACAAGACCAGTCGAGAGCACCCAAACCTCGTTTCCATTATCTTCGTCTGCGGGGGCCACAGGAAGAGACTTGACAACAATGTCCAAAAAATCAAGAGACCAACAGACCACACAGCCAGACAGCACTACCGTAGCAAACACCAGCACAGCCTCCTCTGCTTCCCCAATATCTTCAGGCCTTGTTAGAAGTGGGTCCCCGACTACCATTGCAGCTACTGAAACCCCAGGTGCCAGCCGTACTATAGAAGCTAGCTCCCCCTCAAATGCAGAGTTGCTTTCAACTTCAGAAAGAGACATGACCACAATCGCCATAAAATCAAGAGACCATCAGACCACGCATCCTGACAAGCTCTCCACACCCAAGTCTACCAGCACTGGTCGATTGGACACAACTGTTTCAGTGTCCGCTATCCCCTCAGAATCCACAAATCCAAGAGACCCCTCCTCAACCTTTGAAACGTTAACAGCTCCAGTCCATGCAACTACACTCACTGGAACAAGCACTACTTTGGAAGCCACCAGGATGGTGGAGGTGAAATCAACGCTAACCTCCCAAGCCACTACACACACTGGGTCTCCGCAAGAATTTGCTTTGACAGCTTCTGAAGCCAGTCTTGCCTCTGGAATCACCACCCCAGTCGTTATCACATCCACTCGTTCCAGCAGTACAGAAGAATTGTCAAGCCCTACTTCACCGACTAAGGAAATAACAACGGCGACTCAGGGAACCTCACCCATTGTGTCAGCAGCCAGAACCTCTCCTTCTGCAGCAGAGACCTCTCCTTTGAGAGAGAAAAGCAGCATGACTCCGAGCACCAAAGCATTAGAAACATCAAGCAAACCCTTTCGCTCAAGCACAAGCTCAGACACTCCGGAAACCATTGGATCTTCCACAGCTGAAAAGACGAACGGCTTGCTCACCGGTACTGCTCCCACGGAGGTCCTGTCAACTCTTACTACTAACGTGGTGGAAACTTCCCATCCTAGCGGCCCCATGACACAGGCAACGCTTGTGTCCAGCGGTGGTACTCCGGCAGAGACCTCCTCGGCTGGTCCACATAAGAGTACCCCAGGGGAGGCTTCTTCCACTGTAGAGATCACTACTGTAGCAGATACCAGCACAGCCTCCTCCACTTCCCCAATATCTTCAGTCTTTGTTAGAACTGGGTCCCCGACTACCATTGCAGCTACGGAAAACCCAGGTGCCAGCCATACTATGGAAGCCAGCTCCTCCTCAAATGCAGAGTCACTTTCAACTTCAGCTCTAAGAACTTCTAGCTCAGGAGATTCCACCAAGGAAGCTGAGACGTTGTCTCCTACACAACACGGCAGCACTCCAAAGGAGACCGTCTCTAGTGTAGGCAGTACAAGACCAGCCGAGAGCACCCAAACCTCGTTGCCATTATCTTCGTCTGCGGTGGCCAGAGCAAGAGACATGACCCCAACCACGAAAAAATCAAGAGAGCATCAAACCACGCATCCTGAAGCGCTCTCAACACCCAAGTCTACCAGCAGAGGTCCCTCAGACACAACTGCTCCAGTGTTTACTAGCGCCTTAGTAACTGCATTTCCAAGAGACACCACTACAACTTTTGAAATGTTAACAGCTCCTGTTCATGCAACTACGCCTGCTGGAACAAGCACTACTCTGGGTGCCACCAGGACGGGGGAGGTGACATCAACGCTACCCTCCCAAGCCACAACACATGCTGGGTCTTCTCAAGCGTCTGCTTCGACAGCTTCTGAAGCCAGTCTTGCCTCTGGAACCACCATCCGAGTTGTTACCACATCTACGATTTCCAGCAGTACGGTAGAATCAGGAAGTCCTACTTCGTCTAATATAGAAATAACAGCGGCTACCCAGGGAGCCTCAACCATTGTGTCAGCAGCCAGAACCTCCCTTTCTGCAGCAGAGACCTCTCCTTCAAGCGAGACAAGCACCATTATTCAGAGCACGAAAGCATCAAAAACAACAAACAAACCCTTTCGCTCAAGCACAACCTTAGACACCCCGGATACCATTGGATCTTCCATAGCTGAAAAGACGAGTGGCTCACTCACCACTACGCCCATGGAAGTCCTGTCACCTCTTACTACTACTAATCCAGAGGAAACCTTCCGTCCTAAAAGCCCCGTCACACAGGCAAACTATGCGTCCGGCGTTGGTACTCCTGCAGAGACTTCCTCGGTAGTTCCACACAGAAGTACCCCAGGGGAGGCTTCCTCCGCTGTAGAGAGCACTACCGTAGCAGGCTCCAGCAAAGCCTCCTCCACTTCCCCAATATCTTCCATCCTTGTTAGAACTGGGTCCCCAACTACCATTGTGGCTACAGGAACCCCTGGTGCCAGCCGTACTATGGAATCCAGCTCCTCCTCAAATGCAATGTTCCTTTCAACCTCAGCTCTAACAACGTCTAGCAGGGGAGATACCACCAAGGAAACGGAGACATTGTCCTCTACACGACAAGAGAGCACACCAAAGGAGACCATCTCTAGTGTAGACAGTACAAGACCAGCTGAGAGCACCCAAACCTCGTTGGAAATATCTTCATCTGCAGTGGCCAGAGCAAGAGACATGACCCCAACTACCAAAAAGTCAAGAGACCATCAAACCACGCTTCCTGAAGCTCTCTCCACACCCAAGTCTACAAGCAGAGGTCCCTCAGACATAACTGCTCCAGTTTTTGCTAGTGCCTCAGAAACTACATTTCCAAGAGACACCGCTTCAACTTTTGAAACATTAACAGCTCCTGTCCATGCAACTACACCTGCTGGAACAAGCACTACTCTGGGTGCCACCAGGACGGGGGAGGTGACATTAACGCTACCCTCCCAAGCCACAACACATGCTGGGTCTTCTCAAGCATCTGCTTCGACAGCTTCTGAAGCCAGTCTTGCCTCTGGAACCTCCACCCCAGTCGTTATCTCATCCACTCTTTCCAGGAGAATGGAAGAATCGGGAGGCCCTACTTCGTCTAATAGAGAAATAACAGCGGCTACCCAGGGAACCTCAACCATTGTGTCAGCAACCAGAACATCCCCTTCTGCAGCAGAGACTTCTCCTTCAAGTGACACAAGTAGCATGACTCCGAGTACCAGAGCATCAGAAACAACAAGCAAACCCTTTCGCTCAAGCACAATCTCAGACACTCCAGAAAGGATTGGATCTTCCACAGCTGAAAAGATGAGCGGCTCGCTCACCACTACTCCTACGGAAGTCCTGTCAACTCTTACTACTAATTCAGAGGAAACTTTCCATCCTAAAAGCCCAGTCACACAGGCAAACCATGTGTCCGGCGTTGGTACTCCTGCAGAGACCTCCTCGGTGGTTCCACACACAAGTACCCCAGGGGAGACTTCCTCTGATGTGGAGAGGACTACCATAGTAGACACTATCACAGCCTCTTCCGCTTCCCCAATATCTTCCTTCCTTGTTAGAACTGGGTCCCCGACTACCATTGCAGCTACGGAAACCCCAGGTGCCAGCCGTACTATAGAAGCCAGCTCCTCCTCAAATGCAGAGTTGCTTTCAACTTCAGAAAGAGACATGACCACAACCGCCATAAAATCAACAGACCATCAGACCACGCATCCTGACGAGCTCTCCACACCCAAGTCTACCAGCACTGGTCGATCGGACACAACTGTTTCAGTGTCCGCTATCCCCTCAGAATCCACAAATCCAAGAGACACCTCCTCAACCTTTGAAACCTTAACACCTCCTGTCCATGCAACTACACTCACTGGAACAAGCACTACTTTGGGTGCCACCAGGATGGTGGAGGTGAAATCAATGCTAACCTCCCAAGCCACTACACACGCTGGGTCTCCGCAAGCATCTGCTTTCACAGCTTCTGAAGCCAGTCTTGCCTCTGGAATCACCACCCCAGTCGTTATCACATCCACTCGTTCCAGAAGTACAGAAGAATTGTCAAGCCCTACTTCGCCTAATGGGGAAATAACAACGGCTACCCAGGGAACCTCACCCATTGTGTCAGCAGCCAGAACCTCTCCTTCTGCAGCAGAGACCTCTCCTTTGAGAGAGAAAAGCAGCATGACTCTGAGCACCAAAGCATCAGAAACATCAAGCAAACCCTTTCGCTCAA
Source organism: Sphenodon punctatus (assembly GCA_003113815.1). Lineage (NCBI taxonomy): Eukaryota > Metazoa > Chordata > Lepidosauria > Sphenodontia > Sphenodontidae > Sphenodon > Sphenodon punctatus. The sequence continues at coordinate 7,112,040 of QEPC01008752.1, read as the reverse complement.
GCACAACCCCAGACGCTCCGGAAACCATTGGATCTTCCACAGCTGAAAAGACGGACGGCTTGCTCACCAGTACTCCTCCCACGGAGGTCCTGTCAACTCTTACTACTAACGTGGTGGAAACTTCCCATCCTGGCGGCCCGGTGACACAGGCAACGCTTGTGTCCAGTGGTGGTACTCCGGCAGAGACCTCCTCGGCTGGTCCACGTACGAGTACCCCAGGGGAGGCGTCTTCCACTGTAGAGATCACGACTGTAGCAGATACCAGCACAGCCTCCTCCGCTTCCCCAATATCTTCAGGCCTTGTTATAACTGGGTCCCCGACTACTATTGCAGCTACAGAAAACCCAGGTGCCAGCCGTACTATGGAAGCCAGCTCCTCCTCAAATGCAGAGTTGCTTTCAACTACAGCTCTAACAACCTTTCGCTCAGGAGATTCCACCAAGGAAGCTGAGACGTTGTCTTCTACGCAACACGGCAGCACTCCAAAGGAGACCGTCTCTAGTATAGGCAGTACAAGTCCAGCCGATAGCACCCAAACCTCGTTGCCATTATCTTCATCTGCGGGGGCCACAAGAAGAGACATGACCACGATGACCAAAAGATCTAGAGACCATCAGACCACGCAGCCAGACGAGCTCTCCACACCCATGTCTACCAGCACAGGTCCCTCAGACAGAACTGCTCCAGTGTTTACTAGCACCTCAGAAACCACAAATCCAATAGACACTTCTTCAGCTTTAGAAATGTCAACAGCTCTTGTCCATGCAACTACACCTGCTGGAATAAGCGCTACTTCAGGTGTCCCCAGGACGGGGGAGGTGACATCAACGCTACCCTCCCAAGCCACAACACATGCTGGGTCTTCTCAAGCATCTGCTTCGACAGCTTCTGAAGCCAGTCTTGCCTCTGGAACCACCATCCCAGTCGTTATCACATCTATGCTTTCCAGCAGTACGGTAGAATCGGGAAGCCCTACTTCGTCTAATATAGAGATAACTGCGGCTACCCAGGGAACCTCCACCAATGTGTCAGCAGCCAGAACCTCCCTTTCTGCAGCAGAGACCTCTCCTTCAAGCGAGACAAGCACCATGATTCAGAGCACCCGAGCATCAGCAACAACAAACAAACCCTTTCGCTCAAGCACAACCTTAGACACCCCGGATACCATTGGCTCTTCCACAGCTGAAAAGACAAGCGGCTCACTCACAACTACTCCCATGGAGGTCCTGTCAACTCCTACTACTAATCCAGAGGTAACGTTCCATCCTAGCGGCCCCATCACACTGGAAACCCATGTGTCCGGCGGTAGTACTCCTGCAGCGACCTCCTCAGCTGTTCCACACACGAGTACCACAGGGGCGGCTTCCTCCAGTGTAGAGAGCACGACCGTAGCAGACTCCAGCAAAGCCTCCTCCACTTCCCCAATATCTTCCATCCTTGTTAAAACTGGGTCCCCAACTACCATTGCGGCTACAGGAACCCCAGGTGCCAGCCGTACTATGGAAGCCAGCTCCTCCTCAAGTGCAAGGTTGCTTTCAATCTCAGCTCTAACAACTTCTAGCAGAGGAGATACCACCAAGGAAACTGAGACATTGTCCTCTACACGACAAGATAGCACACCAAAGGAGACCATCTCTAGTGTAGACAGTACAAGACCAGCTGAGAGCACCCAAACCTCGTTGGAAATATCTTCATCTGCGGTGGCCAGAGCAAGAGACATGACCCCAACCACCAAAAAATCAAGAGACCATCAAACCACGCATCCTGAAGTGCTCTCCACACCCAAGTCTACAAGCAGAGGTCCCTCAGACACAACTGCTCCAGTGTTTACTAGCGCCTCAGAAACTACATTCCCAAGAGACACTGCTTCAACTTTTGAAACGTTAACAGCTCCTGTCCATGCAACTACACCTGCTGGAACAAGCACTACTCTGGGTGCCACCAGGACGGGGGAGGTGACATCAACGCTACCCTCCCAAGCCACAACACATGCTGGGTCTTCTCAAGCATCTGCTTCGACAGCTTCTGAAGCCAGTCTTGCCTCTGGAACCTCCACCCCAGTCGTTATCTCATCCACACTTTCCATGAGCATGGAAGAATCGAGAGGCCCTACTTTGTCTAATAGAGAAATAACAGCGGCCACCCAGGGAACCTCAACCATTGTATCAGCAGCCAGAACCTCCCCTTCTGCAGCAGAGACTTCTCCTTCAAGCGACACTAGTAGCATGACTCCGAGTACCAGAGCATCAGAAACAACAAGCAAACCCATTCGCTCAAGCACAAACTCAGACACTCCAGAAAGGATTGAATCTTCCACAGCTGAAAAGACGAGCGGCTCGCTCACCACTACTCCCACGGAAGTCCTGTCGACGCTTACTACTAATCCAGAGGAAACTTTCCGTCCTAAAAGCCCCATCACACAGGCAAACCATGTGTCCGGCGTTGGTACTCCTGCAAAGACCTCCTCGGTGGTTCCACACACAAGTACCCCAGGGGAGGCTTTCTCCGCTGTAGAGAGGACTACCATAGTAGACACCATCACAGCCTCTTCCGCTTCCCCAATATCTTCCTTCCTTGGGTCCCCGACTACCATTGCAGCTACGGAAACCCCAGGTGCCAGCCGTACTATGGAAGCCAGCTCCTCCTCAAATCCAGCGTTGCTTTCAACCTCAGCTCTAACAACTTCTAGCAGAGGAGATACCACCAAGGAAACGGAGACCTTGTCCTCTACACAACAAGAAAGCACACCAAAGGAGACCATCTCTAGTGTAGGCAGGACAAGACCAGTCGAGAGCAGCCTAACCTCGTTGCTGTTAACTTCGTCTGCGGTGGTCAGAGCAAGAGACGTGACCACAACCACCAAAAAATCAAGAGACCATCAGACCACGCAGCCAGACGAGCTCTCCACACCCAAGTCTACCAGCACAGGTTCCTCAGACACAACTGGTCCAGTGTCCACTAGCCCCTTGGAACCCACAATCCCAAGAGACTCCTACTCTACTTTGGAAACTTCAGCCGCTCCTGTCCATGAAAATTCACCTGCTGCAACACACATGACTCTGAGTGCCACCAGGATGGGGGAGGTGACATCAATACTACCCTCCAAAGTGAATACACACACCGGGTCTCCTCAAGCATCTGCTTCGACAGATACTGAAGCCAGTCTTGCCTCTGGAACCACCACCCCAGTCGTTATCACATCCACTCTTCCCACCAGTACGGAAGAAGCGGGAGGCCCTTTGTCGTCTAATACAGAAGTAACAGCGGCTACCCAGGGAACATCAACCATTATGTCAGCAGCCAGAACCTCCCCTTCTGCAGCAGAGACCTCTCCTTCGAGCGAGACAAGCACCATGACTCAGAGCACCAAAGCATCAGAAACAACAAGCAAACCCTTTGGCTCAAGCACAACCTCAGACACTCTGGAAACCGATGGATCTTCCACAGCAGAAAAGACGAGTGGCTCGCTCACCACTACTTCCACAGAAGCCCCGTCAACTCTTACTATTAACCGGGAGGAAACTTTACATCCTAGCAGCCCCGTCACACACGCAACACATGTGTCCAGCGGTGGTACTCCTGCAGAGTCCTCCTCGGCTGTTCCACACACGAGTACCCCAGGGGAGGCTTCCTCCACTATAGAGAGCACTACCGTAGCAGACACCAGCACAGCCTCCTCAGCTTCCCCAGTATCTTCTGTCCTTGTTAGAACTGGGTCACCAACTACCATTGCAGCTACGGAAAACCGAAGTGCCAGCCGTACTATGGAAGTCGGTTCCTCCTCAAATGCAGTGTTGCTTTCAACCTCAGATCTAACATCTTCTAGCAGAGGAGATACCACCAAGGAAACTGAGACATTGTCCTCTACACGACAAGATAACACACCAAATGAGACCGTCTCTAGTGTAGGCAGTACAAGACTAGTCGAGAGCACCCTAACCTCGTTGCCATTATCTTCGTCTGCGGAAGCCACAGGAAGAGATTTGAACACAACGACCAAAAAATCAAGAGACCATCAGACCACGCAGCCAGACAGCACTACCATAGCAAACACCAGCACAGCCTCCTCTGCTTCCCCAATATCTTCCGGCCTTGTTAGAACTGGGTCCCCGACTACCATTGCAGCTACTGAAACTCCAGGTGCCAGCCATACTATAGAAGCTAGCTCCTCCTCAAATGCAGAGTTGCTTTCAACTTCAGAAAGAGACATGACCACAACCGCCATAAAATCAAGAGACCATCAGACCACGCATCCTGACGAGCTCTCCACACCCAAGTCTACCAGCACTGGTCGATCGGACACAACTGTTTCAGTGTCCGCTATCCCCTCAGAATCCACAAATCCAAGAGACACCTCCTCAACCTTTGAAACCTTAACATCTCCTGTCCATGAAACTACACTCACTGGAAGAAGCACTACTTTGGGTGCCACCAGGATGGTGGAGGTGAAATCAATGCTAACCTCCCAAGCCACACCACATGCTGGGTCTTCTCAAGCATCTGCGTTGACAGCTTCTGAAGCCAGTCTTGCCTCTGGAACCTCCACCCCAGTCGTTATCTCATCCACACTTTCCAGGAGCATGGAAGAATCGGGAGGCCCTACTTTGTCTAATAGACAAATAACAGCGGCTACCCAGGGAACCTCAACCATTGTGTCAGCAGCCAGAACCTCCCCTTCTCCAGCAGAGACCTTTCCTTCAAGCAAGATAAGCAGCATGACTCCGAGCACGGAAGCGTCAGAAACAACAAGCAAACCGTTTCGCTCAAGCACAGCCCCAGACACCCTGGATACCATTGATTCTTCCACAGCTGAAAAGATGAGCGGTTCACTCACTACTCCTCCCACGGAAGTCCTGTCAACTCTTACTACTAATCCAAATGAAACTTTCCGTCCTAGCAGCCCCGTCACACAGGCAACCCATGTGTCCGGCCGTAGTACTCCTGCAGAGACCTTCTCGGTAGTTCCACACACAAGTACCCCAGGAGCAACTTTCTCCACTGTAGAGAGCACTACCGTAGCAGACACCAGCACAGGCTCCTCAGCTTCTCCAATATCTTTGGTCCTTGTTAGAACTGGGTCCCCAACTACCATGGCAGCTATGGGAACCCCAGGTGCCAGCCATACTATGGAAACCAGCTCCTCCTCAAATGCAGTGTTGCTTTCAACCTCAGCTCTAACAACTGCTAGCAGAGGAGATACCACCAAGGAGGCTGAGACATTGTCCTCTGCACGACAAGGCAGCATGCCAATGGAGACCGTCTCTAGTGTAGGCAGTACAAGACCAGCCGAGAGCACTGTAACCTCATTGCCTTTAACTTCGCTTGCGGTGGCCATAGCAAGAGACAAGACCACAATGACCAAAAAATCAAGAGAACATCAGACCTCGCAGCCAGGCAGCACTGCCGGAACAAACACCAGAACAGCCTCCTCTGCTTCCCCAATATCTTCCAGCCTTCTTAGAACTGGGTCCCCGACTACCATTGCAGCTACTGAAACCCCAGGTGCCAGCCGTACTATAGAAGCCAGCTCTTCCTCAAATGCGGAGTTACTTTCAACTTCAGAAAGAGACATGACCACAACCACCAAAAAATCAAGAGACCATCAGACCACGCATCCTGACGAGCTCTCCACACCCAAGTCTACCAGCACTGGTCGATCGGCCACAACTGCTCCAGTGTCCGCTATCCCCTCAGAATCCACAAATCCAAGAGAAACCTCCTCAACCTTTGAAACCTTAACAGCTCCTGTCCATGCAACTACACTCACTGGAACAAGCACTACTTTGGGTGCCACCAGGATGATGGAGGTGAAATCAACGCTACCCTCCCAAACCACTGCACATGCTGGGTCTCCTCAAGCATCTGCTTCTGAAACCAGTCTTGCCTCTGGAATCACCACCCCAGTCGTTATCACATCCACTCGTTCCAGCAGTACAGAAGAATCGTCAAGCCCTACTTCGCCTAATAGGGAAATAACAGCGGCTGCCCAGGGAACCTCACCCATTGTGTCAGCAGCCAGAACATCCCCTTCTGCAGCAGAGACATCTCCTTCGATCGACACAACCATCATGACTCCGCACACCAGAGCATCAGGAACAACAAGCAAACCCTTTCGCTCAAGCACAACCTCAGACACCCAGGAAATCATTGGATCTTCCACAGCTGAAAAGACAAGCGGCTCATTTACCACTACTCCCATGGAAGTCCTGTCATCTCTTACTACTAACCGGGCGGAAACGTCCCGTCCTAGCAGCTCCGACGCACAGGCAACCCATGTGTCCAGTGTTGGTACTCCTGCAGAGACCTCCTCGGTTGTTCCACACATGAGTACCCCAGGGGAGGCTTCCTCCACTGTAGAGAGCCCTATTGTAGCAGATACCAGCACAGTCTTCTCTGCTTCCCCAGTATCTTCCGTCCTTGTTAGAACTGGTTCCCCGACTACCATTGCAGCTACGGAAACCCCAGGTACCAGCCGTATTATGGAAGCCAGCTCCTCCTCAAATCCAGCATTGCTTTCAACTTCACCTCTAACCACTTCTAGCAGAGGAGATTCCACCAAGGAAGCTGAGACGTTGTCTTCTACACAACACGGCAGCACTCCAAAGGAGACCGTCTCTAGTGTAGGCAGTACAAGACCAGCCGAGAGCACCCAAACCTCGTTGCCATTATCTTTTTCTGCAGTGGCCAGAGAAAGAAACGCGACCACAACCACCAAAAAATCAAGAGACCATCAGATCACACAGCCGGACGAGTTCTCCACACCGACGTCTACCAGCACAGGTCCCTCAATCACAACTGCTCCAGTGCCCGCTATCCCCTCAGAATCCACAAATCCAAGAGACACCTCTTCAACTTTTGAAACGTTAACAGCTCCTGTCCATGAAACTACACCCGCTGGAACAATCCCTACGCTGGGTGCCACCAGGATGGGGGAGGTGACATCAACGCTACTCTCCCAAACCTCTACACACGCTGGGTCTCCTCAAGCATCTGCTTCAACAGCTTCTGAAGCCAGTCTTGCCTCTGGAACCACCACCCCAGTCATTATCACATCCACTCGTTCCAGCAGTTCGGAAGAATCGGGAGGCCCTACTTCGTCTAATAGAGAAGTAACAATGGCTACCAAGGGAAGCTCAACCATTGTGTCAGCAGCCAGAACATCTCCTTCTGCAGCAGAGACCTCTCCTTCGAGCGAGACAAGCAGCATGACTCCGATCACCAGAGCATCAGGAACAACAAGCAAACCCTTTCACTCAAGCACAACCTCAGACACCCCGGATACCATTGGGTATTTCACAGCTGAAAAGACGAGCGGCTCGCTCACAACTACTCCCATGGAAGTCCTGTCAACTCTTACTACAAATCCAGAGGAAAGTTTGCGTCCTAGCAGCCCCGTCATGCGCACAACACATGTGTCCGGCGGTGGTACTCCTGGAGTGACCTCCTTGGCTGTTCCACACACGAGTACCCCAGGGGCGACTTCCTCCACTGTAGAGAGCACGACCGTAGCAGGCACCAGCAGAGTCTCCTCAGCTTCTCCAATATCTTCTGTCCTTGTTAGAACTGGTTCGCCGACTACCATTGCGGCTACGGGAACCCCAGGTGCCAGCCGTACTATGGAAGCCAGCTCCTCCTCAAATGCAGCGTTGCTTTCAACTTCAGCTCTAACAACTTCTAGCAGAGGAGATACCACCAAGGAAACCGAGACGCTGTCCTCTACACGACAAGGCAGCACTCCACAGAAGACCGTCTCTATTGTAGGCAGTACAAGACCAGCCCTAACTTCATTATTGTTAACTGAGAGGAGAAATAGTTCTCTCTCCACTTCTTCTGTGGAAACCCAGTCAACTCTTAGTACTAGCACGGGAGCTTATTGGGGAGAAACTGCCCATCTTAGCAGCACTGTCACACAGGCAAGGGTCGTATCAGGCAGTGCTCTTGGTGCAGAGACCCCCTCAGCTGTCCCCCACACCAGTACATCACTGAAGGCTTTATCTACTGGTGAGAGCACTTCTGTAGCAGACACCAGAATGACCATCACTAGTCATTCAGGTAAGGGAAAACCTTTTTGTCATAATTCTTGTTGTATTCTGAATATACGTTTTTGTTGTGTGTGCAAATATTTTTCATGTATTTTTACATTTATATTGTATTATACATCGTGGTGGTGTTCATTATTTATATTGTGTCTGCAGTGTGCCTGGTGGCAAACTGTTTTGATGAGACAGGTTCCTGCTCCAAGGAGCTTCCAGTCTTGAAAGGAGAGCTGAAAGAAGTGTCCACCAGTGAAAGAAGTGTCCACTGCTGATATGTGGCAGGATATCATGGCATATAGATAAATAGATACGTAATAATACTGTGTAATTTATATAATAGTTAAAACAGAGTCATTTCTCAATGCACCTCATCCACCAGGTGAAGCTATTCACCCTCAGACCAACAGCCTTGTGGGACAAGGAATTGACAAGGCTACAGCATCACATGTTCCTTCCTGGAGTATCCAACTCTCTACTGGCAGTACTGTAGCTGCTACCACCACTACCAGTAAGTAAGGAACCCTTAGACATGAATGAAAGAACTAGACCCTCTGGAAATCATATCAGTTGCTGTAATCAATAAAAACAATAATTTTTATCCCACCCTAACTCCTAGACTCAGGGTGGGTTACAATTCTTTAACTTATTAACTGTAACATTAACAACTAATTAACACAACTCTTAAATCTCACAAAAACCCTGTGAGGTAGGTTAGGCTGAGAGATCTGTGACTGGCCCAGGGTCACCCATTGAGTTCATGGCTAAGGTGAAACTTGAACCAGGGCCTCCCCATATCTCCTGCTCCAAATACTGCACTTTTAACTATTACACCACACTGGCTAATGATCTTAACCATGTAAATTGATCCTAATACTGGGGCCAATCCCATGCCCCATGGATTCCGCATACACCCACATGCGCATCTGCGTGGAAACCCCCCCCACCTCCATTGCGGGCACATTGTGCCACGTGGAAACTGCGTGCATGCGCAGGGCATGGGATTGTCCCAGTGACTACAATTATTTTGATATATACTTTGTATAATTATAGAAATTAACTATATGTATCTATTTTAAATAAAGATATACATTAACCATGTGGTTAATATAATAGTTAAAATAGTTATCATGTACATGGTCATTTTGATTTGTTTTTCTTTAACACAGCCCTTCCACCGGATGAAGTTATTCATCCTCAGACTGACAGCCTTTTGGGACGAGAACCTGGAAATAGTACCGCAACACGCATCCCTTCTCTAACTACACAACTCTCTAGTAGCACCCCGGCAATTACCACTGCTACCAGTAAGTAACAAGACTAAAATATTTTTAAAGGTGTAAATTCTGGGGGAAATGTCAAGTAACCACTATTGGGCACTAGTCACACCTCACCTGGAGTAGTGAGTCCAGTTTGGGCATCCCATTTTAAGAAGGACATTGAGAAATTGAAGCGAGTTCTGAAGGGGGCAATAGGGCGTCTTTAGATGGAACAAGATCGGGTGTAAAAACCCCTAAGCATATGTGTGGCTGTTTTTGTGTAAGCACCGTAAGAATCCCAACACCAATTTGGCCACCTGTTGAATGTCCGTTGAACACGCAATGTGAACACCATTGCATCACAAGGACAATTTGCGTGGTCTGGCTGAACACATGGCCAACGTTATGTCTAATGATATTTTGTAGCAGGTACAACACGGGGGAACGAGGCAACAGTGCTTGCATGCTGAGGTCGGGCAAAACACCAGTTTGCCCCCAAGATGGGCTGTGTGTCAAAGGAGCACCACATGGTGAACACGGGACCAAATCGGTGTTCATATCAACATCAAAACACACATTCAGGCACCTGTTGACATTATGTCTAAAGACACCCGTGTCTTCTTGCCCAAATTAAGAAAGGGGGCAGGGACTAATGTGAGTTTAACTTGCGTTAGTCCAGTCACGTGAAACCCCCAATCTTAGGAATGGGAACGTTTCGCTTTATTCTCCCTTTCCTCAATTAAATTCAATAATACAAGACAGGGCTGGATTTTGGGCTCCGTCTCACGTTATTTAATTTAATGGGGAAAGGAAAAAATAACTCTAACNCCCCCCCCCCCCCCCCCCCCCCGTGCCTATGATCCAGGATTTCACGTGACTGGATTAATGTGAGTTAAACTCCCGTTTAGTCCCCACCCCTTTCTTAATGTGGGCAAGCGGCCGAAGATGATAAAATTTCTGGAAAGCAAGTCTTATGAGGAAAGGTTGAAGACACTGGGTATGTTTAACCTAGGAAAAAGAAGATTAAAGGAAGGAATGATAGAAATCTTTAACCATCTCAATGGCTGCTATAGAGAAGATGGGGATGAATTGTTCTTCATTGCTATGGAGGGAAGAACTTTAAACCATGGGCTCAAATTAGAGGAAGGTAGATTTCGGTGAGCTATCAGTAAAAATTTCCGAACAGCAAGATCTGTTTGGCAATGGAACAAGTTGCCTAGGGAGGTCATAAGCAGAGCTGAAAGGAATACCTGCAAAAACAGGCATACCCATTGAATTTCCGGTACCCAGATCAAACTGAATATTTCGGGTACTTTTCAGTATCCGAACTGCTTTTCAATCGAGTACCCGAAGTACAAAAATACCGATAAACAGACAACTGATCTACCAAAATATCAGTTTTGTCCCAGTTTTGTCTTCATGTTGTCTTGGATTTGATCCTGGATTTTTTCAGGAAATTTCTGTATTTTGGTGTACCAGTTTCTGGTATTTCAGTATTTTGAAAACTTGAATGGTTTTCAAGTACCGATTTGGATATGGGGGAGACTGTAGTTGTAATCAACCTGCATCTGAGCACTGAAGACTGGACTAAACGCCGCTCAATGTCCCTTCCAACTCTACGGTTCTATGGGCATTTTCAGTCAAGACATTCTCACCCACCCGTCCCACTATACATGTTGCAGGGCTGCAGTGTTGCCCTATGGGTGCCCTGTAACATGTATAGTGGGTGGATGGAGAGTGTCTTATCTGAAAATGACCTGTGATCTATAAAGGTGGAGCCTCAAGCAGGGCCTGCCGTGATTGAAGATGGGGAAGGTGTGCTCGGGGTACTCCGTGCAACAGGGGAGATCAATCAGATTTTCCAGAATTTGCTGTTGAGTGGGAACTCCTGGTACTTCAAAGGATTGCAGTGGGTCTGTGTCGTGGAAAAATCCATACTCACACCAATGGTTGAAATCTGATAGAGCTTCTTTATTGTTTGTTTACCTTTCAGCTGAGAGGGAGAGAACCATGCATCACCACACAGGGTTCAGCAGAGAGTTCTCTGACCCCTCCCATTACACCAAGATGGTTATAGGGTTTTGGTATAAACAAAGGTGTCACTCAAGTGACATTGTACAACAATGGAAAGATGATCAGGCTTGGACTCCGCCGAACCTCTGCGGGAAGGTTGTTCCGCAGCATTGTACCAAGAATGCCCCGCACCCCGGCGAGCCCTTGCCATACGAACAAGACTAACCGATGGTCCCCACCGGGAGGCACTCCCGGCCGATCGCAGTGGCCGCAGCGGGGCATGGAAGGGACAGGCGGTCTCTCAGATACTTAGGGGCCCAGGATAGCAGGGAATGGATCACTCCCTTATGACCTTTGGGGCACGTTTCGAAAGCAAAGTTAGTTGCCAGTCCGAGCTGGTATGACACTACTTATGTTCTTGCCTAGAGAATTTCAAGAACTTGCTCAGGGTCACCCAGGGAGCCAGCAGCAGAACCAGAAGGTTAGAATATAGCAGCTCGTAGTTTCCAAGTTTATTGCAGTTCTTTACTAATAAAGAAGATAATAATCAAAGAGAAAATAATGTCTGTGACAGATTTGGAAACCACAATCACTGGATCCTGTTTTACCTGCAGTTCCTTGGTGAGCCCAGCAGAAGGGAGTGTTTACTCACGGTAGCTAAGTAAAAGCTATATAAAATTAATCCAAGGGACTTTTTGCTCTCAAGTTCCTCCCCCAAAGCTAGTGATAAAATGCAGCCTAAATGCCTTTTGCCTTGGTTTGCAACATGTTACCACATTGCAAACCAAGCCATTTTAGTAGAAATGTGATTTGATCGAAGCTTACATAAATTTTCCTTAAAGTATTAGAGCAGCTTATTTTCGCCTGTTGAAGCAACCAATTTTGAAACAATTTTCCGAAGAACGTTGGGTTTTTAGGGGTTAAAGGCCAAACGCTTTCCCCGGGCTGTGGGCCGCCTGCACGGTGCCCTCCCCCCCCAACCATATAGTTACAGATGCTTGCCTGCAACTTCCTAATGCTGAACGGGGCTACGGATGGCTGGGCATGGAGCTGCACCATGAGTCTGCCCAACAGACAGACAGACAGCAACTCCACATTCGGCTGTTATCCCGGTTTTGGCCGGCCTGTGCTGCGTGGTGCGCTCCAGGAGGTTCTGGAGCACTGCCAGCAAGGCTGCCATCTGTCTGATACGTTCTCTGGACTCCTCCTGTCTTTCATTTTACGTCGAGGTAGAATTAGTAGGAGTGGGACTCCAGGGAGATTATCCGGTATCTGATTTATTGGTATTGGATCTCCCGATATCAGAGTTATTGGTATCAGAATAACGTATTTTTAACATTGCCAATTTTCGTGGATCTTTAACATTGTGGCCATTGACTTCAATGGGCAATGTTAAAAATCTGATATTCGGATACCGACAATTATCAGTATTATCGGATTAATCCGACACTGATAGTTCCACCCCTAAGAATTAGGCACGAATGTACAGGCATGTGTTAGAACTCTATAGAAGCCAGTTTCTGTGTATTCAGTAATGAAGGGGGAAGAGTTCGGGTGAGGGGGATGCTCCGGGCCAGGGTCCTGCACCTACAGAGCATTTCCAGCACAGCTATGTTGCCCCACTGCAGAGAGATCTGCAGGTGGAGGGGCCCCAGCCCACAGCATTTCTTCCACCCTCCGTGCTCCCCACGCACAGGACAATCCAGCTTGTGGAGCTTTGGACCAGTGCAGATCTGCGTCCCCTGAAGGAGAGACGCTTCCCCGTCCTTGCTTTAGACAATTGCTACTCAACGGGCTTGTTGATGGAATAACGAGAGAGAATTCAATAGACCTCTGCTAGACAAGATGCCAAACAAGATGTTCATGATGATGTCTCCCAGGGTTTAATTTGTGCATGGTTAGAGATGAATCTGGTATTCTGGACAGCTTGGTGGTTATTTGGTCATTATCTGGTAACCAATGGAGGTTAATCACTGAACCAGAATACCGGATATTACCGTTTACTGGTTACCAAATTAACACATTACCATTTACTGTATTACTGCCTAACCAAAGCAGTCTGGATAGAGCTAATGAATAGGTAAGGAGTTAAACAGTAGTCGTTAACTGGTAATGAGGTAAATGGTAGTTGGCCCTACATATCTAAAGGACCGCCTTCCTCCTTATGTCCCTCCTTGTGGCCTCTAAGATCAGCCGAGAGCGCCTCTTGCAAGTTCCATCACTGGCCCAGCTCCAAATGACCTGGACATGCAGAGAGATGTTCTCGGTGGCTGCTCCACAACTTTGGCACTCCCTTCCCACAGACGTTCCCCTAAGCCCTAGTTTGAGCATCTTCCAGAGGCAGCGTAAGACCTATTTATTCAGCTGGGCATTTAACAGGCGGGGATAGTGGTGTGTGGTGTGGCGTGGTATTCTAATCTGTCTATCTTTTTTATTATTATAATATGCTCAGTCATCCTGAGCCTTAGGAGACCAGGAAGGGTAAAACAAAATTGAAATGAATAAATAAATTGATGATACGGTTCACTGGATAGCCGGCGGATACCAAACGAATATCCAGCTGGGTGCCATGGATACCGCAATATCTGGTCAGATATTGGATAGTAGTGGACATTCCTTTCAGCCCTAGGTGTGGGATCAGACCCGGCACCTCTTCCAGACCCTATTACGGCATGCTGCTGTCCTGCAAGACCCTGATCAGTGAGATACAGAAGCCAACAGTCTTTCCTGTGACAGGGATGGGGATGGGCAGGGAGGGGGCGGCTACTGCCACTCATAAGCTGATTAGCAAAGAGAGTATTTTGCCACTGAACAGCTGATTGCTGTTGGCAACATTGCCAGCTCCCCTTAAACTTAATCTGTCCCTGAGCAAAGGTCGGCAAAGAGGCAGCAAAAACAGAGAGCGGTGGACCATTAGCCCCTTTGAATAACCCCTCTGCTCCTGACTGGAGTCAAAGGGCAGGATTTTGTAGGCAGTTTTGAATCCCGATACTGCTCTTTCTTTGTTTTTGGTTTTCAAACTAAAGCAAGGGTGTCTTTTAATCAATGAAATGATGACGTGCTTATGGAACGAAGGCCAGGGAACTATATTTAGACTGGTGAACACGAAAGGAAAAGGTTAGTTGTTTCTCACACATTCCTTGTGAGTCACACACCTTAAGCTCCAAGAAACTTCTGTAATCATGAGACAGGTGTTATAGTCATGAAAATCAGCAACCCTGCTTCTTACGGTCTTGGGTGTAAAAATTGTGTGTGTGTGGGGGGGGGGGAAGAATGCTTCTCCTTGCTGTGTTTGGAGCACGTCTCTTCTTTTAATTTTGGTCCCTCCCCTGGGAGATGTCATAAATCCATCCCCAGCCACATGGCCTAGGGCTGGTTGGAAACAGCATTCTGGGTTTGTGCACTTTCAGCGGTAGCCATTTTCTGCACACACAATTTAAAAAAAAAGGTTTTTTGTAAATTTAATAGTTTGTCCAATTCTGATCGGAAACAGGGCAAATTTTGACTGTTCTGGTTTTTCAACTGGAATGGGCGAACTGGCCCATTCTGACAGAAAATCGAAACAATCAAATTTCAGAGTTCACCCCTAATGTGGCCCATTGAGTCAGTATGGTTAAGGCACATGAGCGGCTGTGGCTTATGGGACACGAGGGAGTCATGCAGTCAGCACTGCATTCTACCCTCATTGACCTCCCCATCCCAATGGATGAGATACCTATTCCCAGCGGGGTGACTGGAGGTGGGCATTCAGTGTGGGACCAAGGAGGACTTGAACCCACAGTCTTCCAGGATGCCTTTAATCACTCAGCACTTCATGGGGAGGTGCAATGTAAAGCATCACAAATTAAAGAAATAACTTTCCTAGTAGCCTTTGAATTTCCCTGTAGCTGGGGGAACGAGAAGACTTGCCAACCTTTTTTGCATCTACGAGCCAAATTCAAATGGCGGCAGCAGATGAGGTAGCAGTGCTTCTGGCTGTGGCTGCATTTTACAGGCATATGGGACTGGGTGAAGCTTAGAGGAGGAAGGAAACATAAGTGGAGCTTGTGGGGTAGAGGGGGAGAGGGCTAAAATGAGAATCATTCTGATTCTTGTGAGATTCTCGCAAGAATCGAGAAACGTTACCGAGAGCTCAGTGACAAGAGCTTGATGACTTTCCAGATCTTGCAAGAATCTAGAAAATTTCAAAACTGCTCCGTGAATATGCAAAATGGCCATTGTGGAGGCTGCTGGCGCCATTTTGAGAAAGGGCTGTGGCATGTAAAAGTGTCAGTTAAAAGGTTGTGGTTTTTTTCTTTCCGTTTTAATGTGTAGGGGAGGGCAAGATTATCACTTTTCTTGGCAAGAATCAGGGCAATTCTTGGCTTGTTCTCGTTTGCAAGAACGAACTGAGAACCTTGACTCTCGTTGAGAAATGTGAGAATCCGAGAAGTGAGTTTAAGCCCTTAGAGAGAGATGCCATTTGATTTAACTTGGGCACATAATGACATTGACTCAATTTTCAGTAACTTGGGACTGTAATAGCATTTAGGGATGGGTGAACAGAACCAAGTTCAGAAATTCGGTTCGGTTCATAAATTGAGTTCGGTTCGGAAGTTCGGTTCGGTCGACTGAACTATTCGAGTTCGGTCTGAACTCCGAACTTCCGAACAGAGTTCAGAAATTGAAAGTCCATTGAACTAAATGGAATATTATCTTATAGGGATGGGCGAACAGAACCGAGTTCAGAAATTTGGTTCGGTTTGAAAATCGAGTTCGGTTTGGAAGTTCGGTTCGGTCGACTGACCTGGTTGAGTTCGGTCCGAACTCCGAACTTCCAAACTGCGTTTGCCCATCCCTAATAACATTTGATGGCTAGGGTCAGAGGGGCATGGCTCTACTCTGTTTTTTCTTGTTACTTAACTGCATACACCTTCCCCTCCCGTCTGTGCAGTAGGGATAACATGAGTTATTCTGCTTTTAATTTATTATTTTTTATAGGGAAGGCAGGAAAGAGGTCAGATGGGGGTTGGGTATGCTCTGACCCCTTCCCAGGGGCTGGTGGTATGAGCATGAAGGGACTTGGAGTGGGAGGTATGTTGAGGAGACAAGTGCGAACTCTCTTGAGTGAGAGACAAGGGAGTGGGTGAGAATGAGGAGGGATACTGATAATTATGTTTCATTGTGGAATCCTTATTGCATGGGTGGGGGAACCTCAGGCCGAGGGGCCAAATCTGGCCCGTGGATAGTTTTTATTTGGCCCCTTTCCAGTTTGAGGATCTGGCTCCTGGATCCAATTCCTACCCTCAAGTGTTGAAAGACTGAGCTGGCAGTAAGGGGGCAGAGATAAGGACATCTACACAAGGAGAGGGGACAGGTTCATGATGCAGATCCATGATCTGGACTCTCCTCTTCCTCGTTTCCTTTAAGCACCCTGGCCCCCAACTTCTGTGCGGTCCTTGGAGCATGTACTAATTTTCAAAGTGGCCCCAGGGATGGGAAAGTTCCCCGACTCCTGCCTTATTGTTTGCAATGTCAGTTCTGGGGGTTTTCTCTTTGGGGTGTGCGTAGGGTTGAAACGGAAAGCCGCTGTGGTAGCCTTTTCCAACGGAAAAAGCTCTTCTGCAACGAATGGCGTGGTGTGATAGGCACATTCATTCCGCTACTGTGAAAATAGCAGAACAATGTTTGTTCCGAGTCCGACAGTTTGGATCTTCTGCAGTTTCCATCGGCGTTGTGAAGTAGCGGAACAATGTTTGTTCCGACAGTTTCTGAGATTGCTCTGACCGTTTCCGAATGAACAGAATGCGGGCAGAATTTGTAGAATGGAAGCGGAGAAGCTGTGGAAAGTCGTGGGCAATTCTGAAATGGCAGAATGAAATGGCAGGGTGGAAAAAGGAGTTGCCGGTTCAGCCCTAGGGGTGTGTGTGTGCGCTAAAGCTTATTTACATGTTGATATTATCTTTTCGCTTGTTGTAAGCCACCCTCATCAGTCATCCTAGAAAAGGGAGGGATATAAGTTTAAAATAATAAAAATAAGAATAATACTTTTGACATTTTTACACACACCCTAAAGTGCTGGTCTTTCAATCTTCTGGGTTTACAAATCCACAAGTATGTTCCAGATGCATTCTTGATGCACGCACTGTCCTGAGGCAGCCTAAAGTAGCCGCAGCTGTAGACGTGAGGGGCTGCCATGGCAACCAAGTGACCACAGCTGCCTGGAGCAAAGCAGTTTACCAGGAGAACTTTTTATACACACAAGTTCTGGGAGGAGTTCTTTGCAGAAGTTCAAAGAGCCAGATGTTTAAGATGTGGGTGAGTGATTTAGACACACAGAAAGTTCAGGATGTAACAATGAACATGCAGGAGAAATGTGTGTGTAAAAACACTAGAGATGGGACTATCACTATCGGATTAATCCGATAATGCCGATATCGGATGAATCTGATAATACCGATACTATCGGTATATCTTTTTTTAACATTGCCAATTTTTCTGATCTTTAACATTGCGGCCATTTTAAAAATGGCCACATTGTTAAAGATCCGAAAAATCAGCAATGTTAAAAAAAACGATATACTGATACTGATAAATCCGATATCGGATTAATCCGATACCGATAATTCGCCTGGAGTCCCACCCCTAAAAAACATCCTCTGCCTTTGAATCATGTAGCTTGTCCTGTGTGTAAATAAATTATGAACCTTTTTGATGTTTTCTAACTAGCTCTTTGGGTTACTCAACCAACCAGTTAAAAACCAAATTGGTGCCAGAAATTTGAGTCCTATAATCTTTTTATGTATTCTGTGTTAATATAATCTTATTATCTAAAACCAGTGTAAATAAGCACTTGAAGAAAACACCTTGAATGTAAAGATTTCGATGCCCGTGGTTATTTACTGGAGAATTTCACCTGCCCCAGCTGAGCCTCTCACTAGCACATATAGGATCTCAGCATGTTATGACTACCCCCTTCCCCCCCCCCTCCGTTCTTACCCTTTCACGAAAAAGGCTGGTTTCTGGCCCTTGTTGCGGAGAGAATCTGGACAATTGGAGCTAAGCTTCAACAGATGCAGTGGTGCTTGCGGGAACCAACAAGGAGCCTAAAACAGTAACTGAGAGATGTGAGCTTCTCATAGCAATCAAGGGCCCCCACAGGGCCCGACTATGTGGCCAGGGTAAATTTCCCTTTCCATGGGTGCTTTTAGACATCACATTAGTTACATGTTCAGGATTGCCGACACGGGCAATCCTGAGCACGTGGTGGATTGTGTATGCCTGCTTAGACATTACAGCTGTTGGGCAGTCAGTGGATAGCCGTTACAAATTTGGATCTATTTATTTATTTATTTATTTAATTCCCCCCCGGCATTTATATATCCCCTCCTCCTGTCCAATGGCAGCTCAGGGCGGTGAACGGCACACAATAAAAAACACAATTCAAAAAATATAAAATACCCTGTAAAAATATCATTTAAAACCATAAAAAGAGTAGAGGCCCAGGAAAATAAGTAAGTACCCTTTACCCCTAGCAGAAACATTTCATTTCATTTCATTTATTAGATTTCTATACCGCCCCATCCTGCACAGCAGCTCGGGGCGGTTTACAACAATAAAAAACATTTAAAAACATTTAAAATACAACCATAAAACATATCAAAAAAGCTGGTGGTATATAAAAATAAATAGACAGGTGGGGGATTAAAAATCACCCCCCCCCTCCCTCCCAAAGGCCTGGGCAAACAGCCAGGTCTTACAGTTCCGCCGAAAAGTCAAAAGGCTTGGGGCCAGGCGAAACGCGCTCACCCACCCACGACCCGTCCCCCTCACCGAACGCCTGGCGAAACAGCCAGGTTTTACATTGTCTACGGAAGGAAGAAGGGAGATCTGGAGGGAATTCCATAGCCACGGCGCGACTACCGAGAATGCCCTCTCGAACGTCGCCACCTAAGAAACCTAAGGGACCTTCAAGAGGGCTTAATTAGCAACTGTGCTTGTATAACAGGCTGTTGCGGATTAATACGTACCGAACTGCAACAGTGGCAACACGCCTGTTGTGGTTCAGTTTTAAATCTATTGAAAAATTATAATGAAAAAAATAATAATGAAAAAACATTGCACATGCTCAAATGGCCACCGACGTTCAGCGTAGGCACGCCCTTTCCCAAAATGGTGGTGGCAGCATCACTGCCATTTTGGAAAATGGCAGCCAGTTTGCCCATGCACAGACCAATTGACCTTTTCCAAAATAGCAGCGACGCTGCTGCCACCATTTTGGGAAAGGGTGTGCATGCGCAGAGCAGCCAGTGGCGATTTTGTGCATGCAAAGAACAGTCCGGTGGCCATTTTGCTCATGCACATGATGTTTAATAATTATTTTTAAATGTTTTTCTATTTTTTAATTGATTTAAATAAGGATCCATGTCCCTAGATGGGCTATTACAGCTCTGAAGTTCCAATCAATGCATACAGCTGTGCAAACAGGTCAATACTTGGGGATTTCGGCTTTGTGTATGTGGGAATGGCAATGTGGAAGATTCACAACATTATTTTTTGCGCTGCCCCCTTTATACTGTTCGGACAATTTTATATAAGTCTCTAAAATTGGATACTATCAGGCCCCTGTTGCAACTATTAAGTTTCCTCCTAATTGATTGTAAACCTTATGTTACTTCTGCTGTAGCTTCTTATGCTGTTTCAGCTGCTAAAATACATAAGCAAAAGGAGGGGCTATCTTAACCTGAAGCCAGATCTATTTTAGAATTTGCTTAAATAGTTGGTTTGTTGGCCTGAATGTTTTTAGTTCTGAAACTTTTTAGTTCTGAAAACCAAACTTTTTAGAACTTTTCAGGGTTAGCCTGAAACTAACCCTGAAACTTAACCTGAACTTTTTAGAAATTTGACCATTGCGTTATTGGTCTGGACCTTGGGTTTTATATTACCTGTAGTTTTGCAAATACTTTATGTAGTGTTTTATTTGAAATTGTCAGAGTCTGTTGGCTAGTAGAATAAACTAACTAAAACTAACTAACTAATACAGATCCATAATACAAATCCATAATTAAATCTGGAAATTGCAGATCCAAAACCGTAATGGATCCGAATCTGCAGTTTCCTCGGGAGGACCATCCCTAGTAGCTGTTGGCTACTCAGAGGCTACCCAGAAACTGTTGGGAGGCTAGAGACCTTACCGGTCCTGGGGAGCAGCAGCAGCAGGAGCAATGGTGGGTCCCTACCACAGCTTCTGCTTGTTGTTCCACTGGACCAAGGAGAGTGGAGGCAAGAGAAGCAGAAAAGGATCTGGTGTAACTCCATTGCTGTTGCTCAGTGTTCCCTGGGCCCTGCTACCACTTCCTGCTTCACTGAACCCGGGGGGTGGGTGTGTGGAGATAGGAGCAGCAGCAGCACACCTGGCACAGCCCGTATTGCGACTGCTGTGTTCTCGCCTGGACCTGGGGCAGCAAGAGAAGCCCTGGCTGGCTTATGCCTCCCAACCTGCCTCCCCTCCACTGCTTGTGCCGCAGCCACCGTTATTTAGAGCTGAAATGAAAAATGTTTGACAAGTGCCACTTCTGTCTGAAGCAGGGCATTCACTGAGATTCACGCGACACGGAAACTTTCTGGCTTTACCGCTGGTTGTTTTTTGGGGGGGGATCATTTTTCCATTATTTTTTGCAAGCAGGAAATTGCCATCCAAGTGCTGTAAAACTGCCATCAACCTGTTGTAAAATTCCTGGAAAGTGCTTAAAAAGTTCCAAAAAGAGACAAAAGGTCCTAGAAAGTGATTAAAAAGTCCCAGAAAGCGACAGAAATGATGGGTGGGGGGGAGGGGGGAGTGATGGTGGTCATCAGTTTCCTGTGATTCTGCAAGTACCGACAGAGACTTGCAAGCACTCCTGAAAGGTCGGTATTTCCCTTCTGAGCGGGAGAACTTGCTTACATCTCAGCCCTATGTTTCTCCTACTGAGAAGCAGTGGCAGGAAGGCAGGGCTAAGGGCTTGGACTTCTTCCCCATTACTGCTTTTCACTAGGCAATGGCTGCACAAGTGGCAATGGGGCTGCTCCCAGTGGACTGCCACATGCCCCCCCCCCCCCTCAGCATGGGGCCTACACCACGGGCCTGGCCCCAGTGAGGAGGCAGGTTTGGGCTCCTGGAGCTGCCTCCCTGCTACTGCTTTCACTTTTGAGGAGTGGTGGCGAGGAGGTAGGTCTCCCTTCTGCCATTTTTCCTGCTGCTACTGGGGAACCTGTTGGCATCAGGAGAAGCTCCTGGTTGGGGGAGCAAACAAGTGGTGGCTCTCGGAGCTGCAGTCACAGATCCCAGGGACCCACAGCTTTTCCTACTCCCACCGCTCACTACTCCCAGAGAGTTGCACGTAGCTGTTGTGAGGTCCTGCTTAGACCTCCCAACAGTTACGCGGAAGCGGTCACTCCTCACGGTGCGCCTGCAATCAGGAGAAGTCCTGGAGTGAGCGGCAGAGAATTCGTCGCAGCAAAGTGGCCTCTACACACCTACAAACCGCTGCTGGTGGTTCAATGGGTGTCAACAGTCAGACGGCAGCTCCCGGGGGTGCCCCCATCACTCCTGGGTTGACCGGTCTGTCTAAAGGGTGCCTGCCAGATGTTCAACCCAGAGCAGGCTACTGGGGGGCGGTGGCACTCTGGAAGATCCAGGAGCACGCCATGCAGATCAGGCCGTCCAAAGGTGGGGTAATGGCCGAATGTGGCATTGCTGCCTTTCCCACTCATCAGCTTCCTTCACTCCCTGAGACTTCCCTCATCTCCCCCAGGCCTATCTCATCATTCTCCAGCTCTCCTCATCTCTCCTCCAACCCACAGGCTCCAACTCATCCCCCATAACCTTCCCTGAACGCTACCCCCAGTGCAAATGGAATTTGGGTACTTGTTCAGACTAAAAAAACCCCTCATCTTTACAGTCCATGAAGTTTGTGGGACCTGATCCAGCAAACCACCTGTTTACCATAAGTTCTTAAGAAGCCTCTAAAAATTAGCAGCAGTGCTGTGGTGCATAAAGTTAAGCATGTGCTTAGCTTTGTTAGACTGAAGCTTCTGTTCCTTCCTATAATATTTTCTGTAAAAAAACAACCCATCCACCCCCCAAAAAACCCCACTAGTGCCATAAAATATCCCAGAATAATCCCAGTGTTTAATTCAGGGACAGGGGAAATCAGAGCTAAGGGCCAAATGAGGTCCAGGGCTATTTTTTTATTTGACCCCTTTCCAGTTCCTGGATCTGACCCCTGGATCCAGTTCAGTTCCTGAGCTCAGGGGGAAGGGAGCAGAGATGGCAGGCACAGGGTAAGGGCCACCACACAGATCCCTGAAGCACCTTTGCCCCCAGCTTCTGTGCGGTCCTACCGTCCCTGGAGTTTGTACTAATTTTGAAAGTGGCCCCTGAGAGAGATGATGTTCCACACCTAAACCCCCATTCCGCCTAAACCCTCACCAAATTTGACAACCCAAGAGTTGGACTGCGTAGAGTTTTTATAAAATAAAATGACATATGTACCATGCTCAAATATCTAGAGGATGAGTGTGTGAGGGTGCACCCTTACCAAGGGCATTGGTTGGTTAGTCACATTATTCTCCATCCTAACGTAATGCTGTGCATAACGCTTATTGACCTTTCAAGGCAGAGGTTTCCTATTGTCCTTACCTAGAGGAAAGGTAGAGCAGAGCAGTGTCATTTACAATCTCCTCTGCTGGGAGGTACACCTAGCTAGGCGTGTCATCTCATCGAAGCAAGAACAAAGTGCTGACAATTATATAAGATACTGTCGTTTAACGTCTGATCTTGGTTGTCGGAGTCACTCTCTTCCCCTGGTTGCAAGAGCTATTCTTTTATCCTAAAGAGAGCAGCAAGACCCAATTCTGGACTCCGGTGGTAGGACTATCATTTCATAGACAGCAAGATGGACTGGTCAATACACTTACGCTGTCGTAACGTGTGGCGTACGTGCACTTTGTTGGCATTCTGGTGTGTTTTAGGTGAGTGTGTCTTTCTTCTCTTTTGAAGGGGGCAGAAATTTGTGGCTGGATTATGGTAAGGCTTTAGATTTTCTTTAAAGAATTTGGCAATACAACGTCACTTCAATAGAATGAACTCCTAAGGGACCA
The DNA here is from genome assembly GCA_003113815.1 of Sphenodon punctatus. Classification (NCBI taxonomy): domain Eukaryota; kingdom Metazoa; phylum Chordata; class Lepidosauria; order Sphenodontia; family Sphenodontidae; genus Sphenodon; species Sphenodon punctatus. Next base: position 7,088,615 of record QEPC01008752.1, on the reverse strand, counting down.
GAGAAAAAGGTTTGTTTCAGCAGGGTGTTCGCTGTAACAGGATTTGGGAATGTGAAATTGGAAGAAACCCTCCTGGAAGGTGGGATTAGTATAAGCAGGAATTCACTATAAGCAGGGTCACTGCATTTTACCATTGCTGCCAATGGGGGGAAATGCAGTGAACATGGATCCCTGATTATAAGTAGGTTTTCTGTAATGAAATTTGACTCTCTTAGAGTTCATTAAAAAGTAAAAGTAAGGGGGGACAATTTGCTACTACTAGCATGAGTGTAAGATAAATCCAGTGATAACTCTATCAACTTTTTGGGGAAGTTATTTTGGATTTTAAAGTGAGAACTGAATTTATTTATTTATTTATTTTATAATAATTGCCCCTTGTTTTTACACCCATAATTAACATTGTTACTTTACCACCATATCCCTCATCCGTTTCGTTCCCTAGCACACCAACTGTCTCGCGTTTCCATCAGATACTAGGGGTGTTTTCAGACATGATGCTAACCCCAGTTTAACCACACTTTAACCACACTTGAACATTTTTTATGTATGTTGCAGGGTTGTATTGGTGCCCTATGCAGCCCTGCAACATGCATAAGAAATATAAACTGGGGTTAGCGTCATGTCTGAAAACACCCTAGGATAGAAAAACTTAATTTCCCATGGCAACAGAGAAAAAGTTCATTGAATCGGGATGTTCATTATAGTAGAACTTGTCAATGTCAATGGATTGAAATGGGTCTTGCAGTTCAGATTGTTCTCAACAAGGATTTATTGTAAGCAGGGTTTGTTATAGTGAGGTTTTCCACTTATAGTTATTTCTATAAGGTACTTATTTGGGGAAAAAACAACAGCAACAAACCAGTTATAACAGATTCAAGAAAATCAATTGCACTTCATTTAGAAATTCCCATTTTATGTCTGTGCTTGTGCTATGAGTTGAATATGTACCAAGTGAGTTGAAATCTCCTAACAATGTTATTTTTTGTTTTTAAAAAAAATCAGAATATGGGAAAGTCAAATTTCTTTGTAAGCTCCTAAGAATGATCTTTTCTTAATTATGAAATTAAATCATGAGCAAAAAAAATCACTACTATTATTATTATTATTATTATTATTAATAATAATAATAACAAACATTTATATAGCGCCAGCACTGTACCTGGCACTTTACAAAGTAATAAAATAGACACGGTCCCTGCCCCTAGGGCTTACAATCTGAGAGACAGGAGCTGGGGGAGAGACTTAGGAAGGGGAACAGAGGGAGAGACAAGGGGTCTAACATTCATGAAGATGCGAGGTCTCAAGTGCACGTACTTGGCTTGGTTACGATGAGAATGACAGCAGGCAGGTCCATGTTGCAAGGATAAGGGTAAACCGATCGTAGGTATAGGAATAGTGGCTCAGCAGGATAAAGAGTCAGACAGAGCAGAGCGAAAGAGGTGAGTTTTAAGGAGAGATTTGAAGGTATGAAGGGAGGGGGCAAGGCGGATGTGGACAGGGAGGGAGTTCCAGGCATGGGGGGCAGCAAGTGAGAAGGGACGAAGGCGCTTAGGGGAGCAGGGAAGGCGTGGAAGGGTGAGAGAAGGGACAGAGGAGGAGCGAAGTGCACGGGCTGGAGTATGGAGGGCGATAAGTGCAGAGAGGTAGGGGGGAGCAAGGTTGTGAAGAGCTTTATAGGTGAAGACTAGGAGCTTGTGCAGGATTCGTTCAGGAAGGGGAAGCCAGTGAAGCGAAGAGAGGAGGGGCTGCACATGGTCGAAGCGACTGGCGAGGTAGATGACCCTGGCAGCAGAGTTTTGGACAGAGATGAGGGGAGTAAGGTGAGACCGGGGAAGACCAGTGAGAAGGAGGTTACACTAAGGCCCTTTTCACACAGACACTCTAACACAGGTAAAATGGGGCTTACATTTTATTATACATGTTGAATAATTTTAATTGTGTAGCGTCAGCTATTACAATATTGGCAACAATAAAACCAAAAAGTAGTAGAAAACACAGCACAACAACGTTTTCAAAGTATAATCTCATCGTCACGCCATTTACACTCGACCACCTCCCTCCCATACTCAACAAATTCCCACCAAAACTGAGCAAGCCCACCAAGCCAATTTGCTTCATGTTATCCTGCCTCCGAGGTGGACTTCCCATTCCTTCCTCAGCACCTTGCACAATTTACCACCCAGCCAGCTACGTACAAAGCTCAGCCTATCCTTAGGGAGGAGAAGGGCTAAGGACCCCACGTTTAAGTAGAACAGATTCCCTCAAGATCATCGCTTGACGGGCAAAAGTTGACACTGCCCTAGTCTGAAAAGAATCATAGGGGCAGAGCGTTTGTTCAAGCAGTCTTGCTCTAGAGGCCCACTGGAAAGCAAAAAGAACGGAACCCAAGAATTTAACCCTCGGACCAGCCAAGGCAGGGCAGTCCCGCAGAATGTGGCCGACTGTGTCTTTCCTGTTGGTTTCACACAACCGGCATTTTCTCTGGTCATGCAGAATGCCCCGATATCTGTCCTCTACCAAGGCAGAGGGGAAAGTATTGGTACGCATTCTAGTGAATGTGACTTGCTTAGCTGAGTCTGACCACTGAGTCTGAACAGGCCGCACTATAGGACCTGAAACCCACGGCCACCTTCTGCACCTCAAGCAAGAGGGAGATTACAGCCGCTATCATCCAACGTCTTGTCATTCAGGGAAATGGAGGGATTCCCCAGCCTAGTATTAAAATCACCACCCATAAACAAGGCAGCCCTTGGAAATTTATTCTGGGCAATAAGGGCAAGATTCAAGATTGCTGACCATATAGATTCCGAGTAGTAAATGGAGTATGAGGGTGGCACATACACATTGCCAATTAGGAGTTCTAGACCATCTGGAAGAGTGCAGTGGTGGAGAGCAAAATTGGACCTATAAGAAGCAACCAATTCAACTTTAATATTTAGACTCTCAGTAGTCAGCAGGGCCAGGCCACCGTTGGGTCTGCCCTCTCGACTAGAGGCCGTAGCCTCTAACCCATAAAAATTAAAACTTTTAAGAAAACAGTCATCAGAAAATTCAGTTATCCACGTCTCCTGGACCAAGACTATATCAAAGTCATTCAAGTAAAGCAAAAATTCAAAATTCGCACAGCGCGCCCTCCAGTCTGCCAGGTTCCAGGTCATGATCAAAGAAGACCGGGGAAACGGATTGCTTTTGCCTCTGTACATCGCAATTTTGCACATGTGCAGTGCAGGGCACAAAATGGCGGTGCCCTTCAGTCAGAACCACATTTGTAATGCATGGCAGAAATTCAAGTGACATTCCCACCCCAAAATGGAAATTCCACAATGATGAAAAGGCTCATCCATTCCCTACTCCCAAGAATAAGAACATAAGAAGTTCCATGCTTGGTCAGACGAATGATCTATCCAGGCCAGCATCCTGTCTATAACAGTGACCAACTTTGATCGCTTCCGAGAAGTGCACCATAGGTCACAATGGAGTCATCCATTCCCTCCTATTCCCTCCCATCTCCTGACATTCAAAGATAACATTCCCCAGCCAACTTGACGATCCTCCATCTATGGGTCTGTCGTCTAAGAAATTATCCAATCCTCTTTTTAAACCCACTTTCGCTATTGGACTTCACAACTTCAAGTGGCTACACGTTCCATTCATAAATGGCCAGCGGTAACCTAGACGTTTTTCTTGCGTGACCCCATTTTGAGTCTTAACTATAATCTGATGACACCAGCCAGCAACAAAGACATGCAAAGGATAGCAAACATCAGCCGAGGTTGTGATCCCATCCACAGATGGTACAGAAAGATACACTTGGGGCCGGGTCATAACCCATGGTTTGGGAGTCTCTGAGCTAGGTTCTCACTTACGCAAAACACACAATAATCTGTCCAACTTTTTTAGTACGATACTCATCATGGGTGTGTGAAAGCCTCTCTTTTCTGGGCATCAATCAAAACCGCACCACTGTGGAATTTGTACAGTAGGGCATGCCTGAGTCACAGGAAAGTATCCAATCACATTCTCTGAAAATACGGGCCAGGTTACACCTATTGGCAGCAGGTAACTGAATGAAAGGCAGGAATGGAAAGTCCGGGAGATTCTCCTCACTTTCCTCATTGTTTTTTTGTTGGAAAGCTTGCTAGTCTAACTAATCCACTAGGTCAGGCTTCGGCCCACAAACCCTGTAGATCAAGGGGCTATCCTTATGGATATCCCATGTTGCCATGGGCAGGGGAGGGGGCTGTAAGGAGGGTAATTGCAGGCACTAGGGATGGGACTCTTGGCAAAATTTTCCCAAGGAAAACCGCAATTTAAAAAATCGGATTAAAATAACCAATGCAGAAAATCCGATACCGCCAGTACTGGGAGAGAACCAAAATATCGGATTAATCCGATATAACCATTATCGGCTGCTTTCGGTTCTCGGCAAAACGGAAAGTCCCATCCCTAGCAGTCACGGTATGGCTCTTGAGTAGTTCTGCTCGTTCCTATCAGTGAGGTCTCAGCAGGTGGTGGTGGACGATTGTTCCTCATCCTCCCGCCCCCTCTTTTGTGGAGTCCATTTTTTCTCACCTCCTGTTCAACATGTATGTTAGGTCCCTGGATGAGAGCGTGCATAGATCTGGGGTGTGTTGCCATCAATATGCAGATGACACCCAAAGCTGTTTATCTTTTTCATCCGACCCGGGCCCTGCAGTCTCTGTGCTTTGCTTACTCAGTGCCTGGCTGCTATTGGGGGCTGCATGTGGGTGAGCCAACTAAAGATGAATCCAGACAAGACTGAAGTGAGATGGCACTTGGCTGGCCCTGTGAGCTGGGGGAGAGGGGATTGAGAACTCCCATCATTGGGTGAAACATGCCCCTTAACTCCGCTTTAACATTTCAGTCTGTACCGGCTGCCAATAGCGTTCTTTCTGGGCGCAAATCAAGGTGCTGATTTTGACCTATAAAGCCCTAAACGGTCTGATATCTAAAGGGCCATCTTTCTCCCTTATGACCCTTCACAACCCCTAAGATCAGCCAAGAGGGCCCTTTTGCAAGTTCCATCATTGGCCCGCGTCTATTTGACCCGGCCTCGCAGAGAGGTGCTCTTGGAGGCTGCTCCACGGCTTTGCAACTCCCTTCCCTTCTTCCTGACAAGAAAGCAGATTTTGGTTAAACATTAGGGAGAACTTCCTAACGGTAAGAGCTGTTCGACAGTGGAACAGACACTGCCTAGGGTGGTGGTGGGCTCTCCTTTGCTGGAGGTTTTCAAACAGAGGCTGGATGGCCATCTATCGGGGATGCTGTCACTGCAGATTTCCCGCACTGAGCAGGTAGTTGGACTCGTTGACCTCTGACGACACTTCCAACTCTGTGATTCTATGTTAGCACAGCCATTAGAACAGAACCAAAGAACTGGAGAGTTGGAGGGGGCCTCAAGGATCAAGCTGGGGAGAGGGTCCAGAGGAAAGTAAAAAGGTCTAAGTCTCTACTTTATGCATCTTTCAAAGGCAGAGAAGACATGTTTATTTGTCCACGCTTTCAACAGACAGGGGTGAGTTTGGGGTGGAGTTGGATGGCTGGGTGTTTTAAAAATTGTTTTATGGGTCTTATTTTATGCAGTGTTTTTATGTAAGTTGGCCTGAGCTTCGGGGATAAGGCGGGGTAGAAATCCAACTAACTTAACTAACTGTTGCTATGGACAGATTGGGCCCCAGTAACTAGAGGCACAAAGGTCATGAAATGAGGCTATTGCGTGGTCTGTTCATCTGGTATTTAAAATAATAATTATGGGTTCTGTTTCGGTCATTCTTAAAATCCAGCTATTTAATGGAGGGCATGTTGGCCGAGGTCAGGAATAAGCATTTCACTCTAGACTGCACGTTCTCTCATGACGTCCAGCCAAAGGGCGCGCACTCGCTGTCCGTAGTTCCGAGCTCTGCGTCTGCTCTCCTAGTAACCGTGTGTTCTGTCCTCGTATTATTTGTTGTGTTCTTGTTGTTTTTAGAGCATGCAAAGACTGCTAGGCGCTTCACAAACACAGGCAGAATGACAGAGCCCTGCCCTGAAGGGTTTAGAATTTAAAAAGACGGCACACCAACAAAAGAACCGGAGAAAGGGTGGAGCAGGGACTGTCATGCTTTGTATAACCCATAGGAATCAGGTGGATGTAGCAGATCACCCTAGGTATTTGTAGAGGATAGAATTAGACACAGATAAGCTTCTGCAGGGTACAGTCCTTTAAAAACAGGCAGAGGGGGAAGCACTTGTAACAAACACTGGTTTCTGTGGTGGTCAGACTTCACCTGGAGTAGTGTGGCCTGTTCTGGATGCCGCACTTTAAGAAGGACATTGACAAATTTGAATGGGTTCAGAAGAGGGCAACAAAGATGCTCAGGGGTCTGGAAACCAAATCTTATCAGGGGAGGTTGAAAGAGCTGGGTATGTTTAGCCTAGAGTTGCGAAGGCCAAGGGGAGACATGATCACAGGCTTCAAATACCCAAAGGACTGTCGCATAGAAGACGGCAAAGACTTGTTCTCTCTTGCCCCTGAAGGCACGGCTAGAAGTAATGGGCTCAAATGAGAAGAAAGCAGATTTTGGTTCAACATTAGGGAGGACTTCCTAATGGTAAGAGCTGTTCGACAGTGGAACAGACTGCCGAGGGTGGTAGTTTTCAAACAGAGGCTGGGCGCCCATCTGCTGAGGATGCTGTAGCTGCAGATTTCCTGCACTGAGCAGGTAGTTGGACTCCATGCCTTCTGACGACACTTCCAACTCTGTGATTCTATGTTAGCACAGCCATTAGAACAGAACCAAAGAACCGGAGAGTTGGAGGGGGCCTCAAGGATCAAACTGGAGCGAGGGTTCAGAGGAAAGTAATGAGGGTGACAAAGGCCCTGGAGGAGACGGAAAGAACGGGAATGTTTAGCCTTGAGAAGAGAATATTAAAGGGTGGGGGGACATTATTACAGTTTTTAAATACGTAAAAGGCTGGTGCCTGGTCGTTTTCTCCAGTCACTGGGTGCTAAACAAAAATGCAGCCGTAGTGTCGGCTGCATGTACCGGGGGAGGGAGGGCTACCCCCAGCCTAGTCAGCTCGGGGAACAGAACACACCACCAGCATGTGGCAGGTTCCACACTGTGGTTGGTGCCCCCGCCCATGATGGGCAGCCATGGTTGCCAATAACAGGCAGCCGTATCTGGCTGCCATAGCAACCTCCCACGCCAGGCCGCGTGGGCGTGAAAACAGATGCACCTGCCTGGTTCAGTCGGCTCTGACCAGCCTGGGTGGATCCTGGGTCTGGACCGTGCCCATGTTTCCGGTCCAGCCACCTACCCCGATGGGGGTCTGAACTGGGCCCACGTCTGGCAGCCCGGAATAGACGTGGAGGTCTGACGCTGGCCCAGGTGGGCTGGAGCGGGCCAAACCAGGCAGCCAATGTTAACACCCATTGTGAATAGTTCTGATTAAAGGAGAAAAGATTCAGGTTAAGCATTAGGAAGTATTTCCAAACTACTAAGCCAGTTAGGCAGGGCAATAATTTGCCAGGGAAAATTGCGGAGGCTCCGTCCCTGGAGGTCTTTAAAAAGAGGTTAGACCGACGTCTTTCAGGAATGATGTTTGTACTTAGGGTCTTGGTTAAATGGCAGGGACGGGGTTACATAATTCTCCTTCTAGCTCTGTGATTCCATGAACTTCTAGTCCAACTCCCTGCCCTGAGGCTGGACACCCTCTGCCTAAAGCCTCCCGGACATCTGCCTGCTCAGTGTTTCCTCCAAAATCTCCAGGGATGACTTGTTCTAACAGTTAGGAAGTTCCCCCTAACATTTTAATCTAAACCTTTTTTTCCTATAATACAAACCAATTGCTCCTTGCCCTATCAGGCAGCCCAGAGAGGGGAGCATGATAAGCTAGCCAATGGGATGTCAGCACTGTTAACACTAACCGATGGGGCACTGCCGCTGTTCACAACTGGTATATATCCTGGAGTGATGGGGGGGGGGGGGGGGGAGCTTTGCCACAGCTGCTGTAGAGAAGCAACCCATCACCCCAGGTGGGAGAGAAGAGCTTCTCTTCCCCCCTGCTTATAGATTCACATAGTATTTTGTGAGGGTCTTCTTTAAAAAAAAAAAAAAAAAAGATACAGGATGTTCAAAATGAATAGACTGGCATGTGCGGGAGTTTTACAGTCTAGGATGGACAATAGGGTGGGGCTATTAATATTGCTGAGAACCGAGAGTGGACGATAATGACCCTCTCTGTTCTAATCTAGTAATACAGATAATTCTCAGATTTTTTTACATTATCGGATTTTTAACATTGCAGTTTTCCCCACTGAAGTCAATGGCGAAAACCGCAATATTAAAGATCTGATACCAATAGATCCAACAAATCTGATAAGTGGAGATCCAAAACCGATACACAATTCATACTGAGAATTTGCCCAAAGTCCCATCCCTAATGGGCAAGAAGGGAAGACAAGAGGAACAAGGGGAGAGACAGGGATACCTCCATGAAGTTGAGAAGCTGAAGTCGGACGTGCTTAATTATAAGGGGGAGAAAGGGTGAAGAAGATTTAAGGAGCACGGGGACTCTGCGATGGAGCTGTGCTCCATTTGAAAGTGCGTGCTCCCGTGGCACCAAAGACTGCACAAGCAGCATCGTGGAAAAGCAGTCAGGACGCTAAAAGATGACATTGGGTGAAAACAGAGGGACGGTAACTCCGGGGGCAGTAGCCCCAGCCTGCTTCACCCGTAGGCTGGCCGGTCCATCTACAGGTGGTCCTCCAGATACGGAAGTGGATCAGGCTGCGCTTGCTCTGAGGCAGCGGTCTGGAGTATCCCAGAATGCCACCACTGGAGCAGGCTGACCAAACCCAAGGCACTGACCCGGAGTGAAGCTGCTGTCCATCTGCCCGACAGACCCACGCTGCAGCTCCACTCCCGGCCTGCCATTGCCCTGGCAACGACACAGAGTTGCGGGTGCCGGCCTAGAATGTTGGGTGACTGCCCGCCGCGACTCTATGGTGGGCAGACCGCAGCCAGGAGAATCCTCTGGGGTCCGTCTAAAGCAGAAGCAGGTGGACGTAGGGGTGCATGCAAGCTCTGGAGGCGGGCTACCTGAGTCTGGTCTTCATTCATCTAAAAACATCCCGGTTTCATCTGTAGAAGGGACGAGGATCATGACTGATTCGTGGGTTTCCAAGATTTTTTTAAACAGGCAACCCCCCCACCCCAAAATCATTGGAACCTACCACTATTTATTTATTTATTTGTATTTATTTTACAGACTTTTATTCCACCCCTCCTGCCAAGGCAGCTCGGGGCAGCTTACAATATAAAATATGTATATAAAAATACAATATAAATATAATTAAAATAACATATTTTTATTTTGAAAAGCTTTTACCCCGCTCCCTCCTGCCCACATGGCAGCTCAGGGCGGCTCAGAAATAAGATTGAATATACAACAAACAACGTAGACCACAATGGGGGATGTAAAAATAATCAAACAACCCCACCCTCCTGACCTAACCCCCAAAGTCTTCACCCATCTCCCTCACCGAAAGCCTGGCAGAACAGGAAGGAAGGGGGAGGTCCGGGGCCTTCTGGACCTCTGCGGAAGGGAGTTTCACAGTCGAGGAGTGGCCACCGAGAATGCCCGCTCCATAGTCGCCCCGAGAAAAACTCAGGGGATGTCAAGAACGGCAGAAGCTGTCACACCAGATGTAATTGGTGAAATGCACTCTTCGCCACAACCCCCACCTGGACGTCCAGGCGGAGCTGGGAATCAAGGAGTGACTATGACTCTGGGGGAGGGGGAAATGGGGGACAAACCCCATCAATGACAGGGGTGCCACACCCACTGCCTTACCCACTAGCATCACCTCTGTCTTGTCAGGATTCAGCCTCAGGTGGAAACTTAAGTGTAAGGTTTTTAACTCTAAATTTCCTGCTTGGTGTAACCAGCTTTGTGTGTTTATGCGGATGCACTGGTTGGTGTTGAGCAATAAATTAATCTGCTAAGTGGTTCGGTTAACCTCAAGGTAAATAACTAGATATAGGATGACAGGGTGAGATGGCAAAATTCCTACAAGCGATTATTAATAGAATGGACCCCTCCTTAGGAACATTTGATCTTGATGGCTTTGGACAGCCGTGTCTCTACCAAAAAGGGCGGAGGAACGTAATTCTTTTAGCTTGACAAACATGTAGGGTGACTTTGGCTTAACGAGTTAAGTGTCTTAGCTTATTTACCTCTGGATACTTGGTGGTTTTCTTACCCTACTCACAGTTCAGGTTTTATCTTCCACTGCAACCCCACTGCCTGACTAGCTATGATAGCCAAAATTGCTGCCAAAGCAGGAGTATTGAAAATCATACATGAGCCTATTAGCAGAGCCGTCGGGAGAATTTATAATCTGAAGTTTTGAGCTTCAACGGGTGTTAAAATAATCTGCGGGTAATACCTGCATTTTTGTGCATTCCATTGGGCACCTGGCCAATTAAGAACATAAGTGCCCCTCTGGCTCAGACCAATGGCCCATCAAGCCCAGCATCCTGTCGCCGACAGTGGCCAGTCTCTATCTCTTGGTTGAAGTACCCAACAGGTCACAATGGGAAATCTAGTCCCTGTTGTTCCAGCCCCCAACAATAAGAGGTTGCAACCAGTTGGGTCCCTGATGCCCCCAAATGCGAGCGTTCCCCCTTTGAAACTGACAAGCCACAGCAGGGCGCACTGCAGAGTCCAGTTCCCCGGTGCTCCAGCTGGGGGTGTCAATTTCAAAAGCCATCTGCCCCTACAGTTTGAGAGGGGGGGGAGTGGCCTTTGAAAGTGACAGGACCCGGTCTGGGCCTCTGCAGTCGGGTCCTATCACTTTCAAAGGCCGGTCGGCATATTTGAGCAGCCCGATGGGTCAATTCAGGCCCCACAGATTCATTGGAGTGGCCCGAATCTTTGAGTGTCCAGTTGCAACTGTAATTCAGATGCTATTATTATGTTTTTAATTTCTACCCCACCCTTTCCTAAAATAGTGGTGCAGTTTTGACCCTAAGTCCACCACAGTTAGCACCTGCTAGATGCTCCTTTTCGTGCCACCACTCCCATTACGGACTTGCCCCTTTTCTCCAAATAGCTTCAGGGATTCAGATGTTTCACCGTGATGTAGCAGGTTTTGAGGGAAAGAAAATTCTCTCTGTGTTATCTAAGCTGGTTGTTTAACACACCGCAACAAAGAGGAAAGCGAGATGAGGCATTCATGCGGCGAAAGGGCGGTGCAACTCACGCTCCGCAAATGCCAAGCTTGACGTACGCAGGCGTAAGACTATAACCAAGCCTTGCCAGCTTTTCTAAGAGGGAGAAAGCGGTCACGCTAGTGTAGTGGACAGGGTTACCCCCATTCCTCCTGAGTCTTATAGTTTTCAGGCGTCATCTCTGGGCTTCAGGTTAAGCCAATGGGCCAGTGAAATCTCGCCATATGTTTTAACCTGCCTTTGCACACGTGGGAGGAGGGGGCACGGCTTGGTGTCAGCCAGTCCCTTGTACCGAGGGGGAGTTTTGGCTTTGGCTGCAGTCAGTGAGGGGACGGGAAGTGAAATTGCAATTGACAGCGGGGGGTGGGGGAGTCCTGTGGTAGCAATCTGCACTATAATAGGTATGGGGTGTAGCTAGAATAGGGGCAGGCAGTGCAGCCGGCACCAAGACCCACACATCTGGAGGCTGACGTGCAGCTGTGCCCCCTGCCTGCCTCGTATGTATCTCTCCCTGCCTGTTGCATGTGATGCTGCTGCCTGATCAGCTGCTGAGCCTCAGGCCAGGGGAAGCAGATAGGGAGTAGAGGGAGGTGCCTTCCCTACAGTTTCCCTTTCTGTAGAGTGGAGAAACTTCTGCATCTCACTACTGGATGCTGGAGCTTGGATCTATTTAACTAAGTGATTTTTAAAATTATTTTTATTTTAGCAGTTACGGCAAGTTCGGCAACAAGTCCAACTTCTTCCACTGTGGTCAGTACCTCACAAAGCAGCACATCAACTGGGACTATGTCACCAACATCCCCCCTCCAAAGCCCATCCACAGAACTCACAACAGCTAGCACATCTGCAACAACTGGCTCAGCGACACCCAGTGAGACCAGCACACAAGCTGGGACTACACCAACCACCACCACCACACCCACGACTATTTCCATTGGAACCACCAGCCCATCTGATTCTACAACTGCAGCCCCTCGGACTGCTACAACCACAGCTGGTACCGCCACGCCAACAGAAACCACGGGAGAATCTAGTTCAACCACTGCGCCAGCTGAAACCACGTCAGCTACATCAGCGACCTCCCCAGAAGAGTCCACAACAACAGCTGCCACAGCTCCTCCATCCCAAGTGACCAGTAGCCCAGGTGAGAGAGCACAACTTTCGCCATTGCAAGGTGGACGTGAATATGGACCGAGTGGAGAGATTAGGATGTGTGGGGGGGCGGAGACTCCCCTAATGGAGGGACCTGTGTGGGAAGTGGATTGGACAGGGGTGTTTCATAGGTGAAGCAGATGCAGCCGCAGTAGGCCCCACATGCATGGGGAGTGGGGTTCCACACGTATGTAGATGCACACTGGAGTGGAGGGGCTCCTGCAGGGGGGCCCATTCCCACCTATCTATGCCTCTGGGGTCAGGCCTGGGGAGATCGACTAGGTTTATTTTATGACTGACATCTTTATTTGGGTAGGGTTATCTGGGCAATATATTCTTTATTTTGATGGGAGTGTTGGATAATGGGGGAAGAGAGAAGGATGTTACGATAGCCATGGTCCCTCTGTGTGAGTGGGTACTTTCTAAAGCAAATGGAGCCCCATTTATTTTAATAACATTCTGAAAATGAATGAATAAGCCAACGTTTGTTCGCTTTCATTTGTTTTTGTTTAAAGAAAGTAAAAATACGTTTTTAAAAACAGCACTGGAAAAGGACAGAGACCACCTTCCCTTTTCCAAAATGGCAGCGATGCTTCCAGCGCCATTTTGGAAAAGGGCGCACGTGCTCAGAATGGCCTTGAAGGCCATTTTCTAAAAATAAATAAATCACTGTCCACGTGCAAAATGACTGCTGGACCATTCTGCACATGACCGGCTTCCCTTTTTCAAAATGGCGGCCACGCGATCACCACCATCTTGGAAAAGCGCATGTGGGCAGGAATGGTCCGACATGCGACATCCATTTTTTGTGCATGTGCTGTGATTTAAAAAAAATAAATCTTTTAAACAAAAATGATTTTAAATATTTTATTTAACAAAAAAACCTCCCTGAAAATGAAAGGCTCTTCAGTGGAAAACCCTAAACAACTAGTTTTATTCAAATAAAAACTAAAACTACAATGGAAACGAAAGGGGTGCTTCTGCACATCCGTAGTACAGGCTGTGGAGGGAACTTACACAGAGAGAGGAAAGACTGTAAATTGTGGTTTCAGATGGTTATTTTTAAAATGATAAGGTGTGTGTTGCGTCTGGGAATTGGTTGGAAGGGAAGGGTTTTGAAGGATGACCACAATCCTTTACGAGGGGGAAGCGGGGTGAGGACTGAATAGGAAGATTGGGCTGGAAGGGGGTAAGGGACTTCCCTGTGAGGGGGAGAGGCAGGGGCATGGTGGGGGGGTTGGTTGGTTGGGATGTGGTGGGTTGATGGTTTGGGGATATTGATATCATGTGTTTTATTTACATTTTGTTACATTATTGTTGTTCTTTATCATTGTCCATTGTCCTGAACCTTTTTGGATAGGGTAGGATATAAATCAAAATTATTAAAATTATGAAATAATTTCTGTAACAGGGAAGCAATTGAGATTGCCCCTGATAACGCGGGGATTAGGGCAATTAAGTAAGGACTTCTCCGAACCCTGCTCCCACTGTAATTTCAATTAGATATTGCGGACTGCTTTTGAAAAATCCCATTCTTAAGCAATGCCACCTTCAGTAGAATTCCCCTTTGATAATGGGTGTAAACAGATGGCCAGCAGCTCCACTTCTGCCCTCACCAGCCTGCTTCACCCCCCCGGGTTGGCCAGTCTGTGAAATGCCCGCCAGATGTGCAAGCAGATCAGGTTGCGGCTGCTCCAAGGCAGCCTGCCGGTGGCACTCCGGAACATCCTGGAGCCCACTGCACCGAGCAGGATGGCCAAACCTGGGTCAACAGCCGAATGTGGAGCTGCTGTCCGTCTGTTGGGCAGATCCACGCCTGGCCGTCCATTGCTCCATTCAGCAGTTTGGTGTTGTGGGCGCCAGCCTACAGTGCTGGACGAGCACCCCATAAGTCTATGGTGCAAGAGGGGGGCGTGCCGCGTGGGAGGACTATGACCCAGGGAAACCGCCTATCCGTCTTTCGCAGGGCTGGAAGCAGGCGGAGTCAGGGGTGCGCTTCAGGAGCGGCCAGGCTCCACATCTGTCTAAAAACATCCCCTTGTCTTTTGATTTGGTGGAGAGTAAGGTTAAATAACAATGTAGTTTATTAGGCGTGGAACTCTGGGCAAAATTTCGGTTTCGGTTTATTTCAGTTTTGGTTCTCATGAATTTTGGTTCTCCTATCTGTTTTGTTCTCTCGGTTTCGTTTTTTTTACCATTGCATTTTTCCCCATTGAAGTCAATGGAGAGAGCGGCAATGTTAAAAATCCGATTAAAAAAACCAATGTAAAAGAACCGATAGGGCCGAAACCGAAGAAAAAACGAAATTTCGGAAAGTACCAAAAGTGCCATCTTTGGCTACTTTCGGTTCTCGGCAGTACCAAAAGTCCCATCCCTATGGTTTATTGCACGATTATCACCCGCTGTGATGGGCATTGTAATTCACGCACCCTAAGAGCAAGGTCCTTGTGAATTGTGCACTGCTGCAAGTGCACCCATGTTCACAGAATGTAGCACTTGACAAACTGTTGCATAAATTTCCTCTGGCAGTGTAGAATTACAGCCTGAGCATGGGGCACTGTGAGCCAGCCAATGGCAAGATAGTTTCCAATGGCGAACCCTAAGATAGGCTAAGCTTGAGGAAGTGTGAATGGGATGCTGGTGCTTTACAGGCATCGACAAGACATGGTTCCAGTACCTGTACCGTGTGGCACAAAGAAATTCTGGGAAAGGAAACTGCTGTGAGAGCACTGGGTACTATGGAATAAAGATTCTGGGATTTGTCGATACTGCAGTCATGCATGCTGGGGAGAGTGCTAGGCATTGGCAGTAGTATTGTAGACAACACTCTTGTTCCCGGCTGATTTTCTGATTGGTTGAGAAGTGTAATGAGCTCCTCTCCTCCTGCCCTGCCCTGCGCTTCCCTGTGCCATGACTTGCATTGCTGGCCCCAAGCTGCAACATGAGGGAACAGCACCCTAAGGTATTTTCTCCTTGGTTCCAGGTAGGGCTGAACGCGCACCCGTTTCTATTGCTCACGAGCAATCTCACGAGTTTGGGGACTGGGATCAGTTTCCTGTTGCGGCCCGTGGCCATTTTGTGCATACATCGTTAATGCTTTTATTATTGTTATTACTGTTGTTATTATTTTATATCTGCCCGATGATTCATCGGGCATCTCCAGGTTTTCCGTTTGTCCGACGATGAACCAAGAACCTGGATTTCGATGAGCTGTCTCGTTTGCGAGAGATCTAGTTTCAGTCCTAGTTCCAGGGAATATTTATTTATTTTATTTATATATAATAAAATGTATATGCCTCCCCCTCCTGCTAAAAGCATCTCGGGGCGGCTAACAACATACTGAAACAATGCAAAACAGCAATTATAATATCATTTAAAATATAAGGACCAGACTTCAGTTTCTGGGTTCCTTTTGGGAATTATGCTTCCTTGGTACAGGGCAGGGATGGGGAACCTCAGGCCCAGTAGCCAAATGTGGCCCACAGCTTCATTTTATTTGGGCCTTGAATCCAGTTCCTGCTCCCAAAATCTGAAAGATTGAATTCAGGGTAAGGCTGCAGAGAGGAGGGCATGCACCCAAGGAGAGGGGAGAAATCTATGATCTGGACCCTTCTCTTCATGAATGCACCCTTTAAGTTCCCTTCCCTCCAGTTTCTATGCGGCCCTCAAAGCTTGTACTAATTTTCAAAGTGGCCCCTAGGATGGAAAGGTTTCCCCGCCCCTGGTATACGGTCGAATTGTGGCATTTAGCCATTGGCACTACAATCTTAAACATAAAGAAAGAATTGAAATGTTAAAAAATGGAAAAAAAATATTACAATCTTAAACCAAAATCTGACCATTTTTTACTCTCCTTCAGCAGAGACATTCACTACTAATGTAGTGACGACTTCCTCACCTGAGACCACAACTGCTGTCACTTCAACACTACCACAGACAGTTATAACCACTTCCATTGTTGAAGAGACGGCTTCAGGTGCTCGGGCAACCGCATCCCCACTTCAGAGCTCAACCAAAGTCACTTCTACTGTGAAAGAGACAACAATTACTACCCCAACCACTTCTGCTGCTGAGACCACAGCCACTTCTGCGCCAACAGACACATCTACAGTTGTTCCTTCAGCATCCACTACTAATGTAGTGGACACATCTTCACCTGAGACCACAGCGTCTGTCATGTCAACTGTACCACAGACAGGTGTAACCACTTCCATTACTACAGAGACATCTACTGGTACTCCGGCAACCACGTCCCCACCTCAAAGCTCAACCACAGTCACTTCTTTTGCATCGGAGACAACAGTTACTCCCCCAAACACTTCCACTGCTGAGACGACAGCCACAGCCACTTCTGTGTCAACAGACACATCTACAGTTGTTCCTTCAACATCCACTACTAATGTAGTGTTGACTTCCTCACCAGAAACCACAGCTGCTGTCACTTCAACTGTCACAGAGACAGGTGTAACCACTTCCATTACTACAGAGACATCTACTGGTACTCCGGCAACCACGTCCCCACCTCAAAGCTCAACCACAGTCACTTCTTTTGCATCGGAGACAACAGTTACTCCCCCAAACACTTCCACTGCTGAGACCACAGCCACAGCCACTTCTGTGTCAACAGACACATCTACAGTTGTTCCTTCAACATCCACTACTAATGTAGTGTTGACTTCCTCACCAGAAACCACAGCTGCTGTCACTTCAACTGTCACAGAGACAGGTGTAACCACTTCCATTACTACAGAGACATCTACTGGTACTCCGGCAACCACGTCCCCACCTCAAAGCTCAACCACAGTCACTTCTTTTGCATCGGAGACAACAGTTACTCCCCCAAACACTTCCACTGCTGAGACCACAGCCACAGCCACTTCTGTGTCAACAGACACATCTACAGTTGTTCCTTCAACATCCACTACTAATGTAGTGTTGACTTCCTCACCAGAAACCACAGCTGCTGTCACTTCAACTGTCACAGAGTCAGCTGTAACCACTTCCATTGCTACAGAGACATCTTCAGGTGCTCCAGCAACCATGTCCCCACCTCAGAGCTCAACCACAGTCACTTCTACTGCGAGAGAAACAACAGTCACTCCCCCAACTGCTTCAACTGCTGAGACCACAGCCACGGCAAGATCTGCTGCAACAGACACATCCACTACTAATGTAGTGTCAACTGCTTCACCAGAGACCACAACTGCTCTCACTTCAACTGTACCAGAGTCAGCTGTAACTACTTCCATTGCTACAGAGACATCTTCGGGTGCTCCAGCAACCACATCCCCACCTCAGAACTCAACCACAGTCACTTCTACTTTGAGAGAAACAACAGTTACTCCCCCAATCACCTCCACTGCTGAGACCAGAGCCACGGCGACTTCTGCGCCAACAGACACATCTACAGTTGTTCCTTTAGCATCCACTACTAATGTAATGGCAACTTCCTCTCCAGAAACCACAACTGCTGTCACTTCAACTGTACCAGAGTCAGCTGTAACCACTTCCATTGCTAAAGAGACATCTACGAGTGCTCCAGCAACCATATCCCCACCTCAGAGCTCAACCACAGTCACTTCTACTGCGAGAGAAACAACAGCTACTTCCCCAACAGCTTCAACTGCTGAGACCACAACCATGGCAACATCTGCTGAAAAAGACACATCCACTACTAATGTAGTCGTGACTTCCTCACCAGTCATTTTAACTGTACCACAGACAGGTGTAACCACTTCCAATGCTACAGAGACATCTTCAGGTTCTCCGGGAACTGCTTCCCCACCTCAGAGCCCAACCACAGTCACTTCTTTTGCAACAGAGACAACAGTTACCCCCCCAAACACTTCCACTGCTGAGACCACAGCCATGACCACTTCTGCTGCAACAGACACATCTAAAATTGTTCCTTCCACATCCATTACTAATGTAGTGGTGACTTCTTCAGCTGAGACCACAATGTCTGTCATTTCAACTGTACCACAGACAGGCGTAACCACTTCCATTGCTACACAGACATCTTCAGGTGCTCCAGCAAGTGCTTCCCCACCGAGCTCAACCACAGTAACGTCTTTTGCAACAGAGACAACAGTTACCCCCCCAACCACTTCCACTGCTGAGACCACAGCCGTGGCTGCAACAGACACATCTACAATTGTTCCTTCAACCACATCTCCATCTGAGACCATGTCCCCAGCCGTCATCACTTCTGCTGTTGTGGTGTCATCTACAATTGTTCCTGGTTCATCCAAAACTGTGTTTACTTCAACTGCAGAGGAGACATACACCTCTGTTATTGCTTCTTCAGCAACAGAATCATCCACTGTTGCTTCTCTAAGAACTTCCCCAAGTGAGACCAAATCTGCAGCCACTTCAACTGTATCTACAGCTCCATTCATTTCTACTGTAGGAGAGGTCTCCACAGATACAGCCACTTCTACTATGACAGAGAGCTTCACAGGTCCAGCCAGTTCTACCGTCACAGAGACTTCCACAGCTGTAGTCACTTCTACTGTGGCAGAGATTCCCACAACTGCAGTAATTTCTACTTTAGTAGAAATATCCACAGCTCCAATCATGTCTACTGTTGCTGAGACCTCCATGTCTCCCGTCACTTCAACTTTAGCTGAGACCTCCACACTTCCAGCCACTCCTACCATGGCAGAGAGTTCCATAGTTGCAGTCACTTCTACTGGAGGAGAGACCTCCACAGCTCCAGTCACCTCTACCATGGCAGGGACCTCCACGGTTCCACTCACTACTAGAGTAGCAGTTACCTCCACCACTCCAGCCACTTCTGCGGTGGCAGAGACCTCCACCGCTCCAGTCACTTCTGCGGTGGCAGAGACCTCCACCACTCCAGCCACTTCTGCAGTGGCAGAGACCTCCACTGCTTCTACTATGTTGGAGGGCTCCACAGCTCCTACTGTGGCAGAAACATCCAAAGCTCCAATCACCCCTACTATAGCAGAGGCCTCTACAGCTCATATCACTTCTACCAAAGCAGAGACCTCTACAGTTTCAGCCACTTCTACTGCACCGGAGGAATCCCCAGCGATAATCACTTCTACTGTGGCAGAGACCTCCACAGCTCCAGCCACTTCTACTGTGGCAGAGACCTCCACACTTCCAGCCACTTCTACCGTAATGGAGACCACCACACTTCCAGCCACTTCTACCATAGCAGAGAGGTCCACAGCTCCCGTTACTTCTACAGTAGCAGAGACCCCCACAACTGCAGTCATTTCTACTGTAGTAGAAACATCCACAGCTCCAGTCACGTCTACTGTATCTGAGACTTCCGCTCTTCCAGCCACTTCTACAGTGTCAGACACCAGCAAAGCTTCTACTATGTTGGAGGGCTCCACAGCTCCTACTGTGGCAGAAACATCCACAGCTCCAGCCACATCTACTGGAGCAGCGACCTCCACAGTTCCAGTCACGTCTACTGGAGGAGAGACCTACAAAGCTCCAGTCACTTCTACTGCAGCAGAGACTTCCACAGCTCCAGTTGTCTCTACCATGGTAGAGACCTCCACAGTTCCACTCACTACTAGAGAAGCAGAAACTTCTACAGCTCCTGTCACTTCTGTTGTGGCAGAGACCTCCACAGCTCCAGTCAGTTCTACAGTGGGAGAAACCTCCACAGCTTCAGTCATTTCTACTTTGGCAGAGACATCCATGGCTCCTGTCACTTCTACTGTGGCAGAGACCTCCAGAGCACCAGTAAGTTCTACTGTGGCAGAGACCACCAGAGCTCCATTCACCTCTACAGTAACAGAGATCCCCACAACTGTAGTCATTTCTACTGTAGTAGAAACATCCACAGCTCCAATCACGTCTACTGTAGATGAGACTTCCGCACTTCCAGCCACTTCTACAGTGGCCGACACCAGCACAGCATCTACAGTGTTGGAGGGCTCCACCACTCCTATTGTGGCAGAAACATCCAGAGCTCCAGCCACATCTACTGGAGCAGTGACTTCCACAGTTCCAGTCACTACTAGAGAAGCAGAAACATCCAAAACTCCAGTCACTTCTACTTTGGCAGAGACCTCTAGAGCTTCAGTCGCTTCTACTTTGGCAGAGACATCCACGGCTTCATTCACTTCTACTTTGGCAGAAACATCCATGGCTCCTGTCACTTCTACTGTAACAGAGACCTCCAGAGCACCAGTAGGTTCCACTGTAGCAGAGACCTCCAGAGTTCTATTCACCTCTACTGTCACAGAGACCACCAGAGCTCCATTCACTTCTACCGTGTCAGAGACCTCCACAGCTCCAGTCAGTACTAAGGTGTCAGAGACCTCCACAGCTCCAGTCAGTACTATGGTGGCAGAGACCTCCATATCTCCAGTTACTTCTCCTGTGGCAGAGATGTCTAAAGCTCCAGGAGCCACTTCTGCTGTGGCAGAGACCTCTACAGTTCCAGTAGCCACTTCTGCCGTGGCAGAGACCTCCACTGCTCCCATCACTTCTACAGTAGCAGAGACCCCCACAACTGCAGTCATTTCTAGTGTAGTAGAAACATCCACAGCTCCAATCATATCTACTGTAGCTGAGACTTCCATGCTTCCAGTCACTTCTACAGTGGCCGCAACCAGCACAGCTTCTACTATGTTGGAGGGCTCCACAGCTCCTGCAGTGGCAGAAACATCCACAGCTCCAGCCACATCTACTGGAGCAGCGACCTCCACAGTTCCAATCACATCTACTGGAGGAGAGACCTACAAAGCTCCACTCACTTCTACTGCAGCAGAGACCTCCACAGTTCCAATCACTACTAGAGAAGCAGAAACATACACAACTCCAGTCACTTCTGCTGTGGCACAGACCTCTGCATCTCCAGCCACTTCTGTGGCTCTAGTCACTTCTGCTGTGGCAGAGTCCTCCAGACTTCCATACACTACTATAGTGGCAGAGACCTCCATAGCTCCAGTCAGTACCATGGTGATGGAGACCTCCACAGCTCCAGTCAGTACTATGGTGGCAGAGAACTCCACAGCTCCAGTAGCAACTTCTGCTGTAGCAAAGACCTCCATAACTCTGGTTACTGTTCCTGCGGCAGAGACCTTCACAGCTCCAGTAGCCACTTCTTCTGTGGCAGAGACCTCCACAGGTCCAGTAGCCACTTCTGCCATGGCAGAGACCTCCACAGCTCCAGTAGCCACGTCTGCTGTGGCAGAGACCTCCGCTAAACCTCCTACCACTGTTGGCGAGATCACCTCTATACTCACAACGTCCTTTGTGAGCACCACAATTGGAACGGCTAGAGGGCTAGTTAGTGCACCAAAGACCACAGGCACAACCACAGCACCTCCTACAACACTGATTACCATAACACCCATCACAAGTAAGCACCAGTATATGTATATCTTTCTACCTATTTGAGATCTGTCCCCGGGAGCTGAGGGAGGGGTCCCTTTGCTCCATCTGTTTCTTACAGTGGCCAACCCCAATGGAGAGTTGTGACATTCTGAAGGGGCCAGGCCAGGAAATGTCCAGAACAGGAGACCAAAACCCTCGTATTGGAACCCGTGTTTTATGTCTCTCTCAATCCATGAAAACTCTATCCCGTGTATATCTCCTCAGTCATTAATTATTGTCCATGACGGGAATGGGGAACTTCGGGCTTGGAGGCCAAATGCGTCCGGTGGCAAGTTCTAATGTGACCCCTTTCCAGTTCCCGTGGATCCAGTTCCTACTACTCCCGGACACTGAAAACATGAGCTCACAGTAAGGCAGCAGAGATGTTGGCATGAACACAAGGTTAAGGAAGAGATCAGTGGTGCAGATTTACGATCTGGACTCTCTTTTTCTTAACTGTACCCCTTAAGCATTGATCTCCACCCCCAACCTCTGTGAGGCCCTCCTAGCTTGTACTCCTTTTNCATCCCCAGTTCGTTCTACTGTGGAAGAGACCTCCACAGCTCCCGTCACATCTACAGTAGTAGAGACCGCCACAGCTCCAGTCCATCCCACTGGAGCAGAAACATCCGCAGCTCCAATTACTTCTACTGTAGTAGTTCCTGTAGCCACTTCTGCCATGGTAGAGACTTCCACAGGTCCAGTAGCCACTTCTGCCATGGCAGAGACCTCTGCTAAACCTCCTACCACTGTTGGCGAGATCACCTCTATACTCACAACGTCCTTTGTGAGCACCGCAACTGGAACGACTAGAGGGCTAGTTAGTGCACCAAAGACCACGGGCACAACCACAGCACCTCCTGCAACACTGAGTACCATAACACCCATCACAAGTAAGCACCAGTATATGTATATCTTTCTACCCATTTGAGATCTGTCCCCGGGAGCTGAGGGAGCGGGGATGTTATTGTCTGAAGAACACTGAAGTGCAGGGTTTTAACAATAATCATAATAGGATTAATAGAAAAGTCCATGACTAATTCAACTTCCTAACTGAGGTGCTGATTTGGGGTTTGAAAACCTCAGTAAGATGTTGTTTGGGCTTGGAGCTGAGTCCTGGGTTGCTTTTTTTTCAGGTTCGACATCCTATGAAAAATCTTTCAGCAACTTCTTGTTTGAATGTCTAAAGGCAATGAGGGAGATCTTCCCTTGGCCTCCAGCCATGCTTACATGGGATGGTTGCCCTTGCTCACTTTAACCCAGGGTCAGCTGCTCTGGGTCTATTTGCCTAGGAAAGTAACATTGAGGAAGTACTTTGGTTTCAGGATCATTTTGTCACATTGCAACGTGAAGGGGGCGTGGCCACAGAAGAAAGGTGTGGGAGGGGTCCCTTTGCTCCATCTATTTATTACAGTGGCCAACCCCAGAGGAGAGTTGTGACATTCTGAAGGGGCCAGGCCAGAAAAAGTCCAGAACAGGAGACCAAAACCCTTGTATTGGAACCCATGTTTTATGTCTCTCTCAATCAATGAAAACTCTATCCCGTGTATATCTCCTCAGTCATTAATTATTGTCCGTGACAGGAATGGAGAACTCCGGGCTTGGGGGCCAAATGTGTCCGGTGGCAAGTTTTAATGTGACCCCTTTCCAGTTCCCTTGGATCCAGTTCCTACTTCCCCCGGACACTGAAACCATGAGCTCGCAGTAAGGCAGCAGAGATGTTGGCATGAACACAAGGTTAAGGAAGAGATCAATGGTGCAGATTTACGATCTGGACTCTTTTTCTTAACTGTACCCCTTAAGCTTTGATCTCCACCCCCAACCTCTGTGAGGCCCTCCTAGCTTGTACTCCTTTGCAAAGTGGCCCACAGGAGGGGAAAGGTTCCCCACCCTTGGCCTATGAGGAACAGCTCCCTTTGTTCACCACTAACAGAAACATTTTTTATACAGCTGAACAGGTCACCGAACCTATTATCAAGCCTGTCACTCGTCCACCAGTAGATCAACCCAATGTCAATGGTAATACTTCCACAACACCACAAACCACTACAAGAGCCTTCATCAGTACCACAAGTAAGTATGAAAATACCATGGAAAGACCCTTGCTATAGCCATGTCTGCTAGAAAGTCTGCAAGCCAAACTAGAATGTCTTCTGGGGTTCCCAGATAAATGGCTCACCCTATTACTTAATTTGTAAATAAACAATGGCCCATGGGAGGGAAAAGGTTCCCCAGCCTTGGTCTATGAGGAACAGCTCCCTTTGTTCAGCGGTAACAGAAACATTTTTTATACAGCTGAACAGGTCACTGAACCTATTATCAAGCCTGTCACTCGTCCACCAGTAGACCAACCCAATGTCAATGGTAATGCTTCCACAACACCACAAACCACTACAAGAGCCTTCATCAGTACCACAAGTAAGTATGACAATACAATGGAAAGACCCTTACTATAGCCATGTCTGCTAGAAATGGGTAGAGAAATTTCCACCGTCCCACCCCACAAGCCGCCACTCCTGCTTCAGAGCGTATCCGTACAGAGAATGGAACCGATCTCGAGTTTTTCTCGCTTATTGTCGAGAATCACAGTTCTCGATAACAATCACTGTTTCTTACAGTGGCCACCCCCAATGCAGAATTGTGACATTCTGAAGGGGCCAGGCCAGGGAAAGTCCAGAGCAGGAGACCAAATGCCTCCTCTTGTCCTCCTATTGGCACCCATGTTTTATGTGTCTGTAAAACCACGACAATCTATGCAACATCTCAACCTCATGAATGTACTCTTGTCTTTCCTGATGTTACCACTCCCTTGTCTCGCCATTCCATGTCTCTTAGATTGTAAGCCCTTTTGGGTTAAGAACCTGTTTATGACTGTTGATTGTACCGCACCAGGTACACCTCTGGCGTTATATACATTATTATTAATTTGGGCTGAACATTTACCTTTGACCACAGCTCCAGTCCATTCTACTGTAGCAGAGACCTTCAAACTTCCAGCCACTTCTGCTGTAGCAGAGAGCTCTACAGCTCCAGCCACTTCTGCTGTAGCACAGACCAGCACCATTACCATCACTTCTACAGTGGCAGAGACCTCCACCGCTCCAGCCACTTCTACTGTAGCAGAGGTTTCCGCTCTTCCAGCCACTTCTACCATAGCAGGGACCTCCACAGGTCTTGTCACTTCTTCTGTAGTAGAAACATCCACAGCTCCATCCACTTCTACCATGCCAGGGAGCTCCACAGCTCCAGCGACTTATACAGTAGCAGAGACCTCCACAGCTCCTGTCCCTTCTACAGTACCAAAGACCACCACAGCTCCAGTCCGTTCTGCTGGAGCAGAGACCTCCACAACTGCAGTCACTTCTGTAGTAGAAACATCCACAGCTTCCGTCACCTCTACCGTAACAGAGACGTCCAAAGCTACAGTTCCTCCTTCTGTGGCAAAGACCACCACAGCTCCAGTGACTCCTACAGTAGCAGAGGTCTCCACAGTTTCTGTCACTTCTATAATAGTAGAGACCTCCAGAGCTCCAGGCACTTCTACTGTGTCAGAAACCTCCACAGCTCTGGACCGTACTACTCTGGAAGAGGCCTCCACGACTGGAGTAACTTCTGCTGTAGTAGAAACATCCATAGCGCCAATCACTTCTACAGTAGCAGAGACCTCCACCGCTCCCATTGCTTCTACAGTAGCAGAGACCTCCACAGCTCCCATTGTTTCTACAGTAGCAGAGACCTCCACAGCTCCAGTACGTTCTACTTCAGCAGAGACCTCCACAGGTTCAATCACATCTACAGTAGCAGAGACCTCCACAGCTCCCGTTGCTTCTCCAGTAGCAGAGACCTCCACAGCTCCCGTTGCTTCTCCAGTAGCAGAGACCTCCAAAGGTTCAATCACCTCTACAGTAGTAGAGACCTCTACGGTCCCATTCACTTCGACTGTAGCAGAGACCTCCACAGCTCCCGTCTCATCTATGGTAGCACAGACTTCCACACTTCTAGCCACTCCTACCATGGCAGAGAGATCCACAGCTCCAGCCACTTCTACAGGAGCAGAGACCAACACATCTCCAGTACATTCTACTGGAGCAGAGACCAACACATCTCCAGTACATTCTACTGGAGCAGAGACCAACACATCTCCAGTACATTCTACTGGAGCAGAGACCAACACATTTCCAGTACATTCTACTGGAGCAGAGACGTCCACAAATGAAGTCACCTCAACTGTAGTAGAAACAGCCCCAGGTCCAATCACTTCTACAGTAGTAGAGACCTCCACAGGTTCAGTCACTTCTACAGTAGTAGAGACCTCTACGGCCCCATTCACTTTGGCTGTAGCAGAGACCTCCACAGCTCCTGTCTCGTCTATGGTAGCAGAGACTTCCACACTTCCAGCCACTCCTACCATGGCAGAGAGATCCACAGCTCCAGCCACTTCTACTGTGGCAGAGACCTCCACAGCTCCAGTACGTACAACTGTGGTAGAGACCTCCACAACTGGAGTCACTTCTTCTGTAATAGAAACATCCACAGAACCAATCCCTTCAACTTTAGCCGAGACCTCCATGGCCCCATTCATTTCTGCTGTAGCAGAGGTGTCCGTGGCTAGAGTCACTTCTACTGTAGCAGACACCTCCACAGCTCCATCCACTTCTACCATGGCAAGCAGCTCCACAGCTCCCATCACTTCTACCGTGGCAAGCAGCTCCACAGCTCCCGTCACTTCTACAGTAGCAGAGACCTCCACAGCTCCAGTTCATTCTACTGTGGCAGAGACCTTCACAATGGAAGTCACTTCTTCTACAATGGAAACATCCACTGTCCCATTAACTTCTACAGTAGCAGAGACCTACCCAGCTCTGATCACTTCTACAGTAGCAGAGACCTACACAGCTCCAGTCCGTTCTACTGGAGCAGAGACTCCCACAACTGCAGTCACTTCTACTGAAGTTGAAACATCCACAGCTCCCGTTGCTCCTACAGTAGCAGAGACCTCCACAGCTCCTGTTGCTTCTACAGTAGCAGAGACTTCCACAGCTCTCGTTGCTTCTACAGTAGCAGAGACCTCCACAGCTCTCGTTGCTTCTACAGTAGCAGAGACCCCCACAGCTCCCGTTGCTTCTACAGTAGCAGAGACCCCCACAGCTCCCGTTGCTTCTACAGTAGC